>NW_015149048.1:584818-596485 GCF_001465965.1 Polistes dominula | reverse complement strand
ATATATATATATATATACGTAAAAAAAAGAGCAAACTTTAAAGATTGTATTAAGCGATAAAGTGAATATGAATCAGTCCGGATATCTGTTGTAAAGCAAACCACGCTAGTTCCACTTAGGTTAGTAGTTTCATGCACGTTGCTTATGGGAGAACTCAGTAAGAGATACGAGGCTTTTATATGCATTTGTATATATATATATATATATATACGTGTTCATATCTACTCTCTGCGTGTGTATGAGTGTGTTTGTGTGTGTGTTTGTATGCGTGCAAAAATTTCTAAATAATACCAAGGTAGATTTTTAATTTCGACATATTTTATCACACACATATCGACTTATTGTTTAAGTTAAACAAAGCACGTTAATTCGAATGTATGAAGAACATTGAAAGATTATATATACTCTTTGTTTGATGCAAGAAGTAGGGTTGTTCGTCGGGGACGAATGATCCTAGGTAAATCCGATTTTACGATTGGGTTCTATCACCCTTCTCGACGATAATTGCACGTTCACGCCAATGGAATAGATATCCTTTAACGATACGAATTACGGGAAAATGTAAATCGATTCTTCTTCAATTGATTCGAGTACTTAATTAAGGAGGGATTGTCATTGTAAGCTTGGTAAAACGATAGGTACACTAGACGAGTAGTAGTTGATGTGAATTTAAGAATAGATATAATATGTAGAATAATTATTATTTATTTTTATACTTATCTATTTTTTTTATAACACTTTTGTACACTAATATAAGTCATTGATTCAGAAAATGTTTCTATTCTCTGCGCCATTATTGAATTCTACATTTTCCAATACGCACTATGTCAAATTTTAACAACTACACTTTGCGAAACACTGCCAATAATTATTTTGCTATGTTTAAATAAAAATAAATAAAATACATTTTTATAACGCACAATTTAATTAATTATAATTAATGGAATATATGCGCTTATATTGGTCGTCGCACATATTTTTTTAAATCGTAGAATAAAACTGTACACAACCATCTTTAATTCCTTCTAGGCATTTATTTTAGCATGATATTTATCGCAATAACTACCGATAATTTAGCTTCGCACAAATAAGGAATTGCAAATGGAATTAACATTATGAAAATTGTATAACATTTCGCACGAGGAAGTCGCAGTTCTTTCAAGGTGCGGTAACACACACATTGAAAATCACTATACTAACAATAAATATTATATCGACTACATACAAATATATATATATATATATATGAAAATAAATGCTAATTTATATATTACATATCGTGGGAATGATTTTGGAATGAAGAAAAACATTTTGTGTTTTTAGTTTTCTTTGCAATCGATCGCATTGACATTCGTTTAAAATAAAAGCGTTCGCTATTATGAAATTTTCTGATTACGAGATGCTCTAAGAAATAGTACATATATATATATACATATATGCGATGTTTGCAGCAAGGTGCATTTACGAATGCATAGAATTTTTCGATAGACACAGCACAAAATGTCGAAGTCCTGCATGCACGTCGTGCATGTGTATTACAAAGAATTTGCGATACTATGCTAGAATTCGACATTTCTCACGTCCAATCATTTTATTTGTCGATTTTACCTATCAATAAGTTTAAAAAAAAAACAAGGGAACATTAGTTTTATTCTTATCATCGAAGAAGATGACTACTTTATTTCTTCTTGATTCCGTGAGATCGAAGAAATAAAAGAATAATAAAAAGAAGAGGATAAAGGAAACACAGTTAAAGATATACATTGTACATATGTATACGAGATATATGTAAAGAAGCATTTCTTTTAAATAAATAAATGCAAACACTCGACATTATACTCTCGTGTCCTTTAAAGTGTGACGTTTGCTTCGAGGGTTTCTAGGCTCTCTCACGCGGCGTGTCATGACTGTTTAGTCATATATCTTTCCTACCTACTTTCTTGCTCACCATAAATGGATATAAATTGAAGCTACGGGTTTGAAGTTCCCCTTACGAAGCTACACGTTCCCTCTGGTGTCTCGTAGTTAGCTACGAGGGATTATATCGCGAAAAGCTTCCGTGTGCCGTCGAAAAGTTTCATGGAAAATGGACCATCCTGTTATAACGGGAGTTATCTATATATATTTATATGTACATGCCTATCTGTACATAAATATATGCATATATGTGTATATATATATATATATATATATATATATATATGTTTAAGGAATATATACTGCGTAAACACGTTCTATAACGTTCTCGTGAAATTTTCCATCGATCGAATATCACGTAAAATATTGTTCGTTCTATGTCAATCGAAAAGTTACGTGTGGGGCCCCATTGTAGACCAAACATTTACGTTAGCCAAAAGTTGCAACATTTGTCGTATTCCCCTTGTTATTAGTTACTTTCGTAAAAAGTATTTTCGAGTTTGGACGACGTTACGTGTCGTAACGATTAATCGAAACGTACATTCAACATAGTCGTATAATAAGTTGATAATTAACGTAAAGAAACGATAGACAGGTAAAAAATAATCAATCGAGATTGTTCCCGATGAGAAATTGTATCCGGTTTGTTTCGAGAATATATTTCTTTTTTATTTTTTTCGTTCTTTTATATAGAACAAAAAAAAACAAGAAAAGATACGTTTTACGCAAAGTGTGTTTCAGTAAGAAAGCTTCCTATACATAATGAGTTGTTTAGTTTATGTATATTAAGTATATGTGCAAGTATGCATGTATTTATCTGTACACAAAAGCATGGGCTCGCAACAAAGAAGTTACCGGTGGGTTCTCTACCTGATGAAATTGCGTAAACATGTATATACATAGAGAGCTCGTCCCTCGGCTAGTGATGCAATAATTTAACACCGGACTTAAGATCTCTACGTCGATATCGAGCTATCGTAGTTGTATGTATTTTTATTTACTTACTTACTTTTATCTATACACACAACACACATACATAGAACGTATGGAAGAAGTCAAGAGTCGTATTTTCAACATTAAACATCATCGCGTTGTAAAGAAAAAAGAAAATACATGACAACGTAACGATATCAAAGAGATAAAGAAAAAAAAAAAAACATGTAGAACGTTAAGAATAATCGCACGAATCCAAAAAAAATGATAATATTTTTCGATAGTCGAGGCACGGCGATAAGGTGTCATACCCAGCGTTCTTTTCGTCTATCGGTTTCGTTTTGTTAATGTCGCAAGAAAAGGACGTGAGGTGGAGGAGGAAGAGGTGTGGGGGGGGGAGGAACTGTGAATCTCGGATTTTTCGAGTGGACTGAAATCACGCGATAAACCTCCTCACCACGTACGAGTTCCGTGTTGATGAGGCATCGGGAATGAAAAGGGAAGGAAAACAAACAAAGAAGAAAAAAGAAAGTAAAAAATATCCCACCCAAAAAAAAAAAAAGCAAAAAACAAATATATATGAAAAGGAATAGAAAGGAAAGTAGAATTTTCGGAGTGGCAGGCGGGAAACGACGAACGAACGTGGCCGAGAATATGAGCGCGTCCTGGCGTCAGAGTCACAACGCCTATCTCTCTCTTTCTCTTCCACTCACCCTCCCTCCCTCCCTTCCTCCTTTCAACTCCTCCCATCCCTTCCTCTCCCTTTTCCTCTTGCTCTCTCTCTCTTTTTTACTCTTTCGTACTCTCTCCGGTACATACTCGACGCCCACAACGAAGAGGAACGACGCATGCGCCATCAGCTTTCTCGTTGCTTTCCACCTTATCGTTCGTTCTCCCTCACGTTCACGGATACGCCCCTGACTTTTGTACCACTAGCAGCACCAGCAGCAACAGCAGCAGCCCCTTTTGCCTGTCGTCATCGACGTCGTATCCTCTCTTCCCTCATAGGAGGAACTGAGCGAGGCATTTTTCGATTCATAAGGGTGCATAGATGATGCGGGTCGACGACACATTTTCAAACGACGAAGGAAACCTCGCTGAGACCGAAAACCCCTTCCTCGCTAGTTGGATCCCTCTAACGCTACCCAATCCGTGAATACGGCCCTGTCGAGCGCGTAAACATAATCTCCCACTCTTCCTCCCTCCTGTCCTCTTTCTCTCTCTTTCTCTTTTTTCTCTCACCTTCTCTCTTCTCTTCTCTTTTACTCTCATACTCTCTTCACTGCCCCTCCTTACACGCACCAATTTTCCAATTGATAAGGGTGCATAGCTGATAGCAGCAACCCAACCCTATCCCTCTTTTTCTGTCATTTTTTACTTTTTTTTTTTAATACCTTTTTTCCCTCCTATCTCTCCCTTCGCAAATACACACATACATATATACACACGTACATACAGATCGTCGAAATAATATTTTCGACTCGTCGCGTGCATTCCCAGAACGAAAAAGGGTAAAGGAAGCCAGGCAGGCAATTTAAAAGGAAATTCTCGTAGCTAGCCGATCGAATGAATGGTTCACAAAACCGATCGATTCGTGACTCGATGCTTTTTTTAAATCTTTCTTATCGATCGGGGATCGCCGTCGCGGTGGACCACGCATAAAGCGGCCGGCCCGGGGAGAGAAAGAGAAGAGGAAGGGAAGAGGAGGAGAACTCGTTCCGATCGAGTACCTACCACCACACAACGTCGTTGTGTGCGTTACGTAAAATGTGTTCATTTCGTGTGTGCACCAAAGCTTTACTTTCTCGTCGAGAGATTTTCGGAACAGGAGGGAAGGAACAAGAAAGTTAAGAAGATGCTGCTGCTTTTAAATTATCATCTTATAATTATGTGTCATTTCTAATTTGTTTATTTTCATAAGGAGAGTAATCGACGATTCCCGTTTCTTGATAACACTTTATAGGTTTTATTATCATCCTCATCGATATCTCATCGCATGTATGCATACACACACACACACACACACACACACACACATATATAGATATACTTTATTCTTATTTATTCGATAGAACCATGTACAGATCAACATGATTCTGGCAAACACCAATTCCAATGTTTGATGACGATCGCATGGAATGGCCTCTCGTGTGTACGCTCCGATACTCGACGCATGACGCATATGACAGCTGTGTCGCGACGTTGCCACGCGTTGACTTATGCTACTCGCCGTCATATTCGAGAGAGATGTGTCAAATTCAAAAATGTTCGTGTCCTATCAGGTCGGAACTACGAGGGAAAAGAGAAGAAAGATGATCCATTCTCTTTTTCTTTTTACATATACATATATATTTTTTTGTTGACTACCACTCGTTTCGAATATCGTCGTAATCGTCGTCGTCGTCGTCGTCGTCGTCGTAGTAGTCACTCATTAGAACGTCTTTTTCATCGACGACCTCGTACGAATTCCGATTTAAAAATTCGTTCTATCTCTTTTTATCTTTCTTAGCACGATCTTTATCTATCTATCTATTTATCTATATCTTTCGCGTAACGACTATGGATGCGCAAGAAGAAGAATCACTTAGCAAGTGAGGGTAGCAACGTAACTTGGTATTGTGTAAGCATCGTGTGATCCGCTTGACAATTGTCAGGTACGTAACAATCGTTAGGGGTTACCACTTTTTCTTCGAAAGATAGAGAGGGAGGAATATATAAGAGGAAAGATAGAGAGAGAGAGAGGGAGACCTTAAAATGAAGAACGTGGAAATTCGATACGTCGTTAAAACGACATCGACCAGTAAAAATAAAGTATATAGGAGAGAGCTTGTTGAAAAAAAATCCTCTTTCGTTTTCGAGGATGGAAAACGGAGGAAGAGAAGTAGGTAATGTCCAGAAAGCCACCAGAACGAGGGTCTTGTCGATCTGGAATTCCCCTTCAGTCTTGTCTCTCTCTATCTCTCTTGGGTTCTCTAGCCCTCTAGCAGGTCTGAAGCCCAGCTCGCTGGAATTTCGAAGTAGCGAGTACGCACGCGCTGCTGAACCGACCGTCCTCGGTTCGTAACATGAAAAACGTAGCGCGTTCCTATCTCGTTACCATTTTACGCGAACTCCTTCTTCCTTCGTTTTTCTTCCACTGTGTTCTTCTCCCTCTCTCTCTCTCTCTCTCTCTTTCTTTCTCTTTTTCTTTTTCACTTCCTTCCGACTTTGTTATTTCTTTTTTAAAAAGGAAATGCGTAACACCGTTCGACGTAAAGCACGCGTTTACGCTTTGCGGATATTCAGCCTTGTAGAAAATATGAGGCATACGAACAAATGTAATACTTATGTGTTATATATGTATATATATATATGTATATGTAGGTATATACACGCATATACGTATTACGGGTTGTGTGTTGGATAGCAGGACTTCGAAGTGTTTACTTAGTCGCTCAGGGCTGTGTCAGTCGGGGAGTCAGCACACGATCGTCGAGAGAACCGCGTGGGCGCGGCCTTCTCTCTCCCGAGGAAGAAGGGATCTCCCTTCTCTTCGTTCTCTTGCTAGCCTATCTTTTTCTTTCTCACCGTAGGTCCTAACGCTTTTTTATTCGAAGGTCCCTTCGTGTGCTCGCGGCTTCGCATCAGCACTCCCTCGCTTTAGGGTCGCCCCTATCTTCCTTCCTATCCGCTCTCCTCTCTAATATTAACTCCCTTCTCTTCTCTTCTCTTCTCTTCTGTTCGTTTTCCTCCTCAACATCTTCTCCCTCTCCAGCCCTCTTTCTCTTTCTCTCTCTCTTTCTATATATCTTTCTCATAAGGTCTCAGGGATGTAGTCGTCCCGAGAGCATCCGTGGGAATCTTCGAAGAGAATTTTAAAGGTGAGGTGGAGGAGGAGGGGAGGATCCCTAGTCAAGAAGCAGCTTTCGTCATGAGACACCAAACTGAGGACGATGATCGAACGAACGACCGAGCGAGCTATTGGATGTAGGCGTCTCGTGCTGCTTCTTCTCCTGTTACTTGATGATTACTTTGTTCGTCGTTGAGAAGTATACTCTCTTATAAACGACGTCATGTTTTTATATATTACATGAGACCTCGAAATAAAAGCTCTTTTTTCTAAAAATAATCGAGGAAATATAAATATATATATATATATATATATATATATATATATATATATATATATATATATATATATATANTTCTTCCTTTTCTTTATTATTTTTTTTTATTATTTTTTCTTTTTTTTCTTTTTTCCATTTTATTTTTTTTTATTATGTTCTCCATTTTCTTAAGATCATGTCTATCTGTGTTGTGTACTATTACAACAGGCTGTATCAGATATTTTTTTTTTTTTCTTTTTTCGTTACTTTTCCTAAATTTTAACTTACACGTGCGTGTGTCATGTAATACTTTTGGGAAAATTTTACAGACTTTTTTTTTTTTTTTAGAAAAAAAAAAGGAACCTTGAAAATTTTTAACGCATATGTTAAAAATATTCGTCCGAAATTTCCTTGTATTTCCTATGTGTACGCAAGTTAGAATATATAATATATATATATATATATAACCCTTTGAGTGCTATGGACGCATATATGTGTTTGGTAAAAATTGCAAGAGTGGTCTATCGTTAATATTAATATAAATATATAATATAATATATAATATAAAACATAAAATATAAAATATATAAAATATAATATAAAATATAAATATATAATGTAAAATATAATATAAAATATAATATTAAACATAAAATATAAAATATAAACATATAATATATAAAATATATATATAATATATAAAATATATATATAATATAAAATATATATAAAAATATATATATATATACATATATATATATATATATAAGTTGACGAAGTGAATGCATAGGAGAAAGTACACGATTTCAAAAGTTATTGCATTTCTTGTTTTCCCCCCATTCTCTTGGACGAAAGCGTTAACGTACGATCGCCAAGAACGAAACGCGCACGAATGTGTGTATTGGCAAGAAAAGTCACGCGCTCGAGCGCACTCTCTGTCATCGATCCACTTAATCGAATAAGTTCAAAACCGCCCGGCAAAAGATAGAAGACGCATCTCACTCGTGTGTGTGTGTGCGTTTAACTTTATTAAGCTTTAAAAAAAAAAAAGAGAGAAAAAAAGTATACGGGCCTATATAAAAAAAAAAAGAAATTAATAAATAAAAATATCATTTTTATAGAACAGCAAAATCGGTTTATCATGCCTTCCGCGATCGATTCAACGAGAATGGTAAAAGCGTGTATACATTAATTAATAGAAAAAAAAAAAGATCTCATTTGGATGAAGAAGAAAGAAAAGAAAAGCAGATATAAATAAAGAAAAAGAGAGAAAAAGAGAAGAAAAAGAGAGAAAAAAGATGTTTGTACTGATAAAAACGAAGGGGAAAGAAGATAGGTAGTGTAAACGAGGAGAGAAAGGAAAAACCCGGGGCACCTTGCGTCGTTAATCGCGTCCCTGAGGTACGGAGAGGTATCCCCACTAAGCTACCAACTTCTCCTTCCTCCACCCCACAAATCTCCTTCTATATTCTCCCTCATACTCTAGTGAACCATGGTGGGCTCAGTCTGTCGCGCGACGCCGTCGGTGGCGGTTGTCTCGTTTCTGTTGATAACGTGCTTCGCTGACTAATCTGCACGCGCGCGCGTGTGTGTGAAAGTGTCACCGAGAGAACGAACGCCTGTATCGTCGCGTGCATGCGTGCTCCTCGTAGTAGTGCGTGAGTGTATTTGGTTATATAGAACGTATATATATATATATATATTATCTATACGTCGTATACGTATGTGAGTCCTACTATTATAGCAGCGACAAAAAGCAGCGACACATTTCAACCGAGCAGTCTACACACATATTATATATATATATATATATATACACATACGCGTATATCGTTCGCCTTCATCCATCCAAGTATATCCATCCATCCACCTACACTATTACTACTACTATTATTACTACTACTACTATTGCTGTAACTACACTACTACTACTACACCATTAGGAAACGCGCGCACACCACAGTGATCGTGTATATATCATCATCTTCTTCACCATCGTCGTCGCTTTCGTCGTCACATCTTGTCTTCCGCTCTTGGCTGTTCCTCGCACAAAAGAAAGAACGACGACATCCAGTTATGCCGGCAGCGCGGGAGTGTTACCCCATACGGTAGGAAAAGCCAGTGTGTTCTCTTCTTTTCCCCCTTTTACTGTGACACACAACTACACGACTATGACGACGACACGACACGACACCACTATCCTCTCTGTAGTCGATAGTGCTAGGTCGTGAAGAGGAGGGAGCGGCTAGAGAAGGAGATTCAATGAAAGATAGAGACTGACAGACAGACAGATAGACTGACAGACAGATAGACAGACAGATAGACTGACAGACAGATATAGATATATAGAATGAAATGTATATATATATATTTTTTTTCTTGTCATTATCATAATGATTAGAATAAAATGTTTGAACGTTAGAAAAATATATGTATGTGTGTGTGTGCGCGCTAAGGTCTAATGCATTGCACACTTACAGTCACGAATATTTTGTACGAATCGATACGCCCTCCGGCGGGCATTTGTTATGCCACGGAACGCACGCCGGAAATGGTGCTCGTATCTACCGTACGTACGGTATATACGTGTAAGAATCGGTCGACGTGTTAGAGCAAGCAACAAACTCGTGTGTTGAGAGAATCCAACTAC
This sequence comes from Polistes dominula, assembly GCF_001465965.1. The sequence continues at coordinate 586,900 of NW_015149048.1, read as the reverse complement.
TCTATATGTGTATGTATGTATGTGTAGTTCTCTCTTTTTCTATCATTCGTTTCTCGAGTTTTCTCTCTTCGTCTTTCACCTTCGCAGTAGTAGGTGCCCTGTCTCGGTCAGCCCTACACGGCAAATCGAGGCTGCGCGTAAAACATCTCTCCTTGTTTCGACTTGTATTTTTCTTCTTTATCGTCATCGTCATCGTTGTGTTGTCTCATTGCCATTATCATAGTACACACGTCGTCGTCGTCGATTCATCGAAAGAAAAATAAATGCGTTTTATCATCGTTTCCTTTTAAACCTGGCCATATTACGTTCTTATTTCTTCAAAACTTAATTCATACGTACTTTAACACGCGTATCTTTCTATTATCTTTTCGTCTCTCTTACCTTAGAATTGATAATCAACGAGGACACACACGGATTCTACTAAAGTTTATTTTCTTTTTTCTTTTCTCTCTCTCTCTCTGTCTTTCTCTTTCTTCTTGATTGAAATCAAGGAAACGTATGTATATATCATCATTATTATCATCTTGTACATATTTTTCTTTTTTCCTTGTTGATATACAAATGGATATATAATATCCTCTCGTCCTTCTTGCTTATTTTTAGTAACTCTTTCTTTTTTTTTTTTTTTTTTAAACAGATGTACGCATATACACGTATGTAATTTAAAAAAATATCGATTTAAACTACGGACATTTTTATTAGGAATCGAAAAAATTGGTGGTACCAACACTTTCGTATGTTCCATATATATTCTTCTTCTATTTTCATTTACACGAAAGATGATAAACAAATACATTTTTATTCTTATCTCATTTATTTTTAGTCAATTTTTATTTACCTTTACAAAATATGTGCGTATATATATATATATATATTGATTAGAATGACGACATTACTAGGTTTGTACAAATGATACATTGTATTCCTGTGAAATATTACTTGCTTATCGCGTTGTGTTGTGTTGTGTTTGTTCTCTAAACGTAAATTCATCTTTTTCTTTTTCCTTCTTCTTCTTTTTTTTTTCTATATATATTTTATTCATAAATCATTTATAAAAAAAAAAAAGCAAAAAAGAAAAGTTACAATGCAACTAAACAATCAATTATTTTTCTAAATTTGTTGAATCAAATACATTTTCAATGAAATTTATGTCACGTAAAACAAATTCCCTTTAAATTATTTTCTCTTTAAAATTTTTATCTGTAATAAAGTTATTTTTATAAATCATACATAAATAATTATTAGAATAACTAAACAAGAAAGAAGAATAGAAATACCATTTACTTTTAATATCGTTCGATTGATCGATTAGTTATAGTCCTTCAAGATATACCACAGGATAAATTTAAATACTGGCCAGATACGAATTGATTCCCGTATATATCTATATATATGTATATATATATATATATATATATATATATATATATATATATACTCCTTTCGCATGCTCACACATGTACACATTCATATTATATTTTGTTTCGTTAACCAGAAATTAAATGAAAATAAAGTACATTGACTTTCTTTTTTGTTGTTGTTGTTGTTCAACACTATGATGATAGTTGAAATAAAGCAAATGTGTGTATATGTGTGTGTGTGTGTGTGTATGTGTGTGGTCTACTCGAAGTAGACGAAGGTCGCTTGGTAATTGTAAAATGCATAGAGGGACTTAAATATTCTCTGACATACATAAAGAGAACACTTTAAACAAAAGAGCCATACGTTCGCTCTCTCTCTCTCTCTCCCTCTCCCTCTCCCTCTCTCTCCCATCCTTTTTCTTTTTCTTTTCTCTCTTTCTCTTACGCACATATATACACGTACATACAACACACATTCTTACTCATATACGTAAGTACGTCTCCACCTACACCGTTACCCTTCGTCGTTTCCTTTGTCAGAGGAAATACATGGACGATTCATGGTGTGCCCGTCCGGCCATACAACCAGAGAAATGCGATACGTTCGTGATAAACAGTGATATCCTTTTTCTTCCTTTTCTTTATTATTTTTTTTTATTATTTTTTCTTTTTTTTCTTTTTTCCATTTTATTTTTTTTTATTATGTTCTCCATTTTCTTAA
>NW_015149048.1:517814-570913 GCF_001465965.1 Polistes dominula | reverse complement strand
TATATATATATTTTTCTTTTGTAAATCTTAATATGTTGCAATATATGTGCTTTGCTAATGTTTCTATTTCCTAGTTTTATTATTTATTTTTTCGCTATTAATTAATAATGCTTTTAATATACATACGCTTTAATTATTTGTGTGTATTAATTCTTACAAATGGAGAATTTTAAGAAAAGGACAAACAAATTGTTTTTGTCATTTTTTATTTTTTTTTTATTATTATTTTCTTTTTTTTTTACATATCTTCTTTTCTTTTTATGATTTTGTTTTGAAAAATGTGACGTATGATATCATAAATTTTTTTTCTGATATATTTACTGGTTATCATTAATGTTAATTTTTTTTTTTTTTTTTTATTTGTTTAGCCGAAAATAGTAATAAATATAACATTTTATTTTTATTTCGAGAACGTTTAAAATGTATATTTATAGTAACAACTCGATCGATTATTCAATGTTCTCCTTTTCTTAAAATTTTAATCAACATTGTGGATAGGAACAAGAGATAAGTTTATAAAAGCGAGCGAGAGAATTCGAACAAAAAAATCAAACAGAGGACGTCAGAAAACAAAATGGTTGCAAAACATGGCTGAAATATTACGAAGATTGGATTAAAAACTTTTATGCATACGAACTGGTCATTACAAATAATATTATTATATTAATCAAATAATTAATTATATTATTTAATGATATTTTATTTTACAATTGAACGAATATCAATCGATTAAATAATAATAATAATAATAATAATAATAATAATAATAATAATAAAAGACTATATTCTAGTACTTTCAGTTAAAAAAAAAAAAAAATAAAATGAATCATCATTCAAATCAAAAGTTTCTCAATAATTAAATATAATAAATTTTTTATTATAATAAATTTATATTTTATTATTTTTTTAAATATTTTAATTTAATTTTTTATTTATTATATGAAATTTATTTAATATTTATTATATTATATTATTATATTAAAATTATTTAATTTTTTTATTTTTGAAAATATTTATATATTTTAATTTATATTTATTTATTATATTTATTATAATATATATTATATTAAATGTGTAATAAATAAATTTCGTACCAATGATATTCCAAAAATATATATATTTACAAAATAATATATTTATTATAAAAATATAATAAATATTTATTATATTTAATTTATATTTAATTATTATTTAATGTATATTTATTTATTATATTTATTATAATATATATTATATTAAATTTAATAAATAAATCGTACCAAAATGATATTCCAAAGAATTTCTTTAGAAATAAAATACATTTCTGTACTTCTACAAAAATAGAATACAAAAATTCTATTAAAAAGATAAGAAAATTATTTCTACTTGTTAAATGAAATGAAATGAAATGAAAACAAAAATTAGATAAAAAAAAGAAAAGTATGTCACTAGAACGTAACCTCGAATAAAATATTTTGAAGACCAGGTCGTATGTTGCGTTTTTTCAAACAAAGTATATATATATATATATTGATGTATCAAATAATTTAATCTTGTATCGTATATATATATTTAATCTCAAGGAATCGTTGACGTAAAGTCGCTCGAATATCCTCACCAGGTTCCTTTTGAAGGATTCGTCGACTAATCAACAACAACATACCGGATACGAAAGAACGAACGGTTCTGAATAAAGTGCGAGAAAAGCAAACGAGTAGCAAGCAAGCTAGCAAGCAAAGCAAAGCAAAGCAAGAAAGAAAGAAAATAAAGAAAAGAAAGAAAGAAAGAAAGAAAGAGAAAAGAATACGTGGGAGATAGCAGCGAGGTTATCCTCGTCGAGTAGTTGAGTTTCTTTGCAAAGGCAAGAAGGAAAGTTAAGCAGAACTATATAAGAGGAGAAAAGGAGGCGTGAAGAAGCAGGAAGGAGGTGGTGGTGGTGGTGGTGGTGGTGGTGGTGGTGGTGTTGGTAGAGGTCGCATTCGAGTCTCTTTGGAGGTGTCTGAAGGAAGAGGAGAAGGAGGATAAAGATAAAGATAAAGAAAAGAGACGGAATGAATGGCCCTGGGAGCCATCAGCATCGTGGCTTGGGTATCGCAGGACGTTACAGGGCCGTGGTTGGGAGTGGAGCCTCATCGGGGCCACACACGAGGCCTACGGCGCCTCAACATCCTCGTGGGGGTTGGCATCCCCACAACCAACATTCTCAACATAACCAACTTGGTCAGCAATATGCCGGAAACAAGGAATATCCGTATCGACAGTGCCCGTCACTACCGCGATATCATAATGGGTATATAAAACACACACACACACAATGTTTTAATGATGCATCATTGGTGCACATGTTTTTTTTTGAGGTGCATTGGTCGACTATTGTTCCTTGTCCCAGCTAAATTTTTATTCTTCTTCTTTTTTTTTTTTTTTTCTAGTTTTATCATCTACATATTTATGTGTACATTTTATTTTTTTTATTATAAGTAGTAAATAAGAAAATCTAATATACAATATATTTTTTATATTATTATAAATATATATTTATATTATATATTAGATTTTCTTATTTACTATAATAAAAAAAATAAGGTGTAGATAAATATGTAGATAATAAATAATATATATATATATATTTTATATTATATATTAGATTTTTTCTTACTTTTATAATATCTATAATATTATCTATATCAGCTATAGTATATATAAGTATAATATATATAGATATAATAATATTATATAATATATAATAAATATTTTTAATTATTATAATATTATATCTAAATATATTATATATTTAGATCTTCTTACTTTTCGTATATCATATTCGATGCAACATATAATATATATATCAATCAGAAACTTCGAATATAATTTATGTGCGCAGTTATATATATATATTTTATTTACAATTAGATAAATTTCTTAGTATCCAGCAATGTTGTTGATTTGTCATTCGTTTTTTGATAAGTATATTTTCTTTTTTTCTCTTTTTTAAAATAAAATTTAGTTCGATTAGAATTTCATTTATATAATTTAATTATATTATTGCGTGTAAATAAATTTAACAAAAATACCGCGAAAGGATTTGTTATTATTATTTCAATAATAAAAATTAATTATCTTTATAAAGTTTATTTCTAATTTTGTAATAGGTTATAAATTGTTTGATAGACACGCGTGTACTATACATATATATATATATGTGTATATGTGTATATACATACTATATAAATAGTTGTATGTATCATATCAGTTCTCCATTTGCAAGTACATATATACGTCGCATTTAGTACATACCACAATAACCACCTATTCCCCCCTTTCTATATCCACCTCCTCTCCTCCCTTCCGCTCGATATCCTGCGTAAATACATGCATATGTACATACATACATATGTACATACATACATATGTACATACATATGTACATGCATACATACATGCATACATAGATGCATATATACATGCGTACATACATGCATACATAGATGCATACATATATCGAGATCGATTATATCGGTGAGCTAAGAACGTCTCAACTTCGATCAATCGATTTCGATGAATTTTTCGAGGACTCTCGTTGAACTCTTTCGAGACGCAGTACGAATAACTTGTTCTTTTTCTTAGAAAGCTGGCGACGCGACATACGATCGATGCACCCTTGCTGCATCTTTGATACATCGTTGGCACGTACATCCGATGCATCTCTTGGTTACGCGAACGGGCTCAGGGGGCTATACACGATTTGATTGTCATAGATTATTTATTTAAAAAGACAGACAGAGAGAGAGAGGGAGAGAGAGAAGAAAAAAAAATAGAAAGAAAAATCCAACCACTGATTGTGATTTATAGGTTGATTCACCTGAGCCCCATTGCGCTATATTTTCTTACTTGGTTTGAACACCTCACCTAATTGTGTTCCTTATCTTTTTTTATTTTTTTTTATTATTTTATTTTTTATCATTACTTATATCTTATTAACTCGAATTTATCGTGTAATTAATTCGATATTGTTCTTTTTTTTTTATCGAATATATATATATATATATATATATATATATATTATATTGTATATAATATATATTTATAAATAAAATTATATAAATTATATATAATATAAATAAAATAAATATATTATATTATAAATTAATAATATAATATTAAAATAATATATAATTAGAATTAAGTATATTGTCAAGGGGAACGAACATGTAGGGTGGGCCTTCGGGGTAAACACCCTAAAGGGGTATACCTGAAAAATAAACTTCTTCTTTTTCTATTAAAATAATATAATATATATTTATAAATATTTATTTATTATTTAATGATTATTATTATTATTTTATTTTATTTTTTTATCAATACAAAAACTAATTCTTTGAAAATCAATGTTGTTATAAAATATTATAACAACAATATGACGTAACCAAATTAGTGAGATCTTTTAAAATGTGATGCGTTCAGGCCAAGCAAGTGTGTGTATATTTAATTTTCAGTGCAACCAACATTATTTATAAGAGGTTTGACGATTCTAATAGATGATAATCAACGTGTACATAGGGGTATGCTCCTTGTGCATGCTTCTCAAGGATCATTATTCTAGTTTTAACTAGTCGAAGTAGCTTTTTCTACAATCCTTTGTGGCTCTCTTTGCGTTTTTTTTTTAGCAAATCGTTTTTATATTCTACGATCAAATTTTTTATATTTATTGCTGCACGTTTTATTTTTTTTTTAATTTAATTTAATTTTTCGTTTCATTGATCTTATCTTTCTCTCTCTCTCTTTCTCTTTCTCTTACTCTTTTTCTCTCTTTCTTCCTCTCCCTACTACTGTTTTACTCTTTATTTACAGTAATTAAAAATCATCGATAAAATTGTTAAACTGTTTTATATATTTCGATCACACACGTGTGTTTTATTTCAATGTAATTATATTTTATTATTTCTTCTTTTTTATTTGTCCATCTTTTTCTTTTTGTGTCGAGAACAAAAAAAAAGTTTTCGAAATCTTTACACCTTTTTTTACAGTTCGTTAGTTTCACTTTCAATAGATAACACACAAAACATATTCCAGGAATATTCACGTGTTTCCCCCCCCCCTTGTTTTTTAAGGTGAAGATGCATACGAGAAATCGATGAACATTGGCTCGTTAAAAACGTTGAACGATTTTTTTTTTTTCTTTTTCTTTTTCTTTTTAAATCAAATATTATTCAATACGCGTAATAAATTTAACTATCCAACCAAAACGTGCCGCAACCTAGCACTTTTTTTTCTGTTTTTTTCTTTTTTTTTCTTTTTTTTTTTTTTTTTTGCATTACCAATAACGAAACTTCTCTCTACGAGTCTTTTCATATTTTATTTCACATATCCAACCAACAAATTGTAAAACGATTTATCATTTGAAATAGAACAACAACCAAAGATTCCTCTTTTTATCAAATTATTAGTAAGATTATTTAAACTTTAAAATGTTTTTTTTTTTTTTTTGGAAAGGATCAAAAAATGATTATTAAAGTATCGATTTTTATGTCTGTTTTTTTTTTTTTATATATTAAATTCGTACTCAAATTTTCCCCTTTTGTGTTTGAACATTAGCCAATAGTAGTAGTAGTAGTAGTCTTTCAGTCTCTATTCAACATAGTAGTATATAGTAAACTCGAATTGATCGATTGTGAGATATTACATACGCTGAAAACGATAGAGAACGATGTATGATGCCCTGCAGCAGCGTAGTCGAAGTACAGGGGGAACAAACATTCAAATAACCCTTCGGATTTTGCGAACAGGTCAACGGACCAAGGTATCGAGCAGCAACAGCAGCAGCAGCAGCAGCAGCAGCAGCAGCAGCAGTAGCAACCCACGCAAAACGCGTTTTCCTCATTTTATTTTTGTTCATCTTCTTTTTTAATTTCAATATTACTTTACGGTTGATATCATATATAATATTTCTTTCTCAATATATGCTTATATGTATAATATGGGGTGGTTGATTAAAAAAAAAAAAAAGAACTCCCTTTACATTTTTCATCAAAGTTTACACGTTAAAGGTGTAACTGAACACCCACTAACATACACACACACACACATATATATATATATATAATGCGATGGTTGCTCGTTTCTAAATTCGTCAAAATGACGATCTTGCGTAAAATGAACGAAAAGACGATTTCAATGCCAACATTCTCACGCAATAGTACATTTTCTTTTTTATTATTCCTCTTTACCTTCTATTCCGCTATAATGGACAACTTAAATAATATATATATAAAGGTGACAAATGTTGACAAGTTATTAAAGAAAGATCGAATCATTTACACATACATTTTTTTAAAAATAAAATCAAGAAAAAAATTAATTAAGTCAATTCTTTTATTATTATTATTATTATTATTATTATTATATATCATCACTTCGTGTTTGAGTTAAGTTGTTTTTTTCTATTCCGATAAGATGCTAATTGTATCATATCAAAGAAATAATAATAGTTCTTAGATAAATAACGGGTGGATAGGTCAACAATAATTAACAGAGTTAAACATCATTTTTGTTTAAATAATTTTTTACTATTTTTTTCTTTTTTTTACCCATCATAGAAAACGAAAACTAATGTGTTTCGTAGATCGTAACGAAACTACTGGACTTACTACTACTACTACTACTACTACTACTATTACTACTACTACTAACGTGCATTCTCGACTTTAGTGCTTCGTGAGATGAAACGGAAAATGATATTAAGGGCATTATACTAAAGTTGCGTCATTTGCTCTGCTGTTGCTCTTACTCTCTCACTCTCTCTCTTTAAATATATATATATATATATATATATATTTCTATCTAACTAATGTGTACGGCACTATATAAAGTTACGAATGCAAACGTGTGTATGTCTGTTACCATTGATGTTGTTTAGTGGTGGTAGTGGTGATGATGATGATGGTAGATTTTCTTTCTCTTCTAACAGTCGTGATGAAGAGACACATAAAAAAAGGATTTTCACACGCGTACATAAACTGGTGTGTTCGTCTTAACAACGTTTTGAAAATAATCAAAGTAGCGTTGAGTGAGGGGTGGGTTAAGAAAAGGGGTGAACTCTTTTAATCACATTGAAAATTGGCCAATGTCAATGTTGTACTCATAAAATTGATTTCAATCTTCAATATTAATGACAATTTTGTTGAATATTAAATGATGAACTGTTGTATAATAATATTTCATAATTTAATATAATGATTAGGCTAATGTTATTATTTAGATGGTTTATATATATATATTTGTAACTCTGATAGTTTTAAAGTTTCTTTTAAGAGATAAAAGTGTCAGTATCATTAATTCTGTTTCTTTTTTTCTTTTTTTTTTTTTTTTACGCTTATACAGGGATTGTCCAGGAGTTGGCACATCATCAAGTCCAACCGGTAAGGAAGTTTCCTACCACGCTAGCGTAGGTGGAAGCAGCGTTGGATATAAACCACCTCCGCAGCACAGTCCACAATCGAGAGGTCCGCCACCTCATTTCCCTCAGGAACCCGTTGGGCCAACAACCAACTCTACGCCGCTTCACATCAGTATTTGCGGACAAGTAAATATTCATAATAATTAATATTTTGTAAGATTGTTTATTTAAAAATTGTATATATTTTACATTTACTTTATTGATATCGAACTTTGTTTTTTAAAAGAAAGAAAGAACAAAAAAAATCTACGTTTAATGTTAAGAATGAAAAGGAAGAAAAAAAAAATTCGATTTATATCTCGACAGAAGTTTGTCACGAATCTTGACAAATACGATGTGTCAAGTACGATCGGGTGGGTTGCTTTCTCTTATTGGTTGATATTACATCTGACATGTGCGTCGTTATTACATTTAACACGCGCAAATGTACATTTTTTCCTAAACCAGGCCTGCGTCACTGATAAATAATCTCTATATAGTTTTTTATTTATTTTTTTTTTTTATTCATCCTTGCAAACGAAAATATAAAAATATTATTTAAATATTATTTAAGTTTCAATCGTGATATATGTAACGTCGTCGATCATTGCTGTTACATTTTAGGTATTTTTATTTGTCCGTTTTGTTCCAGGAGAATATAATGCGCGGTCCTCTTTCAAATATGAGTCCTGGGCTTGCAGCCAGCGACGTGGTGGACATGGAATATCGTAGAAATTCACAAGGTATTAAAAGTTTTTTTTTTTTTTTATTTCTATAAAATATAAAAATGAAGATCTTCCTTATCAAATATTATTTTGGATTTTACTCGATAGTACCTTAGAAGTTTCTTGAATCTTAAGTGTAATACAGTATGTATATTTTTGCAGCCACAAACCAGTTGCCACTGAGTCCTGTACAGATTCAAGCCTCGCCCGCTTATTATAGACAGCCTAGTCAGGATGATGGTAGAAAGGTGAGAAACTAGGCATTTTTAATTTAAAATGCTTTTCCAATTTTCATCTAAAGTATAATTTATTCAAATGTTGTCGTTCATCAAAAATAATTCGTAAAGAGACGATGAAAAAATTGTATACATATATATATAAACAAAAAAGTAACAGTAGGCCTAATTTATTCGAAATGTTTATTTCAGAGCGAATCTCCGTCTAGAAAACGTCGTCGGATATCGAGAAATGGTACGGTTTCTGGAATGGAAGTAAGAGAAACTACACCACCAGCACCAACGCCACCTTTACATACGACTCCACCAACCTGGGAATTTTCATCAGCTTCTCAACGTCGATCTCCACGTAACCACATGTCTACACGCGGTAGTCCTACAATGAGAAATCGGTATCAACGATATACGGATTCCTTTGGTCTTTCCTATCCCTTTATCCCTGGCCATAATCCCCATGCTACGCTCCATAATTCTCATCACGGAATTCATAGTCCCCATCACAATATCCACAACTCCCATCATAATCTACACAGCTCGCATCATAATATTCACAATGCGCATCAAACGCATCCTCGACATCCGCCTGGTACAGGACATCATCCTGCGCAAGGTGCTAATGGACCGGTAGTCGTTGATGTGGGTCAAGTCGGTGTGTCTGGTCTTGGTGTCACTGTTAGTGGCGAACCATTGTGGCATCCACAACCAACGAGCTATAGAATTCCTTGTCAGGTGCACGGAATTTATACTGAAGCACATCCATTCGCGCATTCGTGTCAAGTGAGTGAGATAAAGGATTGTTCAATTATTTATACGTACACATATTTATCGTATATTATAACTACTATAGTAGAATTCGTGAAAATATTGAGCTGTTAGTTTAACTAGACCGGGACTCTCGTATTTCGGATCTTCCGTTTACAGGGTGATTGTTCTATTTATTATTCTGGGGTATCACGGTCAATTTTTTCACGAATACCTATTTTATTTGGCACGGTGGAAGGTGCTCGATCCCACACTCGACCCCGAATGTTCTTTTCGAATGTTCTAATCGTCTTAAATTTCAAAGGCCTATAATGTTTCCTCATTTTGTTGCACACATTTCCAAGTGTGTAATCTAAACTAACAACAAGTTCCATCCCGGACGAGCCCCAAATTGTAGGATTCGTGAAACAGTTGAACCACTCGATTGTGAGGATCGGGACTTGAACTCCCCGAGTCTTCCATTTTCTGAGTCAATGTTCCATTTATTGAGATATTCAAAGTTTGATCACAACTTTCTCACGAATTTCTATTTTATTTAGCATTAATGTGCTAGATCCCACATAATAATAAATTGAATTACTTTTATCTATAGAAATAAATGATATTTTTTTCTAGGTCACGCATCACCATAATCATTATTCAGCGGCTCATGCGACTCATTCTGGTCATAGTTTGGTAGGATCCATAGTTGGCGCAACCTCTAGGGGGTATCCAGCTCCTGCAGGAGGTCCAGTTGCTGCACTTCATGCACATGCACCACCACCTCCACCCGTCCCACCACATTATACGGCCCACCACCAACTATCTCAGCAGGTAATAAAATTAAAAAGAACATAGCGAAAATATAATAACTATAATTTCTAAGACATCATAATTTATTGCTATATCTTTTTCTTTTTATTTTCTTTCAGAGAGAGGTAGAACTTGAATTATTGGAACCCCACCATCATCATAGAGTTGGAGCCACTGCCGGTGCACCGTTACCATTGCCACATTCATATTCTCCTCCAGCTCTCACACAAGTAACAACACCGCCTCCGATTTACTTATCCGAGTCTAGAAATAATCAATTAGAAATGATACAGACGAGAATTCGCAGAGCGGCTTCGAATCTTCATACTCTTAGGCGACCAAGATCGAGTAGATGGAGAGGCACCCCTCCATTACCACCTACAACATATCCAGGATTTTTGTTACATTTCTTGTAAGTTTACAATTGTATATTTAATTTTTGCTCAAGCTCAAAGCTAGCTCTCTTTGTTAATTATAATAAAAAAAAAATAAATATATATATATATATACATACATACATATATATAAAACAAATTTTAGAGCGATGTTCAGCAATCCACCTTTATCTCCATACAGCCATGCAGATTTGTCCTCGCCAGATTCAGCAACAGAAAATTACGAGGCACTTCTATCTTTGGCTGAAAGACTTGGAGAAGCTAAACCACGTGGTTTAATGCGTGCCGAGATTGAACAATTACCTTCCTACAAATTCAATGCAGAAACGCATCAAAGTGATCAAACGAATTGCGTTGTCTGCATGTGTGATTTCGAAGCACTGCAATCGCTTCGTGTTTTACCGTGTTCGCACGAATTTCATTCTAAATGCATCGACAAGTGGCTTAAAGTGAGTACAAGAATATGCATTTTTTTAATTTTTTTTTTATATATATATATATATATAAACTTTCAATTCTATTTAATATTAATAATATTAATAAAATTTGTATTTTTTATTATTTATTTTACAGTCAAACAGAACGTGCCCGATATGTCGTGGTGACGCTGGAGAATATATTTCGTAATAGTGGATAGACAAGTAGCGACTGACACCTAAGCTTCTGCTGAATGAAAAACGCTCAATGGCGTCGGATCTTCTTCTTCGTCGTCGTCGAGGACGCTACTTCGTACAGAACCTCCAGCCGTCATGTTGTTGGTTTGTGCAAATTCATGTCCATTAGCATTTCTGCCTTTTCTCCTGTGAAAGTGAATTAATCGTTGATTGTATTTCGAACTCCTGAAAATTCTGAAACAGCGTTTTTCGGAGAAGTTTAAACCATCCCCCTGTTTTGAACAAAAAGGAAAAAGAAAATGGAGAAAAGCTGGATGCAACGAAAGATATATACAGTAAAAGAAATTTGAGAATGTTGGAGATTCTCTTGTAATAGAAAGGGTACACATCATTTTTTGCTTTTTCCTCAGGCGTTAGTAAATTTACAAGTTTAAAGAGCGTAATTTAATAATACGTGTTGAATTATGGTTAAAAATACCTTCAATGGGGATTTAAAAAACAAAAAGGAAAAAAAAACAGAATGAAAAGGTTTTGCGAGAAAGTTATTTAAAAAAGAAAAAAAAACACAAAAAAAAACTATGTAGTTTTGATTGACAGAAAAGGAAAAAAGAAAAAAAAGATTACCTGTCAATTCGTTTAATTTTTATTCGAATCGCTTTTGATTATGGTTTAACGCTCGTTTGTTAGTTGTGTTGCGCTATTTTATATTATTAATATATATATATATATATATGTTTATGTACATAATATTTGTATACAGAGAAATCAGCACTTTCCATTAACGTTCCATTTTTGTAATAGCTTCAATTTTTGATCCTATTCTATAATTGTAAATAATTACATAAACGTCCGTATAAATGTGTGCGTGCGTATAAATGCCAAGTCTAGGTCTTTGTTTGATAATTTACCAAATGTAGGATAAATTCTTTTGCAATAAAAGGTAAGAGAAACAATTTGTTTTCTTAGGCAAAGGAAAAAAAAAAAAAAGAAACCATAACTTCCTATTGTTAATGCTTTCTTGTCTCTTTGTGTGTAGGCCGGATGGTTATTTTTTATTATATAAGGAATGTATGTATCTATCTCTACCCACAGCGCGATTTGAGTGCTATAAATTAAATAGAAATGAGAGAGAGAAAAAAAAACCAGTACTGTTGAATAGTAAACACCGATGTGTCACGTAAATTAATTTATAAAAACATATTTAGTGACCTTATATTATTATATATCCGATTATAAAACTCATTCCTCTCGCGGTGATTAACAGGCATCCCGTTGTTTTTTCTGTGTTGGTTCGATACAATTTTTGTTAAATGTTTTATGGAAAATATATATATATAGGTCAGCCTAGCCTTTTAGGATGTACAGGTAGATGTAAAGGTATGCATGTAAATTAATCCAACCGCGAGAGATCAAGCAGCAGTAAATGAACAGATCTTTCAATAACAGTTATTCGAAATTGCAAAAGAAATGAGAGTGAACAAAAAAAAAAAAAAAAGTATAAAAGAAATACCGCTTCTGTTTCCTGCGCATCTACCTCTGATAGAAGATGAAACGAATTGATTCATATTTTTTTATACACACATCTCATAAAGAATAAACATACTTATGTAATAAGAAGAAGGAGAAGAAGAAGAAGAAGAAAAAGAAGAAAAAGAGGGAGAAGGAGAAGCAACAAAATGAAAGGTAAAAGAAGCTGTAGAGATAAAAAGATCCAAGTTGGTTGTAATTTGGGCATGTTCTATTAAAATTAATACTATCGAGAGATTATTGTATTATTATGTATTTCATGAGTTGACAAATGTTATTGTAATAATCAATTATAGTGTTCGGTCGGGGAAAGAAACTAGGGGAAAGTTTGTGTATACTTAGAACACTGGTGCATTTTGTATTGAAAAAAAAAAAAAAAGACCAGAAATGAAAAATAAAAGAAAGAGGGGCTTTTGAAAATTTGGATAGAACGTTGCCATAAAAAGAAAAACACACGCTTTTAGTTTTGTATATATACACATATATGTATATATATTTATATATGTATATACATCTATATTTGTATGTACATATACAAATATATATATTTATATATATCTCAACGCTTTTTTCTATTTATATGTTTCAATACAAAAGTAAATGAAAGAGAGGATTTCTCCCATTTGTATCACGTTTATGATCGTGTATACGTTGTGTACTTCTTAATTCTTCGAATGTATCTTCGAGTAAAGAAAAAAAAGAAAAATATGAACAGAGCCGGATATGCATTATCATTAAAAGCTATTTTTTTTTTTTTTTTATTCTAAGCAGTAAACACAATGTATTTACAATGAGAAAACTTTTATCAAATATTTTTTCTTCGTCTCTCTTTCCTTCGTATGTTAATTAAATTTCGTGCGTATTTATAAAACTGGTCCGGTTTACAAAAACATCAATGAATGAATATAAATCATCGGCAAAGTTGTTAAAAAGCTTTTTACAAAATCACAGGAAAAAATACATGTTTTTTTTTATTTTTTTTTTTTTTGTTTTTTTTCATAAAAACAAAATGGGGGAGAGAGATCAAAGGATATTGCATGGAAACCGAACAAGTTTCATTCTCCGAATTGTAAAACACTAAACACAAACCCCGTTTAAAAGGATCTAACGCATATTTCTATATGGGACATAATATTTTTCAATCGATACAAACAAAACCTATGTCTGCCATTTGCTGTACTATTATTATTGAATCGTGTTAATTTATTATTAGTATTTTCTTGGTATATACAGGTATATACCACTATTTAATCCATACGAGGCGTGCGTCGTCATTTTGAGACATGAAAAAGAAATGACAAAAAAAAATAATAATAATAATTAAAGGGGATAAAAAAGACAAGACAAGAAAAAAAAATAAAGAAATAAAAGATGATGATAAATAGTAAAAAAAAAAAGAAATCTCTAAAAAAACTTTTTTGAAATAATCTTACAAAACGAGATCGCGTATTATCAGTATAATTAATCTTCTTGATCTATCCTTCCACTTCTCATTACGTGCCTTTACTATTAGTGATCAAAAAAAAAAAAATACATATATCCAAACAAAATTTGTGGACAATGAAAGAGAAACACAGAACAAGAAAAAAAAAAAATATAAAAGAACAGCAAAAGGACAAGGCAGACATGTTAGAAGAAGAAAGAGTAGCGTGTGAAATTGTAAACTATTCGCGCACAAAAGTACGCTTGAAAAAAATTACATAAAAAGAGGGGACAAACAAAAGAGAATGAGAAAAAGAGAGGAAAACCTGAAAAATCACAAGCATATATGTGTGTATGTTTTGAGCGTGTGGTGTATGTATAATAATATGTGTGTGTCGTCACCTGCGAAGTTGGTGGTGTTAGTAATACGTGGGTAGATATCAACTTTAGATTTATTTTTTAACAAAAGAACAAGAATAAGAAGATGAAAATAGAAGATCGTTATCATTGCTTGAAACTCTCATTGCATGATCTATGCACCACTCATATGCATTTGGTACACTTTAACACAATATCTTGTAAAACAATCTCTGCTTTACGTTTTCTTCCTATCCAACTCTTACTCTGATGCTGCACACTGTGTTGATTTGTTTGTTTTGTTGCGCTATTTTGTATAATTTATTTCTCGTTCTATTTATTCCATGTTTACTTGTTTTTTGTTTCTTCAATTTGTTCTTTGTATTTCCCCTTTTCGCAGGTCGACGCACAAAAGTTAAATGAAAAAAAACAAAATGCTTTACTTTCGGTACACGTGAAATAACACTAAATACTAATTCCTTGTTGTACAAGTGAATATAATCCATACGTAAACAAAAGTATGTGTAAATGAAATTTAGAAACATCATTAATTATGGGATATAACAAAATTGACACGCGTTTAATGCATAGAAATACGGTAATATTCTATTACTAAAATAAAAACTGCACAATATCAAAAGGCATATGAGTAAGTGGCGATCAAAAAGCATCAAAGAAAGAAATAGAAAAGTTTATAAAATAGTGGAGGGAATATGAAAAGAAGAAGAAGAAGAAGAAGAAGAAAAAAAATGATGATGATGATGAAAAAAGAAATATGAAAATAAACGGGTCGTCTGCGTTAATTCTTTTTAAGAAACATACAAAACACATATCACAATTTCCATTACAAATTCACAAGTTTTAGCCCTTATTCTCGTTTCGTCGCTGACAAAATGAATAAAGAAAAAATCCATATAAAAAAGATTAACGAAGAAATTCACTCGTGGTTTATCAAAAGTTTAAATTTTCAAACGTACGTAAATATATTCAATACATATACAAACATATTTTTTTAAGACACTTATGTTTGTGTTCACGGATTTATTTACTCGTAGTTTATTAAAAAGACTCTAATTTAAAATAATATAAAATAACAAAATATAATTATTCATGATAATTATTTAAAACATTTTGAAATATTTTCTATGTGGTATTTCAATACTTGTCGCTTGTTAATTTGTGTTTTTCTTTTTTTTTTTTTATAACTAAATTCTAGGCAACGTTTTCTTTCATTTGATTTCTTTTCTTTTTATTTTTTATTTTTATTTTTTTTTCCTTCAAAAAAATCTTACATTCATATCATTATATGTATTTATATACAGGTATGTATCTATGTACGGATGATGTTCAGTATTAAAATTCAAACATATAGAACTGTTCTAAATTATTTTCTAAAAATATGCGAAAAAATTTTGAATCATAGTGTGTATCATTGAAAAGTATCACAAATTTTTTCGGATATGACTATTATATACCATCCGACATTAATTTTTTGTTCGACGTGATTAGATTTTAAGGAAACATAGTGTTAATTATTTAAATATTTATAATTATTCCAATTTGATTGACTGTGACTTAACTTTAGGGTTTTTGTTTCTCGTTATACAAAATTATTACTTTTTTTTTTTTTTATTGTCCATCATAAAAATGAACGACGTTTATTGTGTATTATATCTATTTAAAAATTATATATTAATATAATATATATATCGTTATATATTATATATATATAATATTTCTATTTAAACACTTTATTTCTTATATTAAAAAAAGAAATAAATGTAAATAGAAAGATAAAAGTAATTTATTTTTTCTAGGTTTTACAATATATTCAATCATTTAACGAGATTAATTTATCTATCATTACTTTAAAAAAAAAAAAAAATAATATTCAAATTCGATTTATTTGCAAACAAATTGAAACAAAAATGAAATTCATTCAAATGATTTTCTACAAAATTATTCTTCATTATTTTTTCTTATTTCTCATTAACACTTTTAATCCTGAGTCTAATCAATTAGTTTGAAGATATTTGAAGGAAGGATTGATGAACACAAAAACAATATTAAAAAAATAAAAAATAAAAAGTCACTAAAAACAAATTGTTTCGAAAATTGATACATGAGTGAATTTCTTTATAAAAAAAAAAAAAAACAAAAAAAAAATGAAAAGATTAATAGATAAAAGTAAGTTTTTATTATATACACCTATACACACATACAAAAACAATGATTGTTGTATGCGATGATGATACAAAATTGATTAATTCGTGATTGAAATAACACGATAGAAGTTTTGAATATTCATGTTAATCAAAATTCAAATTAAAATGGTTACACTTATAAAAAGATGAATTAAAATATTTTTACGAAGATTCAAAGAAAAGAAAACAAAAAAAAAAAAAGAAAAAAAAACAAAACAAATTAAAATAAAATAAAATGAATAGAGGAGAATCACGATGAATGAAAAAAAATGTTGAACGAGAAATAATATCCCAGTGACCTGACGAGATAAAGGCTTATTTTGTCATACTTTCCTCCACAATGAAAATAAAAAAATTAAAAAATAAAAAAAGAACATAACACAAAAGACAAAGAAGAAAATATGAAAAATTCCTTTTAAAATCGATCGAAATTATAGAATCAAACGCCGCTTATAATAAACAAAACAAACAAAAATTACACAAAAATTGTCCAATGATGATCTCTCTTCGTAGGAAAGAAGAAAAATAATAAGAAATACAAAAGAAATTAGAAAAATCCTATAACAACAAAGCTGCTTGTTCGAAAATTCTTCTAGCAAAAATACAAAAAAAAAAAAATATGATCTAAAATGAAAAAGAAAAAAAAAGGGAAAAGAAAAAACCGAGATGCGCTGATTACACAAAATGTCCGCGTTATTCTAATAATTAAGTTATATATATATATATATATGCGATACGTAATAATAACAACAACAACAACAACAACACCAACAAAAATTAATATTAGTTTAAATAATTAATCGTTGCTTCTTCGAGAAAGTGATATATTATTTTTTTTTCTTTTTGTTTTTTTTTCTTAAATATTAATTTTTTGTTTCATTTCCCCTTTCGTTCGTATCAATGGTGCTTTATATTCAGCGTTTTCTCTATAACGTATACGTTTCGTGTACTTTTATAAATGTTTAAGTACTATTAAGGATATAGAGAGAGACTGTAATTTAATAATAATAATAATAATAATAGCGAGAGAGAGAGAGAGAGAGAGAGAAAGAGAAGAAGAAAAAAAGGAGAACAAGAGAGGAAGATTGTAAAAAAAAAAGCGACTGAAAAATCATTGAAAAGAGAGTTGGATAAATTAGATATTCAAACGACATAATATCAACAAAAAAAAATAAAAACCCTATTTGTATTATTTCCCGGTTATATTGTAAAATAGAGAAATACAACTTTAATACTTAATAGACATTAAATTAACGTAAAAAGTTAACTCCGAAGCTGAAGAAAAAAAAAGCACAAAAAACAAACAGAAACAACATAACACGTGCTGCATTACACAGGTTGGAATGTTCAGTTTCATTTTGTTACCGAATTTCGCTATTAGATTCCTCTGAACCCTCTTCCCACCCTCCTCCTCCTCCTCCTCCTCCACCTACACCTCCTCATTCTCATTTTTTAATGAAATACTTTACAATTACAAATTTTTTGCGTCGTCGTTGATCATAATTTATCATTGTAATTATAAGTGTTGTGTATGTAAATATATTATGTGCATTATATATAATTATATATGATGTATATATGGTATATTTACGTACACGTGTATATAAATGTAATTGAAAATATCTTGTAAGAGAGTAAGAATTGTCAGTGCTATAAAAATTAACTGTCGTTTTTGTTGTTAATTTTTTTTTTGAGTTATAAGAAGAAGAAAAATGAAAAAAAAAAAAAAAAAAGGTATTGTTTATACTCGGTTATTATATCTCACGTTTATAAACGTGAGATATGTCATCGTTTTTGATTTATCTCGTAAAATTAAGTTCTCCTCCTGTTTATCGTTGTTATATCTCGTCAATGTATGACTTTATTATTATTATTATTATTATTATTATTAATTATTATTATTATTATTATTATTACTAGCCGCTTATACGAATACTATTAATACGTTTATTACGTTTATCATTAAACTACTAAACCGTATCTCTCGCTATTGTCCAGGTAATAGACTTATTAACGCAGTTGTATATTCTCAGTGTTCATAACTCCATGTGAGGTAACTGATTATTTTCTTTTTTCAATGCTAAACAGCTCTGTAAAAAGAAAAAAAATTAGAAAAATGCCTGTTGTACAGATGCAATCATAACGATGCCAAACATTACATGTTATATCACTTATTATTATTATTATTATTATTATTATTATATTATTAACTAATTAATTAATATTACATTATTATTATATTATTATTATTATTATTAATTATTATTATTATTATTATTATTACTATTCCTATTAAACAAATTACACGGTTTTTACACATTAAGTTTTTATTCATTTTCTCATGTTTTTTTTCATATACATTCTTTCAAACTTAACGAAGCAATCCTTAACCAAAATCCCATATCAAACGACTCTCATACGGTTGTAACAAAAAAAAAATATATATATATTTTCGTCTGGAAAAAGAACGGAAAAAAAAAATAATAATAATAGAACCTGAATATAGACAATGAAAATTATCGATATAGAAATAAAACAAAATTCTGCAAAGAAGTAAAAAAGAAAAAGCCCCCTTTCTCTCTTTCTCCATAGAGAAATACGTTGAAAATCGTACACGTTCATTTCCATTTCCACGGCATTGCTCAAAAAAAAAATGAAAAAAAATGGAGAGGCTCGTACAACACACTTCGCGAACCTAATCGACGTTCCTTAACCACCACCATGGATGGGAAAAGGGGGGGGGAGGGGTTTGCACCCTTCTTCTTCTTCCGCATTTGCCCTCTCGTAACCCCTCCGGTACTCGTGGATTTGCCTATGGCTATGAGAAAGAAAGAAATATAGAAAACAAAAGAGGGAAAAGAGAGAAAAAGAGAAAAGGAAAAAAAATAAAGAGGGTTGGCTTGGGTTGATCGTGTTGTGGAAAAGAGAAGGTAAAAAATATAGAAAGAAAGAAAAAAGAAATAGAAAGAGAGAAGAGAAAAGGTAAAGAGGAAGGTAATATCTCATAGGCGTCGAAGGGTTGGACCGTGAGAAGAGTGAGAAAGCGTTAACGTGACTTTAAAGTTGGATATGAGTATATCCCCCATAACTATAGAAAATCAAACCGGTCTAACAATCCATCTCCCTTTAAAGAACCTATCCCCGAGATATGCGCTTAAACCGTGCGTTCCCCTTTAAGAACGCCTCCTATACCTCGCTCAAACTTATGGAGTACATGCCTTGTATTACGTTCCTCGTATATATGTATACATATTATACATATATACATATATATATATATATACATATGTATATATAGGAGTTAGCTTTAGAGCAGACTCTCCTTCCTCATTCTCTGTACCGTTAATTTCAACCCCTATTCTCATACCCTCTCTATTCCTCCCTCTCTCTTTTGGTTCTCTTTTACACGTCCCTTCCATCCTTCCTTTTTTCGTTTCCTTCCGTCCTCATACTTCCCTTTCTCTCTCTATCTATCTCTTTCTCTCTTTCTCTGTTCAGTCATATATACTCGGAAGGCTCGATTTACCCCCTTCAACGTTAACTTGCCATCTCCGGCTGGATAGCTAGCTAGCCGGAGATAGGCAAAGGAAGGCGTGCGTAGGTAGCTCCAACATTGGAGCCAAAATCAATTCGTCTGACAAAATTAACACGGTGGTCGTAGCTATATGCATCCGACGAGGGTTGCGGCCTGTCCATTGGGGTATATCGAGCTAGTAGTGGTAGTAGTATACCAGCAGGGGTGGTACTGATGCTGCAGGCTAGCTGTAGAGTATGGTAATGGTAATGGTAATGGTAGTTGTACTCTTTGGTGGTGTGATGGTAATGCTGGTGGTGGTTGGTGGTGGTAGTGGTGTTAGTACTAGCTCCATCAGCTCGAAAGCTCCCTCACAAGCTCCAACGCAAGCACGGTTCCACATGGAAAAGCTTCTCCGCTTGGCTGTATTCTCTCTCTCTCTCTCTCTCTCTCACTCACTCATTCTCTCTTTGTATAGTCATTGATTTCGGCTTTTGTCGAATTTAAACTCGTTCCTTTATCGATCTCCTATGCCTGAGAAAAGGGAAAAAGTAGGAGAGAGAAAATAACGACTTTTAGGTTTGATTTGTTTAAAAACGCAAATACATGTTGAAACATTGTGTGAACAAAGTATGTGGCTTAGATATTGGAAATCTTGTAATTCGTTTTAATACAAGATTGTTCGAATTTTCTTTTTATTTGTATTTTTACGATCAGATTTCTTATTTTTTGTTTTTCTTTTTTTTTGTTTTGATGAACAAGAACGAGATCATTGTTTTATTCAAGAATTATTTTATTTATATTTTGATTGTAAATAAAATCATATTTACGAGATATAATAATTACAAGAATTATATATTGTAGAAATAAAAGTAAATTTTTAATATACGAATCAAATGTTAATTAGATTTAACCCATTGATTGCCAATTACAAGATATCTCGTAGTGTGTGCTGCAATTCTAGTTATTTGCACGTTAAGAATTATTAAAAAAGGTTAAATGTAAAATATTTATATAGTGTAAAAAACATGAATTATCAATTACTGTAAATACCATTACAATATTATATCAGTAACTTAATATTATGATATTTTTCAAAATTTAAGGCAAGACGCGCTCTCTAAATATGTCTGCCAGTCAATGGGTAAAACTATTAATTTCAGTATATAATAAAATTCGATTTTTTTTTTTTTGTTTCATATGTTTTTCCAACAAAATGTTCAGTTATTTTGGGTAACAAAAAAATTCTAAGATTTTTAAGATTTTAATCCAAATTATGCAATTAATAACGCTGACATAAAAATAATCTATACAATTGAATTCTCATTCATATAAGAAAAATAAGAAGAATCGTGAGAATATACTCCTGTTGATGACTTTATATCATAAAAATTGTCCACATATCTTGCTAAACAATATTTCAATTATTATTTTTAATATAATTTCATATAAAATGAATTTTTGTTCATTAAATATAATATTATTCCCAACTTCCACCCTTTCTATCTTTCCCTCTTACTATCGTGCACGTTCAATTAAAAATTGATGAACAATCATTTGTTTCAATTATATTTGTTTTTTTTTTTTTTCGTTAAAATTTATAATCAATTAACGTGTCAAGCACAAACGTCGATAATTAAAAGAGAATATAATAAGAAAATAAATTAAAAAAAAAAAAAAAACTACATATACGTTTGAGATTTACTAAGGATAATTTAAAAGGATGAGATATACCAGGTGTACACATACTCACACATACACACACACACACAAACGTACACACAACGTTCTAATAACGTTTTAACGATCAAGCTTAATTAATAAGAGCCAAGAATAAAAGGCGGAGATTCTAAAATCGATTTACACACACGATGAAAACAATAAAAGGGGTACACATGCTTTCGCCTAATAATTACGACCAGAAATAATACGATTTATTATTTACATTACGATGTATTCCATTGGAGAGTGACGATTTTATTATTACCGTAAAATAATTAACGATATATTATAATTATCGAGAAATATATGATAATTAAAATAAGGGAGGAAAATACGTTTAATAATCGATTGAATTTAACTTCTCGTTGTAATGAAAATTAAATTCGATGCTTTTGTAATCCTCCTCGTCTTACTTCCTCTTCCATCTCATTCTTCTCCTCCTACTACTACTTTGTAAACATAATAACAACAAAGAATTAACAAAAAAAAAAGGAAAATAAATAAAAACATTCGCAAGAAGAAAAACGTAGGGTATAAGTTATAAGGATTATATTATATGTACATGTAGTTTATTAACACGTACGATGTACAGAAAGCAATATAATATAAATATACATCACATACACACATATATACGTAAACTATACATAACACGTACCTATTACTATCGAGCTAAATCATTACATTTGCCACTCGATTGTAAATTTTCGATAGGATGTGCTTTGTAAGAGCGTAACTCTGCTGTGCATAATGTATATATATATATATACATACAATCGTATATTAAAATTATATATTGAGGATTGTGTATGTAAAGTTGAATAGGACGACGATGGCGAATGAGAAATTAAAGAAGACAAACAAAAAATAATAATAAATAAATAAATAAATAAATAAATAATAGGGTGGGGGCAAAAAAAAAAAAAAAGATGAAGGAAGGAAAGAACAAAATTATTGTCCGAGGAAATCATGTGTCTTACACTATGGCAAATAGAACTGAGAAATTAATAAGCGATATTTCTCTTACAACTCAATCGGTTGCAAATAATAGGTGTATTTCTCTCGTTAGAAGGAGTAAACAAAAAAAAAAAAAAAATAAAAAAAAAGAAGAAAATGTAATAGTTTCATAATTGCCAGAGAAAAGATATAGATTACAAAGTCACGAGGTCTGCTTTGTCTTGTTATAATCAAATACTTTATATATTATGTAGTACAGATTGTCATTAAACGTGTGAACGAAAGAAACACTTTTTTCTATTCTTTTTCACTCGATCACTACGTTACGTTTCTAATTGTTTTTTTCTCTTTTTTTTTTTTTAATACAGGTTTTTTTTTTTTTTAATACAGCACAAAAAGTCAAACATACGTAATTTATTCTTTATTGTTATAAATTATTTTTTTTTCTTGTTTACGTACACGTAACGATTATCATCCCTCAACCATTTTGATGAAATTATGGAAAAACAAAAAAATAATAATAATAATAATAATAATTCAGCACGAGAAAATATTCGAAAGGTAAATTTAGTAAGTTTATAATCAAATAAATATTTTCAATCTATTATTAATCGTTCTCTCTATTGTAAACGATCGATGTGTTTAGATTGTAATATGTATATACATTGTCTTTTTTAATACGTCATTAAATTATTCTCTCACAATATTCATCCGTACTGTTTTACATGAAGAAAATGATATATGTGCATATTTTTGCTAAAGCGATATATATATATATATATGCACAATCAGTGGAAAAACAAGTATTTTAAATATATATTTCACGTTTATTTTATTGACTTTAATTGTTACATTTTGTGCGTTTTAATTCTTCTTCATAAATAATTACGTAAAAAAAAATGTTAAATGCTGATATGCTCACACATACGTGTGATTTTTGTTCTTTTTTTGTTTTTTTGTTTAATTTAAAAGAATAAGGAGTAAGAATAAGAGGTAAGTTTTATTAATAATTAGATAATTAGATATATTTCTACGTAATTTTTATAAAATTTAATATCGCTTGTATACCAATGAGTGTTATTAATTTTTAAACTTTACGACGTACACAATGCATTTGTTTAATTAATATACTTTGGTACAAGCTCGTTTAATATATATATACAAGTGTTAAATATTATATATATGTACAAGATTTAAAAAAATATTTTACTACTTTATTAATTATTAACAGCTTATGCGATATTTTATATAATTGCACTCATTTTCTTAAAATAATACAGATAAAAATAATACAGTTAAACATTTCGTAATATATAAAATAGTAATAGAATATTATAATAGAACATTTTGTTAAAATTATAGAAAAGAAATTTTCAATACATACATACATATATATATATATATATGTGTGTGTGTATCATATACAGAAAATGTAAATACAAATTATAGGTATTATTTATTTCATTTGTTCTTTAATCAAAAAATAACGATGTTACGTTAATATATAATCTGACTAGATGAGATTAAATTGATGATATATTACGGAAAGATTTGTAATGACGGTATTTCAAAATTTTTATGGACTTAGCTTTGGATTATAATTTGTTTCGATTAAAAGGACTAGATAATATTTCTATTTAAAGATATACTGCGTTTGTAGTAACATGAAGTTATTATATTTTTAAAAGTTTTTGTTTCTTTTTGTCATTCCTCTTATAGACTCTTTAAAAATAAATTAATTACTATAGAAATCAAATTATTATAATAAAAATATTTCATTGCATTAACTTTCTGCTCATTTAAAATATCTTTATAATTAAGTCTAATTCTTGGAAAAATTCGTTTGTAATTTACATATATAAAATTTTAGACTAATCGTGCCTTTATCAAATCAAACAATTCATTCTATTTGTTTGAAATTAAATCACAGTAAATTCATAAATGTTCATGAAGACACGATATCTTGTCAGTTTACAAAAATATAATTATAAATTAAACAAAACAAAAATAAAAATAAAAAAAAAAAAGGTTTGTGGTAATATATTTCTAGCTCATCAATTTTCTTTGTTGATTTTGTTTTGTTAACTTAGCTATTTCTGCACCTAATATATCAACGCTATCCTGCAAATACATAAAGAGATATAAAAATATAACAATTACTTTTAATTAATTGTATATTAATTGTCTGTTAATTACCCTCAAAGTCATATTTTTTAATAATATATCTTCCACAACGGCTTGTAATTTTTGATTAATTTCTAATGAAAGTTCTAAACTCATGTTGTCATCTGAAACTCTTTGATTGTAGACAGATGCCATTATACCTCCATACCTTGCTAATTCTGCCTATAATTTACATTAAAGAAATAATGATATATATTAATTTACATATAATAACATAAAAAAATATATATTTTGGGATTTTATATACATATCCTAAAAAAAATAAAAAAATAAAAAAATTGGATAAAAAGTGTAAACCTACGAGTAACTTACAGTATTTTTCCTGCTTTTGATAAGCTATAATGACAAAAATAATAAGCATACTATATATTAGTATGCTTTCATTTCTAAATATCATTAAAGTATTTTTACTAAGTTGGGATAGAGAAATTGTTTTAATACTTTTAATGCAATAATAATAAAATTATTATAAAATCAATGAATTACCTTGTGCTTATCTCTTTCATTACTACCCATGGCACCAGAATTCTCTTGTAGAATATAATGTTGTATTATTTTTGTTTTCTTCTGTATTTCTTCGACTAACGTTTGTGCATGTCCTTCCAAGAATTCGATTTTTTCTAATTTTTTTACATTATCATTTTGTAAAGTCACAATGCGATCCATTAATAATTTTGTATTGGGTTCATTAGAATGAATATAATTTTCACCATTAGTGTTGTTATCAGATAAAGTACCATTTGGTGTTTCACCTATACGATAACACGAAAAATTAATAAAATATTTAAAAAGAAAAATCAACAGTATATAATGTTAAGAGAGAAAAAAAAAAAATATATATATATATATAAAATTATGATACCTGTATTTAAGGATGTATTAGAGCCAGCTCTTGATGCAACAATCAATGAATTACTTGATGAAGATAACTGAAATGCCTCCAATTTTTTACGACACTGCTGTAACTCTCGTGTTATTTCTTTCATATTTCTTTGTTGTTTTCTTTTAAGTACTTCATTTTCTCCTTGACTATCCTCTAACTTTTGTGTTAAACTCTGAACAAGTTGCGTTTGTTCTGCTACATGTTTCGCTAAGATTTCACACTCTTCAATTCTTCTTTTTTGTTCGGACGTTAGATCGTCTTCAAGCAATTTTATTTTACTTTTCAATTCATTCACTTGATCACGAAGTGGACCTTGTTCTTCCTCAAGTTGTTTAGTTTTTGTTTCAAGTGTAGTAAATTCTGATTGAAGACATACGTTTTTATCTGTTAACTTTTGTGTAAAATCTAACATAGCAGCCTCGCGTAAACGACATGCATGTATATCAGATCCTAATTCTTGATTTGTTAAATGTAATTTTTCTAATTCAGTTGACATAGATTTTAAACTCTTCTCTGCTCTATATAAATCAATATAATATTTTTAGAAAAAAAAAAATAATAATTTTTCTTTATAAAATCTTATCATTTGTAAATCTTAAAGTATTTATACTTACTCTTGTAATTGGGATTTTAATACTTCCATTTGTGAAACTTTTTGGGTCAAATCAAAAATTTCCGTTTGTCGTTGTTCCGCTAGAATCTTCAAATTATTAAAAGTATCTTCATATTCTTGCTGCCTTATTTCATAATTTTGTATTTTTATACTAAGTGAGTTGTTTTCTTCAATTAATAGTTGTTGTTTGTTCAATAATGTTTCAACTTCTTTTTGTAATTGTAAACATAGCATTTCCTTATCTTCAGTTACATATCTTTCCAAAATTAATCGTGCCTGTTGCTCTTTAAGCTGCTGATCTAATGTTATAGCTTTATTTTCTTCAGATAATTGAAATTTTCTAATAGTTTGTTGTGTGTCTTTACGTACTTGTTCACACTCCTCCTTCATTTCATTAATTCTACTCTATAATTATAAACATAACGTTAAATCTAATACAAAGCTCAAAGTACGCGTTATAAAGAATTTTTCTTAATGAAATATTTAACGTCTAACAATTTAATTTCATTTATTTTCTTACCAAAGCTTTGTCAAGCTTTTGTTGTGTTTCTTTTTGCGATTCCATTTCCGTTTTTAATTTATTTTGGGACCACTTGAGTTTAACTTCTTTCATCTGTACATCTCCATTAAGCCTATCAACTTCTTTCTGCAATTCAGTTATTTCGCGACATTTTCCATCCAATATATTACATATTCTGGTTTTCTCTCCTTGAAGCTGCCGTAATTTATTTTGCAAGAGTTCCTGCTCTTTTGTAATGTCTTTCAATTTACGTTCAGCATATTCCCTTGCCCTATCAAAGATATAATATTAAACAAAAATATCTTTTTTTTTTTTTTTTTATATCAAGATTTTTTCTTAACTTTTCTTTCACAGATAATAAATATACCTTTGTGTATCAATAAATTGTTTCTCACTGACTGCATACTTTATTACCATAGATTCCATTTCTTTATTAGCAGCAGAGTGTTCCCTTTTTAATATGTCCTGAGTAGCTAATGACGAACGCAATTCAAACGTTAATCTATCTACAGTTTTTTCTAATGTTTCAATTTGTATTTTATAAAGTTCTCCACTTTTTTCTGCTTCCAACGTGGTATTTCTCGCTTCTAAGGCTTCTACCCTTTCTGATAATTTAATATTATTAGCTTTTAATTTGGCATAATCTTTCAACAGTGTTAAGTACGAGGGATGCTGTAATAAATTAGTTTCATAATAACTTTCATCATTTATTATGTTATTTTGACATCCAGCTAAATTTTCTTCTAATATTACTCCTATAAAATATTTGCAATTAATAAGTGAATATACAATTGTGTAATAGATTCAAATAATCATTAGTTTTACCATCTGTCGTTGTTGAAGCTTCTTCAGCTTGAGTTGTAATATGCTTTTCAAAATTGTTTAACTTGCAATTATTCGTAATATTTGTCGATGTATCATTAATTAAATCAACAGAAGGTGAGTTTAACGTTGAAGAAACTTGATGCTCAGAATTGTTCTCATTTGATACATCTTTTTGTTCATCCTTTTTAGCCTGTTCTATTACAGATTCAACTGATGGATTTGCAATCTTTGTCGTTGTATCACATTTTATAGGAGGCATTAAATATTTAGGTGATAATTCTGTCTTCGAAGTAGTACCATTTATATTCTTCTTTTCATTATTATTCATATATCCTGAGGTATATTTCATAGTCAAATGTTGAGGTAACAATGCTTTCTCCATAATATTTGTCGATTTTTCTGTGATGAAATTAAGAAAATTCTTACTTCTATTAATAAAATGTGTATTAGATTGTATTAAACTCATTGGATTTGTTGGCAGTGATATTCTTACAAGTTTACTATCATCATTCAGTGTTGGTCGATACATCGGAGTACCATCTACTTTTCCTTTTTGCATAGAAATTTCAGATTGTTGTACTTTCATTTCTTGTTTCAATTCTTTATCAATATTTTCTGACAAATTTGGTAAATTATTAAGTTTATTTATACATTCCATATCATTATTCGTTTCTTCTTTCGATGTTACACTCATTACAACTACTTTTGTAGAATCATCATTATCATTATCATTATTAATTCGTAAACTTTCTGAATCTAAATCTTTTTCTATTGAAGAGTTTGAAGGAACACTTACATTTAATGACTCTTTAATTGTGGGTGTTTCTAATTTAATATCATACATATTAACTTCAGACGCATTATTGATAACTGTGTCAGTCTCAGATATCTTATCTAGATTTCTATGCAAATGATTGATATACGATAAATCGTTAGAAGATAATTCTTGAAAATCTTGTTCATTTGGAAGATCATGGTTCATCGAAGATAATGAATTTGTATCTTCTTGATTTGGAATGACATTCGTATGTACACACGTTTCAAGGATATCATCATCAGCCTTAATACTGATTCTGTTTAACAATTCATTATTTTCATTTGAATCATTATCTTGTCTTAATACTTCTTCATTATCGCATTTGTCATCTATCTTATCTTCTTTAGAATAAATATTCTCATTTTCTTGAGTATCATTTTGTCTGATATTTTCATTTAAAGGCAGCAAACAATTATCTGTTAAACAAACTGAATTAAATAATTGATTACCTTCGATATATATAATATATTCATAAAGAAACTTATTAATTAATTAGTATTCATATCGTATATACATGTTAATGTATGACTAAAGAGTTGATCTTTTTTTATTGATTATAATATACCTTTAATCGGATCTTTTTTAAATTTATTTATAGAATCGATATTCTCAAATTGATCTTCGTTTGAATACAAATTTGACTTATTCACATCCATTTCAAAAGAATCACTTATATTTTATTTTATTTTTTTGTTGATTAAAATTAATATGTGGACTTCATTTGATTTTATTAAAATTTCACGATTAAAACATGTACGCACTTTTACACTTCACAATTTTTAAATTTATTTGAATACGTGGCAAAGCTTGATGAACGCGAAAAGAACCTTTAAAGGAGCAGAGAAAGTAACCTAAAATCCGTAATATTTAACTGTCAATGTACCGACATGTTTGCATCAATGCATTCATCGTTACTATACAACTGAAAAACATTCGATTACAGTTGCAGTCATATAATCCATGCCTATCGATATCTACGATATTTGTATATCGATTATAATCGATTATCAGAATTGTATCGATATTTTATTATAGGGAAAAAAGGGTTAAGTTCGTTTGGTAATTTCATTTTTCTTGAAACTTTTCATTTTTCTCGTGCTAAGGTTGATTTTGTGCCATTAGGAGGAATTAATCAAATTTGAATTTAGTTTTAACATAACACGTGTATTTATAAATATATTTGAATATATAATATAAAATATTTATAATATTTATAGAATTTTTTTTAGAAAAAAATGACTGTCGACGGTATTAATAAAAGTGTATTAAAATTGGTAAAGGATATTCATTACAAGTATGTAGAATTTTTGTCATTCTAACCTCAAATATGGGATGGTCTTTTATATTTTATAAATGATACATTTATATATTTTAGAGATATCCAAGGAACTTATAACATTGTTATTGCTACTATTTCCGTATTTAAAGATATTATTAATTGTTCAGAATGGAATACTGCAAAGTAAGTTACCTTACCTTATGTTACATTTTGTGTATCTAAATTTGATAAAATAATGTAACAAGATAAAATATTRCCTCAAAGAATCATGAATCATTTAATTTATTTTTATTGAGTTAATCTAAATTAAAACATTTTAGTAAAGTTACACTTTATAATTAAAAATAGAAAAGAAAAAACAAACTTATATGCCCAATATGAATTTTTTATCTTTTCATTTTAGTGTACTTAAATTACTGTTATAGTTATGTTCACATATTTTGAAACACCATGTATAATAGCATAATAATAATTTAACTATATATATATATTTTTTATGTAGACATTTAATGGATATTATTACAAAAAATGGAAAATATTTAATCGAATCTGTTCCACTTGAAGCATCTATTGGAAATATGGTGAGACGTATATTGCGAATAATTAGAGAAGAATATAGATCAGAGCTTAAAAATAAAACTGAAGAAACGGATACTCAGGAATCGTTACATAAAATTCTTACTGCTGAACGTGATCAAGACACCGATTATGATATACACGTGCCTTTCCTCAAATCAGCACTTATTGAACATATCAATGAAGTTGAAGTGGAATTAGAAACATGGTAAATTAACATAATGTGGGATTAAGCACTTTTATACGAAATAAAATGGGCATTTGTAAGAAAGTTGATTGAAGGTCCTAAAATAGCTCAAAAGTTAGATCAATCGTGTGAAAAGTGAAAGTCTCAAGTTCTAGTCTCGATCCAGTTAGCCTAATTTTTTTAAACAAGTTTTATAACGAAATAATTTTGTGTTCTATTGCACTAAATTAAATTCTTTATTTTCTAGTTCAGAAAATATCACACAACAAGCTTCGGAACATATTCATTCCAATGAAATCATAATGACTATTGGCAAATCTAATTTAGTTGAAGAGTTTTTCAAAAAAGCTGCTGCAACAAGAACTTTTGAAGTTATAGTGGCCGAAGGAGGACCATCTCTAAGCGTAAATATGCATTTACTTTATAATAATATCTAATGATTATAGAGTAGTTTTGTACATTTTAATTATATTAAATTACTTATTATTTATAGGGTCATGAAATGGCCTTAAACCTAGCCAAAGCTAAAATTAAAACTACATTAATATCTGATGTGGCAATTTTTGCAATGATGTCACGTGTAAATAAAGTAATTATTGGTACTCATACAGTCATGGCTAATGGAGGACTAAGAGCTATTTCGGGTTCGCATACAGTTGCTCAGGCTGCGAAACATTACTCTGTTCCTGTAATGGTGTTACTACCTCTATATAAACTTTCACCACTTTATTTATGCTCACATGAACAGGATGGATTCAATCTACATATTTCTCCCATGCAAGGTGTATTAGATGGAGCTAATGCACCTCTCATGGAAAAGATTTATGCTTATAATCCAGTATTTGATTATGTACCTTCTGATCTTGTCACATTATTCATTTCCAATTCGTAAGTCATTTACTTTATTCATTTATTTTGCAAAAATATCTAATTTCAAATGATTTTTATTCTTTTATTTCAGGGGTGGAAATGCACCATCATATATTTACAGATTACTTAGCGAGCTTTATCATCCGGATGATTATGAACTATAACTTCACTAGAATATTTTAATTTATAATATTAAAATAATATGAATGAGTTAAATGACTCTTGAATAGGTGAGACAATTTCTATTTGAACATCAAATCTAACGTTTATATAAAAACATATAAGATACTTTTATAAAATACATTGTCCTAAATGGAGGATTTTTATATAGATATATAATTTTCATTTGTACTGTTGTAAAAATTGTATCAAACAATACTGATAGTTATGCAAAATTATATATCCTTAAACAATGTATTTAGTGATATAAAATTTTTAACAATATTTATGTAAATATATATGCAATATGTTCACTATACATAAGGATTCCAATTACTACCATCTTCAGGTTGCAAAGAATTAGTTACTAATAGAATAACATCAACAATCCACCATACTCCAACACCACCAACTGTTAACAATTTACCCACTGCAGTTCCTGTTTGTCCAAGACAAAATCGATCCATGCCTAATACACCTAACAATATGCTATAAAGTAACGTAGTTACAAAAAAATGTTCACTGTATTTTATGCAAGGAACACCCTTGCGTGGAAAGGTTCTATTACCATGACATTCTATGTCTGGAAATACAGTACAAGATACTACAGTTTTTTCCACATCTTCATAGCGGGATCCTCCAAACTGAAAATGAAATATTTAAACAAATATTGATGAATTTTTAACAAATTTTTGTTTATTATTATATTCTGATTTATACCTTGACACAACCTGGACCTGATTCTTCTTTTGCAGTTTTATTTCCTTTTAGATCAGTTGGTTGTTCACATTCGAGAAATTCAATTGGACTAACAAAAATATGAACTTTTGATGAATCTTTTAAAATCTCTTTGATTTATTAAAAACTAAACTGATATATCAATTATTGAAGGCCATTTGATAAATAATATGCATATACTCACAGAAATTTGCACTTTACCAACGGTCCTAACGGTTTATACTCCATTTCTGGTACCATACTGTCATTTGTTGAAACTACCAATTCAATCAAATTCCAGCAAAATCCGATAAGAATGAGAAATATCAGATCTAACCTCATTTTGTCAAAAATAACATTTTAAACGTATCGTCGTATGAATTGACAGGTTTATATTTGAAAGGATTGATTTATTCGTTGGTTATATTAAAAGAGAGAGAGAGAGAAAAAGATCAAATTAGTTCGATTCAAAGTCTAAATATAAATTGTTGTTATTACTTTTTTCTTATTGATTTACGTGACATTTTTATCTATCACCTCTTTTCATTGTATTGAAAAGTTGTCAAGAATAAAGAAATTTCATTTCGATACGAGTTACGTTCGATAGATCGTTTTGTAAAGTAATAATAACTTACGATTGGTTATTAGCATTCGCCATGTTTGTACGTTGACCAATCGTAGCATTCTTTAATCTCGAACTGATGTCACGTGTGTCGATCTCTCTCATACGCAACTAGTGGCTCCCCAAAGGATGCACACCCAAAACGCTTTTGTTTTGTCAGTCGTGCGGTATGTGCTAAAGAATAGTCAGTCGGTGTTTGGATTCGTTGTTGAGTAGTTCGTTCGTGAGAGTTTGTACGACACGGACGAAGGGTTTCGCGTGTCGTTCTGACTTGTCAAGGGGCATCACATCAAATACGACGAATTCTTTCGATTTAAATAACCGTACTTTTATGCAGAACAATATGCACGAAAGAGAAGAATTTCACAGAGGTTGTTCGTCAGGACAATCTAGCCAAGCACCACCACCAGCAGCCAGAGCACTCGGTTTGGACGCCTTGCATGGATTGTGTAAAGAAATATATCCTGACCAAGGCAATCCTCTTACTGTTACAGCTGTTGTAAAATATTGGTAAGAATTTATAACCAACAAATTTAATTAGTTAAGAAGTTATACATAAATATTATTGATAGTTTTGATGTAATATTAATTCTATATTTGTATCAAATATATCATTAGTATCAATTAATAAGTATTATGAAATAATAATTGTTTTAGTATATCGACGAATTTTTATAATTAATAGAAAAATTTCGCTATATATATCGAGTATTGTTTTGAAAAGTTGTGTATACATATACGATGACGACAATAAGAAAAAGTAAAGGAATTTAAATTATTCTTATTTGATTATATATTAATTTTTCTATATTATACATTGTTCGATTTTTTCAGTAATAAAAAGATTATTTCAACGCGCGATGTTAATCAAATATAAATAATTATATTGAAGTATTTAATTACGACAATTTTACCTTAATAAATTAATCGATGATTACCAATAATCAATCGATAGCTGCCATTTTGATGATAGCAGCGCCACCATCTAATATAATAGATTTTTATAAAAACAAAAAGAAAAACAATTCGAATTGCGTTCTGCTGGACATAGTTTGGTATGCGTTAGAACAAAAAAATGCCAAGCGTTTAAACTTCATGAAGGAGGAAAAGGGTAGCTTATATTTAGCCACCCTTCGTTTGTCATGTATATACGAGTCTAGCCCGGATGTACAATCAAATAAATCGAATTTCCTGTGTACTTATTTGCAGGTTGGGTGGTCCTGATCCTCTCGACTATATAAGCATGTACGAAAATCCTGGTTGTCCCGAACTAGGCGTGCCTCCGCATTGGCATTACGTGAGGCAAGTATCGAATTACTTCTTATTTCCATTACCAGAATGTTTAAATAGATGTTTACAGTAAGATGTGCTTCTAATACGAAAGTGATCTTTAAAAGACATACCATTTAAGATTTGAATAAAAAAACACATCGTTATGTAAATTATATTACAATATTATAATAATTGTATATCACTTTCTAATAACTTACTATATTTAAACATCTTCGAAATGAATCTATTGTTTAGGTACTCTGTATAATTCAATTAAAACAAAATATTATATTTCACAGAATCTATTTTCTAGATCAACGTTTTACAAATTATGTTTCGCGAAATATTGTTGAGTTACGTGAAAAATTACATAAATTAATATAGACCCATGTATAATTTTAATGTTAACTTTTATATTTACTTTTATTGTATTATTTATTGTTAATTTATCCTATAAAATAACCAAGGTAGGAACTGTTATAGAAAAAATTTGAGAAACATTTTTCTAGATTTTATTGTCATTTCAAAATGGCCTGAAATGACAATGAGATTCTAATATTTTTTACATATCTCTTTTTTATCCTAACATTAATATTCTTCTAATTATTAAAATTAATAAATTCATTAAATGACAATTGTCATCTAATTATTGAATTTTTGCAAATAGTTATTTTGTTTCAAAGTTAAAAGACTCTATGTCAAAAGATGAAGATCATCCATCGAACGTGGCCGATTCATTTTGCTCTCATCGCTCTGCCACATACTTCTTCTTCCATTTCTCTTCTTCGAGGCATCATTCATTCAGAAAAGACAGCCCTTCGTTTTTTATGCCATAGGGGAAGAGAGACGCCGAGCTAAAGAAAGATATAAAAAAAAAGAAAAAGAAAAAAAGAAACGGGAAGTCAGGCATTCGTTAATGTCACCCTGTTTAGGTAGAAGTGTGCCCGTGGCTTCTTTGTACAAAACCCGCGAGCTCCATATACACGCGTGCGCACACACGCACATATGGTTCATATATATGGCTAGGTGAAAATTTATATACATACGTACATAAATATATAATAATATTAATAACATATATATGTATTTACGTATGCATGTATAATATATTTATGTATATGTATATATATGTACACGTGACACGTGTACACCTCGTGCATTTCAATCTCCGTCTTCCTCTTCTTCGTCATTTTAAAGACGTTTCTTCTCCTCGTTCTTCGGTACATCCCTATATTTTCTTTAATCTTCTTTCCCATCCTCATTCCAGTCGTAATATAATTCATCTTATAAAAACCATCGGCAGCATTTGTCCTTCAAAAATCAAGCTTACTACAGAAAAAGAAGAAGTAGAAGTAGAAGTAGAAAAAAAGAGAGAACAAAAGGTCCTTCCTCTTCGATTTCTTTTTATTTCTTAAGAAGAAGTAGTCGATTAATTCGTTCAATACGTTTTTTCATTCGCGTCGAGTGAATCCAAGTGTCTGTATATATATATATTATATGTATATGGTATATAGGAAATAGAACGGTATGAATTGAAGAAGAAAGAGAAAGAAAGAGTCTCTTGACGAACGAAAGGATTTCGACGTAGCCACGAGTTCCGACAATATCTGCATAACGAGCGACAAGTGGCTTTTCGCTAAAGGGCATCTTTTCTTCCTTTCTTTTTTAAAGTGGTCCATGCTTCTTCGATTTCAAGCAGCTGCTCTAATAGTTCGTGCATTTCTCTATATATAGATGACGATAGGGCGAAAGAGGATGAAGTCGTTGAAAAGCTCAAGGAATCGGAAATAGAAGCACGAGACTTTCCTCTTTTTCGTCTGTCCTGACTAAATATAATCTGCCATTGACCGTACCTCTTGACTTTCTTCTATTTTTTTTTTTCTATCTTTTTGTTTTTTTTTTCTTTCCTCGAAAGAATATAAAGAGAGAAAGAGAACTTTTTTCTATTTTACACAATATATCCTTATTTCATATTAATTCAATTTTATTCAATGTATGAAATGTTAATTTTAAATCTTTATTGTTAATCAAACAGAACAAGTTTGTATTTAATCCTTTTTTTCTGATTTTTAGTTTGGGTCTTTCCGATTTGCATGGAGATGGAAGATTACATCCAAAAAGTGGTCCAGGTCGTCCAAGTGGTTTTGGTTTTGAACTCACCTTTAGATTGGTACGAGACAGAGGGGAAACTACTCCACCTACCTGGCCAGCTAACGTAATGCAACAACTGGCTAAATATGTTTTTAACTCTGGCAACATGTTACTTCCTGGTGATCACGTTTCATGGCACGCTCCTCTGGACAATGGCAGCGGTCGCATCACGCAAATTTTAATGGGCAGAGATCCTCAATTGCCGGCATCCGTTTCAACTCCTCATGGCGAAGTATGCTTCCTTTTTAATCATTTCATTTATTATGAATTAATATATAAATAGAGCGTTAATTGTTTCATTCATTTTATCTAATTACTTTATTGTTTTTGTTTTCTAGGTTTCATTTGTACAAATTGTAGGTGTTACTTCCGAGGAGTTACAAGCAGCTCAACATTGGAATGGTCTAGGTGTAGTAAATCTTTTAAAAACGACCAGAGGTTGTGGCCCATGGTTGTTGACGAATATGAAAAGGATGCACTCCGTTATGGATGAAGATCCTTCCGTAGCTGAGAAAATTCAATGTGGTATTGAAAGGGAAGGATCCAATTTAAGTGGCGTTTCTGCCAAATGCTGGTATTATATTTAAAATTAAAATATATTTTTTGTTTGAATGAAAATAAATGTTACGAGATAATGAAGATTTATAATCGTAGTATCATGACACTTTTATAGGTGGGTTCAAGTTACTGGTGATAAAAATACAGAAAAATATAGAGAAAAAAAAGAAGACTCTGATGATGAAGATATTAAACCTATAATAAAGACAGAACGATTATCTCCTTGTGAACAAGAAAGAGATACAGGTTTCTCTGATATGAATTGTGTCAAAGTATTACCAGGATTACATTTAACGTTTAATCTGGAAGCTGGTTCCTTACTGCCATTAGCAATAAAGTGAGTAGACGAATTTATTCATAAGATTTATTTTGAAACATGGTCATAATGTAAAACGATGAATGATCATTTACAGATTGATATTTTTTATTGCAGAGGACGTGTCATGCACGGAAGGCATTTTACGTTTAAATCCATATTATCTCATACAGCTGTTACGATAGTAGCTCCCTCGGTTACAGGCACTTTGGTATCCAAAGAAAAACCATATGTTGTTCGGGGTCCTTGGTTACAAGTTTTACTTCCCGAAGATTTATCAGAAAAAATGGCTAATGAATTTCAAGTCTTGAATACGCCAGAACAAGTGAGTCTTACAATTATATACGATTAATCAAATTTATATTTACCGTCATACTTGAATGATTTTTTTTTAACTTTCATATTTATTACAGATTCAATTGCCAAAAACATTTTCCTGGCCCGAACATAAATTGGTTATAACCGTTGTAAATGACTGAAAATTACAATAAATAATATCAAATAGGTAAGAATCCTGTGACGAATCTCACGGAAAAATTTCGTTCGTATTCTCTAATGTTTAAGTACGTAACATTGATTGAGAAGGATTAAAGTATTATACAGTTACGTTAAAAGGCAACTTCGAAACGAATATTTATAACGCGATCGCTTTTTTTTTTTTTTACGAATATACACATTTTGTAAGTTTATGTAATTTATGAATATTATAAATCGTGCGTTAGTCTGTATGAATATATTTAGGAAAGAATCACACAAGAACGTATATAAAAGTGGAGACGAAATATTTTTAAATAACGATTTTGAAAGAAACGTGCAAGTTTTCGTGTATCAACATATTTAAATAATACTTACAATGTTTATACATTGATAAGAAACAATAGAAACAGATGGAAGAGTCTCTCTTTTATTAAATGGTGCCTTATGCTTCGTATTTAATAATGTATATAATAGGATATAACTTATAAAGTGTAATTTTTTATTTAATATACGGTTTTACACATTGTTATGTATAATAAACGTTTACACAAAGACGATGTTTAAGATTGTAAGATTATTTTAGTGATGAATTTTTAAGGATTTTGTAAAAATTGAATAGAATGTTTATTATATTACCTTGACAAAAATAATCCTTTTATTCAATAAGATCTTTTTCCGAGATCGCATTCTGAAGACGTTTTGCATATCTACCCCTACGTTTGCCAGATTTCTTACATGTGCAATACTGATTATCATAAGCTTTAGAATTTGCGTTTAAATTATTATTTTCCTGTTTTGTTTTTCTATCAAACCAAGTCCAGATTTTCATCCGTGGATTCTGAAGAATTATTACATTGAAATTACAATGTAAACATTTAATCTTTAATATTATAATGCTACTAGATCAAAAACCAGATAACTTTTGATAAATTTTAAAGTTTTCATTAAAAATCGATCTTATTAAAGTTCAAATGCGAAATGTGTTACCTGGTTTTTGTATCATAGCCATCAATGTCATTGTTGAAGCGAATCCTTCAATATTTCATGTGAGCCCATTGAGACTCCAATATTTTCTGTCCCAGATCCTTTCTACGGCAAAACCATTCCTCGTACCTGCTTCATCAATCTCAAAACTATCCTGATAGCTTCGATCCAAAGAATGACGACGATGCACGCGGATGCAAAATCTTCCACGTCATCGCATTTGATGTTTTTGATGACATTGACGATACCATGGAATACATTCAAGTACGTTCTCATAGAATCAATACAGAGATCCCTAAGGAAACACATCACTTGGAAGAATAAATTCATCATGGCAAGTATAAATTCTAGCATTCTCGCTAAAAAATCCAATAGAATGTCCAGTAATGATTCGAAGGTGTCCCATGACCAACACGTGACGCGCGCGAAGAACTCGGTGAATTGTTCGGAAACATTCGATAGCCTTTTTTTCATGATCGATCATTCATTTATACCGATACTATATAATAATTTATTTTATTTATTTTAAAGTTTTGATACGCGACCATAGATTTAATTGGAAAATTCGTATTTCTTTCGCGTGATCGATAGGAAAGAATTCGAAAAAGGTTAAAAGGTTTACAAAGTTGAAGATGAAGTTGTCATTATTATTCGTTCAGATAATCAATAATTAATTATTCTTTTGTTTTCGATTAATCATTTTATTTCTTTGACGATATTTTGTAAGATATACAAATTGATTATGACAATTTTGTTTGTTTGTTTTTTTTTCTTTTTTTTTTTTTTTTATCTACGAACTATCGATTTTACAGAATGATAGTAGAAAATTGTAGCGTCGGTGAAAAGCTAAAACGGGGTAGCAAATTATGCTTACGTATCATAAGGTATAAGCTTACAAAATTATTCACAAGATTGACTTTCATTTTGTTCGATGCGAAGCGGGCGGGGCCAGTTTTAAAATATCGTAACGTGGCAGTTTTCGTTATTATTTGTGTTTAGAAAATGATTAAAACATAATTAGAGATATG
Source organism: Polistes dominula (assembly GCF_001465965.1). Next base: position 531,237 of record NW_015149048.1, on the reverse strand, counting down.
TCCCTTAATCATTCATTGGTCGAAGTAATTTGTTCTTTAAATAGAAAAAATTGTTTTCTCGTTTAAACGAGTCCAAAAAAAATAGGTAATATTAAAATGATCAAGGATGCTTCCTTGATCCGAGTGGTCCCATTACACGCATCTGCATCATTGCAAGATTGAACGCAGCCCCGAACGTATCTAAAAATTGGATAAACATTGAACGTTGTCGTGTCAATTATAATTATATCATTCTAACATAACATATTTTTTTTTTTTTTAAATTACTTATCGTCAAAATAGAAACCACCACAGTGAGACATCCTTATGATCTCAGAATCGGTGGTTAGAGTTCCGCTATCCAACGCACAGCTTCTGACAGTAAGCGAAATGCCGGTTTCGTCTGAAAAATATCTAATATAATAAAACACTCGAATTCTCTTAATTTTTTTATTTCAAAAAATCACCATAGATCCCAGCTATTTTGATACAAGCGGTTGCAGGAAAGAGACCATCTCGACCTTTGCGGCCACCCAAACAAGGTGACTCCAAAAATGCAAGACTGCCATTATTGTGAAAGGGATCGTCACAGGGTTTGTTATCGCCGTTGATCGAAACACATTTAAAACAATCAATGGCCCAAGCTTAAAATAGAAAAAAAAAAGTAAAAAACCAATTTAATCTTCGAACAGATGGGATAGATAGAACAATAGATAATCAAACGTCATGTTAAACACTTTCGACACTTGTCAAACAAACCGTCGTGTATTGATTTTCTCACTCTATTGCAAATCATCATTGAAAAAGATTCATTGAATAATAATTAATATTAAAAAAAAAAAAAGATAGAGAGAGAAAGAGAGAGAGAAAGAGAGAGAGAAAGAGAGAGAGAGAGATAAAGAAGAAACTGACCTCTTTGTAGAAGAATTAAAAGTAAGACGAGAATGGAGCAAATAATCGATGGAAATTCCCGATTCATCTTCCCTTGAAAGGAAAGAACTATCTTCAGGAAAAATTCCACTAATCTTCGTCAGCTGTTGGACAGTTGAAAAAGTTGATTTAAGTCTTCGACGACGTTCATGACAGGATCGATATCGATAGGAAAATAATTAATTGGATCGATCCCTTCTCTTCAATATCGTTCCTCGATCCACCGTCCACGGTTGATCTTATCGTTCCTTGCTAGATCCATAGAGTAATCTTCTTTAGGAAGAGGGGAGTATAGGCCTCGACAACGTTCCTCGACGTATTACACTAGCTTGCTTGCTACTGACGCAGTGTTTTGCCACGACGTTGCTAAGGAGATATATATCGTAGCCTCATATCGTTGTTAGACCTCGCTGATCTCTCCTTTGAAGATTTATAACTTCATAACGGATCGATTATCTCCCTTACGTCTCACCTCATTATCCTCTACGTTAATCTGGCAAATCTCGAAGGAATTTGAGGGCAAAGGGACACGGACTGAACTCAATGCCTATCTACCTACCGTAGATCGTTAACAGTGCCCGTCTCGTCGACAACAACCAAAAGAAAACTTTTTCGTGAAGTTTACGATGTCTCGGACAAACTCTTACTTACTATTTATTTCGAATTTTCTTGTCTATTTCACATTATAATCGCGTGATAGTTGCTTTAACAAAGAATGTATTAAACGACGATGACAACGGGGACTACGATGAGGATGACGACTTGAACACGCGACACGCGAATTCTAGGCGCAGTTTATGATTTACAGAAATGTGACCGCGATCTATAGAAAACGGAAACGCCCGAAAAGATACCAATAATTCTTCCTAAATATCGGTTCAATTCTATCTATAATTGAAGTAGAAATTAACGCAATAACACATACGAGATATTACTAATTTAATATTAAACATATTTAAACGTATTTTTTAATGTTACGCACGTAATACTCCGTAAAAGAAACACAATTTTGTATTAAACAACGATAAATGAAAGAGAATCGCGAGTAATGACAGATTCCTATTTGATAATTCGTATTTTAAAGTCCGTAAGCGCCCTGGGGAGGTAGGTAGAAAAGGCAATTTAAATAGTCGCGGGTCGCGCATGCGCGCGCATCATCGCGGGCCAATCACCTCTCGTCGGCGCAGCACGAGAAAGAAAGAAAGAGACAGAGATAGAGGGAGAGAGAGAGAGAGAGTGATAGAAAGAGTGAGAGAGTGAGCGTGAGAAAAGAAAGAGAAAAAGAGAGAGAGAGAGAGAGATAGAGAGAAGGTTGGAAAAGGAGGAGGGAGTCTTGTGCACGTCTCTCCTCTGCCGTAGCGACACACCGCGCACGGTTTACAACACCATCACACTAGCACAATGTGACTCTGTATTATTGTTTCGTACTGGGGTAAAAAATGTGTCGGTCTTTTTCGTATCCATGTTTGTTCGAGAAGTTAACGTGAGTTCGGGTTTGGGAGGACAGTGCCGCATCGTCTCGTGCCTCTGATCGTGCCTCACATCGTTCAAGGTGCGACAATAATAATGGGCCAGTCATCGAGCAACACCGGACACAGCGGTGAGTGAGAGTCTTCTTGCTCCTTCTCTCGCACTTCCTATATATGTATATATATATATATATATACATGTGTGAACCTTACGCGTTCCCCATCTCTCTTTCTTCTTTTACCTAGTTATATATATATATATATATATATATATATATATATATATATATATACGCGTATTACATACACTCACGCACGCGGGGCCTTTTTTTCCCCATAGAAGAGAACGCGTTAAAAAAGACGACATCCTGTTTGCCCAGTATTTACCATCGAAAGAGATTTCTTTCTCTTTACCATCGTATATATGTTAATACCTAATTGATCTCGACTAGTTTGTTTTTTCTAAGCATTTATTAATGATACCGTTTAAAAAACATCGATTTGGACATTTGATGTGTGACAACTTGTCACGAGTTTTTCTCTTTCCACGTCCTTCCAAACTAACCCTACGACCTTCCTTCCATTCTTTCTTCTCTCTTCATTACTTTCCTTTTATTTCTCTTTCTTTCGTTCTGTCTTTTTTCTTTTTCTTTATTCTTTATTCTCTTTCTTTCTTTTTTACTTTCCTTTATTTCTTTCTTTCTCTGTCTTTCTTATTCTTTCTCTACCTTCCTCTTTCTTTCTTTCTTCCTTTCTTTGTCCTTTTCATGTACGATTTAGCAATCTGAGAGAAGGTTCATCGCCTTCTTTCCTTTCTTTATTTCTTTTTGTTCTTGGTAAATTTCTTGACTATACCTATCTCGAGAAGAAGAAGAAGAAGAAGAAGAAGAAGAAGAAGAACAGAAAAAAGGGATAGAGAAAATGTTCGTTTTTTAGGTTAGGTCGACCGTGCGTCGATGTAATCAAAACTACTGAAACGGTTTTTTCTCTCTCTCTCTCTCTCTCTCTCTCTTTCTCTTATGCACTTATGTTTTAACGCATATACACGCTGCAGTACGTTCGTTCATTTTCATATTTTTTCCTTTTTTTCATTTTTTCTTGCAATGAAGTACCTAAAAAGATTGGGTTATTCATTTTCTTTCTCTATTTCTTTCTCTTTCTGATTATGTCTCGATTAGGATCCAGTTACCCTTTCATGCAAAATAATCACATCCGTCTGCGATTTTTCTGCCGCATTGACTGGATCTGCGCAAAACGATCGTTATATCGTATCACCAATAGGACATTTTCTAGCTATTCTAACTCTATACACTTAATACTTTATCATATTTCTATTATTTCTATCCATTATTTCCTTCTCGTATTCTCATTTATCATTTTATTCTCTCTTTTGCCAATGTATACTCATTTTTCTGTTTTCTTTTTCCTAAATTCTCTTTCACATTTTTAATGCATTTCGTTGTAGAAAAAAAAAAATAACATAAATAGTCTATCGTAATGTCGATTTTTTCGTTTGTTTACACTGTGTGATTGAATGAAGAAGGAATGTTCAATGATAAAACAGAGTGTCATCTCTGTTTTGCCATAATTTTGTATAACCTTTTACATTTTTTTATTTATTCGATTATAGGATAAATATTCTTAGTGCATTGTTTACATAGAATTGTGAAAAGCATTCGTATTATTAATCATTTATTTCTTTTAGATTTAATGTTTATTCAGTTGTGTTTTATCGTTGATAAATAATATTTCCGAAAATGGATAGGTAGGATTATTTTCTTACCGACCTGTTAGATTCGTCTTAGGGCGACACCTATGCTGGACAGTTTACTTGGTTGGTAAGAAAGGAAACTGCTCTTTCGGTATGTGCAGTTGCATCTGTGATAACTTAATCATTGATTTTTAATTCAAATTATTTTTTTTATAACACACAAGAAATGTTATCAATATCTTGTATTTTTATTATATTACGTCAATAGTTTATAAATATATATATATATATATATATATATATATATATATATATATTTTTTTTTTTTCGTAATTGTTGCTATAATGTTTTATAATTTAGATTTCATTTGTTGGTTTTATAAACTTATATTATTATTATTATAGTTAGAAGATGCATAGAAATAATGTCGAGTTTAAAACTTTGGACAATTTTTATTATCTTTTAAGTTGTCAATAGTTATGATGGATAGTAACAACTATATCGTTTAAAATAAGTGATAAACTATTGAGCTGTTTACGCCTTGTTTTATTTTAGAAGAGATAACAATGTCTACGACGTAGAACATTGTATCAACTTTTGTAATTCTTATCATTTTTAGAGTTTTACAGACATCAATGTAGATAATTGGCCTATATTATTTTGTTTTTATAAGTAAAATCTATTTATTGATTATTTAAATATAAAATATATTACGAGTTTAGTGTCTAAAAAAATAAAAATAAATATATTTTTCTAAGTTCTCCTTGTGATATGCAACACATTAATACATGCATGTAATCAGAAGTTGCCTTAATAAGGGGCTTAAAAAAGTTTTGTACCAATAGATGGCGTTGTTAACCCAATTATCAACATGGTATAGATGGTTGCATATCTGCAGGCGTGATATTAAGAAATTGTATATTAATTATTAAAAAAGATTACCATAAATAATATATTTATTCGTTTCAATTAGTTTTATAAAAAGTACGAGAAATGTTTATAGAAATTTTATAAACAAACAGAGAGTTTTCATTTTATAAATGCGAATTCTTTTAATTGCAATTGAAAATATTCATCAAAGTATAGAAATTGTTTATCGAGAACAACGTTTCAACATAAATATTTATATACTACTCGTTGCGATTGAAATAATGATTTTTTTTTCGTAATAAATAATTCATTATACTTCTGTGTTATAAATTAATATGGAGGAGTGATAAATTTTCAAGTGTTTTATGATGAATGAAAGATCAACATATATTTGTTATTTAATAACATGTTACTCATTTTAATCATGTTTGACAAACAGTCCGATTACTTTATTATTTAGATAAACCTAGAAAATATATCATCAAAGTCTTATATTGTTGTTTAATTATAATCCTGTTTGTTAATCATATAATATTATCAGATGACTCTAATAATTCCATCGTTGTTGAAGCAAATATTTCAACAGCTGCAACTTTTCGCACTTTACTATTACCTTTTATACTTTGGTAAGTCTTTCTCGATTGGTTTTTACTCGTATATAAGAAGGTTGGGTTTCGAGGCTTGCAAGATGGTCCCTTTGCACCCCCGTAGTACTTCTTTCCTTTTCTCTAGGTGCTCAGGTATATGTGTCGATGTATATAGTATGGGCCACAGATGTTATTGTCATATGGCAGACACACGGCCGAAAAGGAGGGTCTAGGTAGCCGAAAAACCGCGATTGCACGTTCCTCGCGAACGGATCCTCCCTAATATCGAAGTCAAGCACAGACTCAATGTGTGAAAGAGATAGATATATAAAAGAAGAAGAAGTAAAAGTAGAAGTAGAAGTAGAAGTAGAAGTAGAAGTAGAAGTAGAAGAAGAGAAAGAGGAGACTTCCTTCGTGATTATTTAATCGCCGTCACGCGAACATCGACCGCAGTAATTTTGCTCGTTAGTAATCGAGGAAGTGGGGAAGGAGAATACAAATATTCATGTACTGCCATTGTCCTATATTAATACACGTGATGCATAATGCGAGAATAAAAATTACGCTGATATGAAATGAAATAAAATGAAATAAATTTTTAATAAATACATATCTTTTTTAAAAATATGTATACATACTAGGATGTTCCAGATACACGTTGCTGTGACTTTGTTATAAAATGTTGATTTAATATAATTCTCTAAACTATTTAATTAATTATAACAAACAAAATAAATATATTTTTATAAATATATTTTAAATAAGTATATATATTTTTTTTAAATTTTATTTTTATATATAATACATATTTTTTTAAAAATATATATACATACTAGGATGCTCCAGATACACGTTGCTGTGGTTTTGTTATAAAATGTTGATTTAATATAATTCTAAACTATTTAGTTAATTATAACAATAAACAAAATAATATCACAATTAGAATGGAATATATAAAATAATAGTACTCGAAAAAATATAAAAAGCAAGGTTAGTTTTATCGAAATAATTGAATTTTAATACAACACCATCTATCGAATACTTACAGAATCTAGAGTCTTACATACCCTCTAATAAATCCTTCAATTAGCAATAAAAAATACAAAATAATCGTGATAAAAACTATCTTGTTGAAAAAACGATTTCTTTTTGACAGTATTGTCAAAATTAGATATTGAATTAATTTACTGTAACATAATGGTGGTGTGAAATAACTGATTAAGTATATTTTGTAGTAATTTTGATTTAGAACACTTTCATAATTATGGGCACATATATATATATACTTTTCTTCTCTTTCCTTTGATATTCCACTTTCTTTTTCTTCTTTTTATTTTTTTGTTTAATTTTGTTTTCAAAGATTAAAAAGAATGTTGGTAGTGTTCAAAGGAATGATAAGGATTTAATGAGCCGTATAGAAAAATCCTTGTGACTAAGCTTTGACGTTAGATGAAATTTCGTTAGGATACGTTTAGCTTAAGAGCGTTGATAAAGGGTCAAAGGCACCACTTCCGGGAGGGTGTGGATGGACTAGGTGGTTAAAACAAGACTAGGAGAAGGAAGAAATCGTCGTAGACGAGGCGCTAGAAGAGGTAGAGGGAGGAGGGAGGAAAGTTGCCTTTGCGCTTCAGGGCAGCGACCCAATTCTCATATGTATTTATACCAGAAGACGCTATGCCGGCTGCTTGTAGCCATTTTGAAGAGAAAGAGAGAGAGTCAGAGAGAAAGGGGAATGGGAGGGTGAGTGAGGGTAGACGCGTGTAAGAAAAAAGAGACGTCTCGTGCGTCACGAGACGTACTGCGAGATCTAATGACTTTGGAAATTCAATTCCGCTTTTCGTTTCTATACCTTTCTTTATTATTGTTTTATTTTTCATTTGTTTTTTATTTCATATAATTTTTATTAATAATTATAATTAATAATAATAATAATAATAATAATAATAATAATAATAATAGTAATAATAAATTAATTAAAATATGTAATGTAATATATAATATACATATAGATAAAAATTATATATATATATATAATACTTATATATTACTTATTATATATATTATTATTATTATTATTTGTGTATGTAATGTTATTTATTTTATTTTAATTATTATAATATTCATTTATAATTATTATTAGTTTCATCCATATATGAATATCATTGAAGCTTAGAACGTTATAGTTTTATAGTATTTTTTAAATGACTATTTTTTATATTACATTATATTAACGTATAACTATTTATATTTATAAATATTTTGTTCTTTTTTATTTATTTATTTATTTTTTTTTTGGTCAAGTTTTACAGTACACATTCATGTAATAATACAATATTAAAAGAAAGTTCGAACCCAAATCTTCTTTCATTCATCAGTACTACTACTACCATTTCGATTTTCTTTTCAAAAAATCGATGTTTTTGTTCGATCATTGTGGTTTCGAGATAACGTAAAGAAGACCCTTCGTGATTCTTGTCGTTTTCTTTATAAAATAAAATACACCTATCTAATTCAGATTGAAAAAGTTTAGATACGTACTCTCTTTCTCTCTCTCTCTCTCTCTCTCTCTCTCTTTCATTCTTTAATAACAAAAAATGCAAGTTGTTCGTATAACAATACGCTACCTTTCCTTTTCTACCGATTCTTCTTCAGACACACGTGTAGTTTTGTAAAACGAGAGGACTGGTAGTAATACGAATGAAAGAAAGAAAGAAAAAAAAAAGAAAAATTGTGTGTGTGTGTGAAAAAGAGAAAGAGAGAGAGAGAGAGAGAGAGAGAGAGAGGGATGGTAAACGTTTAAATGGTAAGGAGAGTATTTTTCACCGATTTTCCGGCGGACCGGTTTTTCCTCTCGTATATAAAAAGAGGGGTTCTTTAAAATTGTCCTGGTAGCTTTAAAAAGTAAGAAAAAAAAAAAAAGAAAAGAAAAGAAAAAAAGTCATTGTGCAATGTCTACGTAAGAACGTCTAGAGAAAGAAAATACGCAACGACGAAATCAGCTGTGTTAGACTCGAAAACGTGGGTGGAGAATTTAGAGAACGAGATTTATAGATTTATCTCACTCTATCCTTCACTCTTTCTCTCTTTTACTATTTCAACATTTTCATTTCTGTTACTCTTTAACTAATGATTCTTTACCTTTCTACCCTTCCATCATCATCATCATCATCATCATCATCATCATCATCTTCAACACTTTACACAAAAGTCGTATATACGTCAAACAATACGTAAGTTAGTTCGAAAAGAAAAACCACCACCACCATCACCACCCCACAGCTTGGAATCTACGACCAAGTGAAAGGGGGGAAAAAATACGAAAGCAAAGCTTGTCGTCGTAAACAAGTGCACTACTCTCGAAAGCGTTCCGCGATTATGCAAGAGAGATATGCACGCTCGCGTAAGACGAAGTGCCTGCCTGCTTGATGATATTTTTCACCTCTCTAGACGCTTTTCCACCAAATTCCTTAGAGTATCTTCTTCTTATTCTTTTTCTTTTTCTTTTTCTTCTTTTTCGGTTTTTTTTTTTTTTTTTTTTTTACATTTCTCTGTGTTCTTCCAAAAAACAATTATCTTTATCAACACTTTCTCATCTGTCCTTAATAAATTAAAACTAACATTTTTCGATGTACTTTTTTACGAGATAAATAAACAGAAATATTCTATTAATGTATACTATTAATAATAATTATAATTTGTATCGTGGATAATTTGAAAAAAAAAAAGATTATTTTTAACAAATTTTACTGTTTGAAATATATTTTTTTTTTATTATTATTATACGTTATTTTACTTCACATAAAGAATAATAATAATTGATCGTATTTATAACTCGTGTTAAAATAATATTAAATAAAAAATTTATTGCGAATAAATATTTTCATTATTTATTTTATTTTAAAATAAAAAAATTTTAATTTAATTTTATTAATAATTTATAAAAAAACAAAAATGGGAAAACAAAAATGATCGAAGTAATATAACTATTCGAAAGATTTAATATTAAAATAAAATAAAATGAAATAAAATAAAATAAAATAAAATAAAATAAAATAAAATAAAATAAAATTAATTTAAATTAAATAAAATATAATAAAATAAAATAAAGTAAAATAAAATAAAATAAAATAAAGTAGAATAAAATAAAAAATATATATTATATATTATATAATATAAATATAATATAAAAAGATACATTATATATTATTAATAAATAATAATTAAATAAAAATGGCGGGATTTGGTATTTGCGGCAATGAGCTTTCGAGTTCCTAATGCCAATTAATAATAATAATAATAATAATAATACTTAAATGAAACAATAATTTTATCGATTTGTATTTTTATTTTTCATGATTAACAATCGATATAATCGACATTTGAATTAGATCGTAATAGAAAATAGGAAAATGGGGGGTGGGATGCACCTGATATTTATACTTTATCACGTGGATTTAATTTACTTGACTTTTATCGATCTTAAACATTAATAAACGTGTGCGTTTATACGTATAAAACACATCCCCCCACAATGACTACTTTCTTTGTAGTTTTATATTGTAAATATAACAAAGATATATATAGTAAGAAAGAAACATACAAAAATTAAATGAAATAAGAAAGATTCGTATATTCGTATAGATAATTAGAAAAATGAATGAATGCACCTTGATATATTTTCATTTAATTATACGATTTAATTTAACTTGACTTTTATCGATCCTAAACATCGATATAAACGTATATATATATATATATATATATATATATAGTGAGAAAGAAAAATAGAAAATCCTTGATATATTTTCATTTAATTATACGATTTAATTTAACTTGACTTTTATCGATCCTAAACATCGATATAAACGTATATATATATATATATATANTTTTCATTTAATTATACGATTTAATTTAACTTGACTTTTATCGATCCTAAACATCGATATAAACGTATATATATATATATATATATATATATAGTGAGAAAGAAAAATAGAAAATGAAATGAAATAAAAAGAATGATTCGATATCTGATCGGTAAACTATCGACAAATCGATGCAAAATCTGTCGAGTGTTATCCCACGTTACATGGGATTTCATATACACATACATACACATACATATTCATGCAGGTTACCATACACATGGGAGAAAATTTATTTCTGATTTAGCGGGAGTATATTCGTCTTGGTAATACACTACCAAAATATATATATATATATATATATGTATATATATACCTTCGTTAAAACGGAAGAGTAAAAACAGATAGAGAAAGATAGATAGATAGATAGATAAATAGAAGGAGAGATTGACGGAGAGAGGGAGAAAGTAAATCTTACGATGATCTTAGTCGTTCGGGGTACGATTCGTCAATAAACATTCGCGGTATACCAGAAGATCCATACGATATACATACGTGGGACGTTGAGACTCGTGAATATGGGTCGTGCGAAGCTGTTTATTTGCAAAAAAGAAGAAAAAAAATTACTACACCCGCTATTTCCGTCGCAATTTTGCATGCACCAATAGAAAGAAAGAAATGAAAGAAAGAGTAACAAAAAAAAAATAAATAAAAAATTTTTTTGAAATATATATTTGACGACTATGTTTAAATTTCACTTTTTATAACAGAGGAAGTTGGTTATTCTTATTTTATTTATTTATTTTTTTTTATTTTAAAAACATTAACGGTATGATAATGCAGTTATAATATATCTTATAATATATATATATATGTATTAATAATATATTATATTGTTTTTATAATAAATAAAGATAATATATTTATTTTATTATATAATTATATTTTATTATTATTTTATTTATTAATATTTTATATTTAATTAATTATATTATTATTGTATTTGTTTTATATTATATATATATATATATTTGTATATAATATTGTATTTTTAATACAATTATATACAATTAATACAATTACATATATGTATTATTACAATTACATATACAATTTAATAAATAAAATTATATATACAATTGTATATAATAATATACATAATTGTATATAATATAGATATACAATATTATAATTATATTGTAATTAAAAATATTATATTAATATTATTTATAATTAAATAATTATATATTATTATAATTTATTATATAATAAATATGTTATTTTTTTTTTATATATTTATATATTATAATAAGTAATATATATATATATATATATATATTTTAAAACATTATATTTTTTTTATTATTTTTTTACAGACACACACATACACAGAAGTATCCAAATATTAATTTAAATTAAGCGAAAATATTGATAGAGTATTATTAGCACAATGTGCGTTAACTACCCTTAAACTCTCTGCTTTAAAAAAAAAAAAAACAAACATATACATAGTTAACATCATAAGAATTATTAACCATAAAACGGAAGAAATCGATCTTCTTGATAAACCACACATGTTCACTTACAAATACCAACTTTATATAATTTTTTATTATATATTCCATTTTTATAATCTTTATATAGAAAAACAAATATATATATACACACACACACACTCTTCTTTAATGGTATTTCTACGAGTTAAGGATGACGTTATGTTCGTTAATGACATTTCATAAAAATCATCACATGCTTACTTATTTATTTATAACCAGAGTTTGCAGTCCATTAAGGGTAGAAACGTCCAGAAACAGACAGAAGGGTAGAAAATCTATATATATATATATATATAGTAAAACGTAGGTGGCGGCCAATTCTTTTGGTGAAATGCATTCGAGTGTATTTAAGCTGAGACAGATTACGATAATCGTTGCAATGTTAACATATGTGTGCGTTCCCGTGCGAGTTTAAAACGTGGAAAGGGACGACGGATGATCGTGCATTTAACGCGTGCACCTTCGGACAACGGCTATTCTAAGAAACACCGATGCACATGATTTTCTTGCACATTGTATAATTATAATAATATTTTCATTTAATTATATAATATATAAAAATAATAATATTTTAATTATTAACTCCATTGCACTTGAGGGGGGTTTCACTATGGAGACAATGAAGAATATAAAAAAATTATTATTAATAACAAACTATAGCAAATTCAATTTGGTTTACAACACATATCAACTATGACTTTCCTTTCTAATGTGCATATATTGTATCATTTATATATATAACACGTGAATATGATTATTTTGACTGGAATTAATTGCTATTTGAGTTGGTGGTAATATGAGCAAAAAAAAAAATTTACTTCGAGTGCAAAGGGTTAACACGTTCCATGCCAAGCACTTTTTACCTGACTTGTCATTCAGCCCATTTAATTTTGTTTGAACAAAATCAACCATTACATGTAATTATTAATTATTGTAATTATAACATGTGTATTTTGTGATACTAGGGTATATATTCAATAATATATATGATAATAAATAGAAACAAAATTATACGATAAAACATTTGTCAATAGTTGTATATATTTACTTGTTAGTAATCGTCAAACCCACCCTCCCCCCCCTCCCCTGCCGATAGATATACGTTGTGTCCGATTTTCAAAATAACGTATCTAATACCATCCCCGATAGACGACTTAGGTTTAATTCAGCCTAGCTGACCGTCTATTCCCAGTGCAGCAGAACGTTGCAACACATAGGCTTAAAGTAATCTCGCCATGCTATATTCTTAACTCCGATGGATGTACGAAACGAACACGAAGACGACGAAGACGAAGACGACGACGACGACGACGACGAAGACGAGGAGAAAGATAGAAATGGTGTTTCTAAAGAAAAGGATAGAGAAAGAGATAGATAGATAGATGAAATAGTGATAGTGTGGTGGTAGTGATGATGGTGGGACGATGGTCTGCATTTAAGGTGGGGAAGTAAA
>NW_015149048.1:504999-517714 GCF_001465965.1 Polistes dominula | reverse complement strand
AAAAAGGGCAAAAGAGTACGACGAATGACGTCAATCGGAAAAGGTTCCTCTCGTGCCACGTGACACGAACGAATAACCACACACACACACACACATAATCTCTCTCTCTCTCTTTCTTTTTTTATTCTTTTTTTTTTTTTACCACTTCCTCTTTTACTCTCCATCAACGATACTAAACTCAAAGTTGAAGCCAAAGTTTTCGCAGTCTCTCTTTCTCTTTCTCATTCTCTTTCTCTTTCTATCTTGTAATTGTTCTTATCTTTGTCTACCCCTTCCCTTTACTTATCCTTACCCTCGTAGACGACGACCGTGTGTCTTCTCATTAGAATAGGTGAAAGCACGCGGTTAGTGGCATGCGTGCGTTCCAAACGCGAGAAAATTGGCTGGCCCCAACGTCAAAGAGAGCTATTTGCAACTCTCGCGGATTAATTTTAAGAACGAACGACGATTTTGTTAACCCCCACCCTCTTTCCACCTCGTCTCAACGTCTCCCGAATCCTTTGCCAACTTCCCTCCTTTTATTCTTCACTCTTTATTTCTTTCTTTATTTCTTTCGTTCGCTTTTTTTTTTTGTGTTCGATGTAAAGGCGAGAACACCTGCGCCGTAGTTCCGTTGATTTAAGATACGTACGATAGAGGTTATAACCAACGCTTGCTGTATACATGTACCTTGCAATTTATTCATAAATAGGTATAGTCTTAAATCTTCAAATATTATTGTTATTAATTATTATTAATTGATTTTTTTTTACGTTAATAATATATATATCTTCTATATTACATATATCTAATTTTATATATTATTATATTATATAATTTATTAAAATAAGATATAATATATTAATATATTTCATATATTTATACTTTTTATTATTAATATATATTAATATTATTAAATAATATATAAATTAAATATATTATATAATTAATTAATTATATATAAAAAGAAATATTTTGATGATACAAACTATGAATTGTATCTTTTTTTTCACCATACAATACACCAAATAAATAAAATATAATATAATAATATTTTATATTATTATAAATAACATTTAATAATAGAAAAAAAAAAACAAAAAAAAAAAGTAACCAATCAAATATAATAATTATATACATTTTCCCTCGTTATTATTATTGAAAATCATTCATTAATCTTTTTCAAATTAAATCTCTCGAAAAGTTTAGCATGTATACGTAAGTAAAAATATCGATCGTATAACGCGGCAAATTTAAAAAGCGATATACTACTAGTCACCGAGAGTTGTGCGTTAATTATATGATCCTTCACAACCCTTTCTCTTTTTTTCTCTCTCTCTCTCTCTCTCTCTCTCTCTCTCTCATATTTCTCAGTATACCTACTCGTGATCGCTATTGAAGGGCAACCCCCATATCGTTGCAGTTTTCAAGGTGTACGATAGAAGGAATGTCAGGGTCGTGAAGGGAAAGAAGGTACGGGGAGGGGGATGATGGTGGTGGTAGGAACTTTCGCAAGGGTTGGAAACGTGGAATAAAGAGTTACGAAGGATGGAAAAGGGTTGGAGTGGCGGTACACGACATCGAAGGTAGAAAAGTACGCGGAAGAAAGAGAGAAAGAAAATAAGGACTTTTATCCCTCGTTAAGGACGACGATGGAAATCCTCCTTTTCCTCTTGTCCCCCTCATCCTCATCCTCATCCCCTTCCTCTCGTCATCCTTTCTCTCGTTTCTCTCTTTTACCTCATTTCCCTTACCCCTTTTTCCTCTTTCGCAATTATAAAAGCCACCCTTTGATGCCCTTGACGGGGTAGGGGGGTAGCAACTTTGGCCACCCCATGCGGAATAATCATTTCTACGCGTTCGAAGAAAAGCTTTCGAATGGTAGCACGCCAACCGCCCGTTCGTTCCTTCTTTCTTTTTTTCTTTCTTTCCTTCTTTCTTTCTTTCTTTCTTTCCTTCTCTTTCATCCTCACCACACGAACTTTATATTTGTACTTTTGCAATCTGCTTTCCCTCAAACCCTTTTCCAATTTCCTTTATCCTTTCTTTTTCTTGCTTCAACGGTATATATGGGGAAACACGTTCATGCGGATTTTAAGCGTCACCCCTTCACTAAATCACCCATTTAAAAAGTTCCACCCCCGTTCTGTACCCCACACTCTTCCCTTCGTCCTCCTCTTCCTCTTTTCTTCCTCTTCTTCTTCTTCTTCTTCTTCTTTTTTTCTTTCATCTTATTCTTTCTGTTTTTTTTCTTGGTAGTTGTTATTGTTGTTCAGTGTCAATTATAATTTAATTATACGGGATAGACGTTAATTATTTACAATGTAACATCGGCTAACGACGTCCTTCGTGTTCTTTCTTTTTTTTTTCCCCCCTTTTACCGAATAAATGAAATTTTCCAGGAAAACGAGAAATATGTTACGTGTTTGTGTGTGTTTGTGTTAAGCACGATGATGATGCTTTCATTCGAGCGTAATTCTCCTTTTGCGATACCAAACACGCCAGGTATCTTCAATTTTTTATTCTTTCTTCTTTGACCGTTTTATATATATATTTTTTTCTCTCTTTCTTTTCATTTTTTTTTTTTTTTGTTGAAAAGGTGTTGTATAGATTACGTGTGATAAAGCCCGGTAATTGTACGGTAATAACTCGTTGCTGTTCGTTGGTAAGAACAATTTATAAACAAAATTTAGAAGCAATTAACTTTGATGGTGTTTGTTTCTTTAATTGATTAGAAATAGGATTAAATATTATTACTATATATATAAATTATATATTATATTGTATATTATTTATTTTTATATATATATATATTTAAATTTATTTTATATATAAAATTTATGTGATAAAACAATCCATATAATATATAATTAAAAGTTTATATAATAAAATTTATATAATAAAATTATATATATTATAAATTATATAATATTTTTAATATATGTTTATTAATTATAAATATATTAATAAATAAAGTAAAAATATATTTTAATTAAATATATAATTTAAAATATATTAATATTAATATATTAAAATCTATTACTTATTTTCATTTATACATTATATAATAGTAATAATATATATATATAATATGTACTCTCTAAAAAAAATAAGTGATACATACTACAAAAAAATATTAGGGTGGTATGGATCATGGTTGAAGAGAAGAGAAGAAAACAAATTATTTTTTGTTGTTGTTGTTCTTATTGCACAAAGGGTGATTTCTCTCTCTCTCTCTCTCTCTCTCTCTCTATCTCTCTCTCCGTGGTCCGTATTTTATGCACTTTTTATGGAATTTTTTTTCCTTCCTTCTTTTTGTGGTATTTTTTTTTTCGTGCAACCAACACGACCCTCCTTCGTCAGGGGGTACATGAGTTCAAAACATTCGTCGACATACGACATCTCCTCGGTGCAGTCGAAATGTCATAACTCATCGAGTCAGCAGTGGTACTGTTGGAACAAAACAGTGGGAATCGTAGCACTTGTCCTTTGAACGAGCGTTAATGGCCAGAATTAACCCCTTCGTCGTTTGCTCGACGAGAGGATATCAACCCTATGTTGTATTTTCGGTAGGTTGCTTTTATTGTTAACCGATATACGCTTGATGACTGACATTATTGAAAGAGTTCATTCGTTTATTTCTCTGTCTTTTATTCTCTTTACGTTTTTTCGTATTTTTTTCAATGACTTTAAGAAATAAAGGCTCTTTCAACGATTCAAATTGGGATGCTTTTGATGATTTTTATTTAATTTAAAATATTCATAAGATCAATTGATTTATTTTGATGTAGGATTTAGGATGTTTTTTTCAATAGATAAATCGAAACTTATTAAGAATATTTGTTTTTTTTTTTTAAATAAATAAAAGAATAATAACAATTTTAATAACCTTTTATAACTTCGTGTAGCTTTTGGTGTACTACATTTATTATATATAATATTTAATTATATATATATAATATTTGTTTATATAATATTTAATATATATAATTATATAATATTTATTATATTTAATTACATAATATATATTATTATATTATAAATATAATATTAAATATTATGTAATTAAATATAATAAATATTATATAATTATATCTATTATTATATATATTAAATATAATTTATATATTATATGTATATATTTAAAAATTTTATTTTATTTCATATGTATTTTATTTATATAAACTTTGTTGATAATTATTGTATAAGAATTTTATGATAATATTATATTACTTTTATTTTTTTTTCCCCATAGTAAATTATAATATAATTTTATATAAATCTATATATAACACACTTTTATATTATATAATATTATTATAAAAATTTGTAAAACATTATAAATATAGGGTTATAAAGGCATAAATTATTGAAATGTATTATATTACAATATTATCACATTTTTTAATGAACACATACACCAGTAAAGTATCGATAACCTAATTATTATTGGTTTAAATTTCTCAAATTATTGTAAAAAAAAGAAAAATGAAGAAAAAAAACCGTCTCACCCTTAAATTCCAAGACAAGAAGGATACGTTCTTCCTTCCTCTTTCATCTCTTCTCTCGATAATGATTCGCGTAAAAGGGGGCCCTGTTTTGCACGTTGGCCGGCTGACAAAACGGACCCTCGCTTATTTCCTGAAACGAGAGAGAAAGAAAGATGAAGAAGAAGAAGAAGAAGAAGAAGAAGAGAAAAAGGGATTAGTAAAAGAGTAGGAGGAGGAGGAGGAGAGAGGATGAGGATGAGGATGAGGTGGAGGGGAGGAAAAGAAACGCCGAATCTTTATTATCGTCGAGTGAATGCGAAATTCAAGGCGATGTGTGTTGGGCCGATGCACCCTTTCGTAGGACAATGAAAGTCCTGCTTACGCACCGGGCCTTGCTCTCCCTAGACATGTCGGGACATTAAAAGTTGTCCTTTTGATCTCGTTTATCTTGGATAGGGGGTGGGAATTTGAGGGGGCGGTAGAATTGGGAGAGGAGTGAAGGGTAGAGGAGAGTAAGACATCCCATCCACACACATATACATACACACACTGTTAATCATCATCTAGTTGAGTTTTTGTTTACCTATTCGTTAACAAAATTACTAGAGAATACCGATTGAAATAAAGTTACTATAATTTAGATAGTTTTTTTTTTCTTTTAATTTAATCTAATTGAATTGATAGCCTTGAATACTATACCAATTTCATCGAACTAACGAGAAAATTATAGTAATTTTGTCAACCACCATTTGTTTGATGTTTATTACTATTATTTTTATTACTATTATTATTATAAAATACTAGCTGTGTGAACCACCACACGTTACTATGGCTCATGTGAGTCAAAATATGACGTTGTATCGTATAGATAAAGGGTTAGGTTATGTTCAAATGCTTCACGCATTCACCGAAATCTATGGCCAACAGATGGCACTGAACTTACCTGTATCTTTTTTTCCAATTAATTAATTTATTTTATTAATAAATTAATAAATATATAATTAATATAAATATAAATATATATAGTAAATAAATAAATAAAATTATAATTTGAGTAATAAAAATCTAGAGCTGTATGTGAATGCAACGTTGTGTCAAAATTTCAATAGAATTCAGTAAAGTACTTTTGAAAATTACTGAGTTAAGCACAAACGAAATCTACATTAATTTAATTTTGTTTTTGAATTTTAAATTAATCAGTTAATTATTATATGGAAGAAATTAAATTGAATATACATTTTTCTCGAATTATAAGAAGAGAATACGGTAATTTCTCGATACGTTACACTTATCCCAAAGGTTCCGTTTTCTTTTGACGAATCGAGATGAATTTCTCCCCTTTCACGGTTAAAGTCTTTCATTGAAAGAAGACACGCGCTTTCTTTAACCATTGATAATTATGAGTTTACTTCTTAGATGGTGGTGCTGCAGTTGAGTATGGCTATAATATACGCAGCTTCTCTCTTTTTTAAAAGCCGCTTATGTTACACCAAAGGACTGGCTCACAGGGATATTTTTATCCCCACCAATAGGTTGCCATAATACCGACACGCGACAAACGGCACTGCAGGCGCGTGTCTCTTTCTCTTTCTCTCTCACTCTCTCTTATTGTCTCTTTCTCTCTCTCTTTCTCTTTCTCTTTCGTCTGTGCATGTAAGTATGTATAGGACTTTGAAAAGGAGAAAGGTATAGAGAAAAGTAGAATGGTGGGGAGAGGGATTGTAAAAAAGAAGAGACACAGTAAGAGAGAAAGGGAGAGAATGATAAGGAATAGCAAGTATTAAAAGAGAGAGAGAGAGAGAGAGAGAGAGAGAGAGAGAGAGAGAGAGTGTGAGAGAGAGAAACACGAATATGTTGCCACCTGCCACAAATATGGGCAGATGTGCTTGGCTTGGTTTGACCGACGTCGTTGGAATTGCCTCCTGGTTATTACAAAAATCGAAAATGTACTTATTTATATTTATTATATTTATGATGTAGGAAACACGTGTATAAATTAATTAATCTAATAGAACAAATATGATATATTCTAAATATTGAATTCGATCGTTACAACCAACAACAACAACAACAACAACAACGAAATGAATATATATTAACATTTTTTAAATAAATATAAAAAATAAATATTTTTGAATAATAAATATTATATTTATTATATATGTGATTATATATAATATAATAATTATTTTATTTTTTATTTATCATAACAGTGGCACCAAATGAAGATCATTTAAACTACTGTAGTACTTTAAATTACTGAATTTTTGATTATATTTTAATTATATTATTATCTTAATGAATTATTTTTTGTATTTCGTCTGATTTTTTTCAATTTAAAATATAGGATAGATTTTATCGCGATTATTTTGTATTTTTTATCGGTAATTTAAAAATATATTATTTAGAGGTTATCTATGTCTCTAGGTACTGTAAATATTCGATAGATTGCCCTGTATTACAATTCAATTATTTTACGTTTTTTTTTTCAGATTTATTTATGACATAACTAACCCCTTTATATATAATATTTTTTCTTTTATTATTATTTTATGTATTCCATTCTAATAGTGGTATTTTTATTGCGAATTAAGGATTTATTATTTAGAGGTTATCCATGACTCTAAGTATTGTACAATAAATATTCGATAGATGGCCCTGTATTACAATTCAATTATTTCACGTTTTTTTTTTCCAGATTTATTTATGACATAACTTAACCCTTTACTTTTTTTTTCTGTATCATTATTATTTTATGTATTCCATTCCAATAGTGATATTATTTTGCGTGTTGTTATAATTTACTAAATAATTATTTACCCATTTAAATATTTATCACACCTGTGGCACGAATGAAGATCATTTAAAACCATGGAAGAGATACGTTTTCTTACTACTACCTTCATATATATATATACATACATATATATATATATACTTCTCTTCCTTCTTAGAATTTCGAGACGGTAGAACAAACTCGAGGAGCAGCCGAGATGTGTGTTGGCTGTTACCAAGTGAACGTATCAAGGGTGGTAGAAGGCTCGACAGATGTTGAGAATGAGAAAAAGAAAAAGAGAGAATAAAAGAGAGAAAGAGAGAAAGATAGAGAGAAAAGCAAGTAAAGCTTTGAAGATGGTGAGAGAGAGAGAGAGAGAGAGGGAGAAAAGATCGAAGAAGGTGAACCAGACACGGAAAAGGAAGATGAAGAAGATGAGAGAGAAAATGAGAGTGAGAAAGAGAGAGAGAGAGAGGGAAAGAGTAAAAGGGCTAAGAAAAGAAAGAAGAAAAAGGTAGAGAATATGGATATTAAGGGAGACGAAACGTTCGGTGGGTAGACAATGCGGAACGATGGCGCGTGGCTACCGAGGGTTCAGGTGGGGATAAGTGTAGGGTATAGGAGATACTTAACAAGAAGAAGAAGAAAAAGAAGCAGAAGCAAAAGATGATGATGATGATGATGATGATGATGATGATGATGATGATGATGATGATTGCAACCATGGGATAGACTCTAAAAAAAAGAAGGGCAGAAACTTGGGAGTGGGGCAAAGGGACGTTTAGAAGTAAAGAGTGTTGAACCGTTTGTTGCAAAAAAAAAATGTGCACTTCTTTTTTTCAGTATATTTTCGGCAGACTGTAAGAGAGTAGTAAGAATTGTCACACTTTGAACCTTTTTTTTTACATTTACTATCTTACCTTTGCCGTATTTTTCATGAACCTTCGTCCAAATCTCGAGTCTTTTTTTTTCTTATTTCGCGAGAAGAGATGAGATACGAATGACTTTTTTTTTTATTATAACTTTTCTACTTTTCTCTCGTGTTTTAGTAATGTTCTTTTTTATTTTTCATCAACGTGTTCAAATTTTTTGTTTTGTTTCTTTTTTATCCTTCTTGTACATTCTCTATTACTTTGTACTCTTCCTTTTGTACCCTTTCTTATTTGATATTTACCAACTTTCGATTATTAATCGTTTAACTTTGTGTCCGATACGACGTACGAAGATATTTATCGAAAATAAAAACCTGCTAGCACTACGATCGAAGGTAGGCGTATGGCGTGGTTTGTAGGGCTAGCGGTCTTTTTCACCAGCTGACACTACCTTTGGCACGTGGTGATTTTTTTTTGTTTTTTTTTTTGGGGGGGGGGAGTAGAAAAACTCTTCTGCAACATCTGATTTTTATCTTACACGTTTGTTAATAAAACTTACTCAGATGACCGCGTACTGGGTATTCACTTTCACGAATACACTTTGATTATATTTTATTTATTTTATCGTAGTAGTAATCACACTTGGTCGTATGATTCATGATAAGAATAAATTCATTCATTGTTTTTCCGTTTGATCGAACGTAGAAGTACAATCGGTGACTGGTCATGGTTGTACGATAATGTACGAATGACCATTGGTCAATGTTCCCTTGAGGAGGGAACACCAAAGAGTACCGTTTGTTCGAAAACTCGTAAACATTCGGACAATCGAGTCTTAACGATTTCGTTTTTCTTCTTTTGATTGTCATGTGAAATGTAATACCATGGGAAACTTAGACATGACTCGTATTATATCATTGTTCCATTTTTCTTACATTTCTTGTTGACAACTACCTAACGCCACTTAAATCTTTTTTTTTTTTACTGGAAAAAAATTATCTTAGAAATTTAAAAATATTTCTTTTCTAAACGCTAAATCACAATCAAATTACTATTGTCGTATAATTTGTAAAAATTCTGTATTTTGTAGAAAACAAATGCTATTTATGCGAAAGTATTTTATTTATTATACAATTGAACTAAATTCGGTATTAACACTAAACCTACGATGTGCTATCAAATGATTGTGTAATTTGTAAAAAAAATTATTACAAAAATGGTATAAAATGTACATCTCTCATCTATCTTTTAAATTACTAATTTAAATTAATAATTTTAATAATAATTTTAATTTTAATAATAATTTAATTAATAATTTAATAATATTTTAACATATATACATATATAATATATAATATATATAATTATAAATAATAATATAATAATATAATTATATAAATATATATATAATTAATAATATTATAATTAATAATTTAAATTAATAATATAAATTACAGAAATAACATATAATATATTATAATATACATTATATAAATTTTCTAAAACATTCATTTAACCATTCACGGTAGAAATAAATATATGAACGAAGTGTGTGTCTGTAAAAATTTAAAACCATAAATATTCTCATATCACGTTTTCACGATATATTCCGTTTAAGGTATATCCAAGAAGATTCACAACTTTTCTTTTCGTATTCCAACGTTACCTAGGTCGTGGATTGTACCACCGTAAGTCAGGTATAATGATATCAAAATCTAAGTCTAGGACGAGGGATGAATTCTTGTAGTAGTGGGTATAAGGGAAAAAAAGGGTCGGAGACCTCGTTTCACGTGAACGAGTCAACGTAGAAGGAAAAACGGACGACTCTTCTTCTTCCACCAACACCAACACAACCACCAACACCATCACCATTTACCTTCTACTTTTTTTTTCTTCTTCTTCTTTTTATTTCACCACCTGAAAAATCCGGAGATCGTGCCTTCGTTATTTTCGCTTTATGCCTCCTTGAAGGTTTTTGTATGGTGCCACGTGGTACTCACTTAAACCCCTTTGGCTCCTTTCTATTTTATTTGTCTTTTTTTCTTTTCCTCAACAAACATTCACACCGAGTTTTCCTTTACGAATTAGAAACGACTTCTTAAAAAGAAAAGAAAAGGAAAGAAAGGAAAGGAAAGGAAAAGAACTGGTGCGTGGATAGAAATCAGGTAATTCTTTGATGTTACAGTTAAGTAAACTTTAGGAGAAATTCTTTTTTTCAATATTTTTCTCTCACACACATATAATATATTATATTTCTTTTAAGGTTGTCAATATTTCTTAGTCAGTTTGACAAATAATTTGAATAATAAATATTTTATCTGATTTTTAGTATTATTTGTTTCACAATTAATTCTAACAGATGTGTCAGATTCTATAATTTATAAAAAAAAAAAAAAAAATACGATATACATAAAATGTATATAATATTTATTTATAAATAAAAAGAATATTGTGTTTGTGTAATCTTTAATATTATTAAATTTATAATATCACATTAATTCAACAAGGTATGGGATTCTATAGTTTATCAAAAATACGATATGTATAAAATGTACATTATATATTTTATAAATAAATTTATCTAAATATATAAATTATAATTAATATAAATTAATCAAATAATTGTATATTTATATAAATTTTGTTAATAATATTTATAATATAAAAATATATTATATATATTTTTATAATAATATCTATCTATCTATTTATATAATTACAATATATATTAATTAAATATATTTTTATTTTATATATTATATATAAAATAAATTAAAAATAAAAAGAAATTAAAAAAATTAAAAAAAAAAAAAATTATAATATAAAAATATTTTAATCAAAATATTTATTAAAAAAAAATAAATAAATAAATAAAAAAAAATATATACATATATATATAAATTAAGAAAAATATATAATAATAAAATAAAAACTAAAAAAAAAAAAATAATTATAATATATAATATTAAATTATAATAATACAATATATTTTTCTCTATACTGTATATATTATTTAATAAAATAAACTAACATAATATTAACGATATTAGCATATGTAAAATAACTTATAATAAAAAAAAAAATAAAGAAATTATTAACGCCGTTGTAATATATCAACCTTATTAACGAATTAAAAATTAGAAAACAAATTATCAATCCAATTCGCGAAACAACAAACTTTTCATTCACCCTAATAATTTGATATTAACACGTTAAAAGATAAATAAAAAAAAAAAAAAAAAAACAAATTACATTATAATTACTAATGAAGAATCAATCAATCAATCAGAGTAGTCTTACAAAACACCCCCTTGAACTAACTAGTTCCTTTAAACCCTTTAAGTTCTTTTTTTTTCTTCTTCTTCTTCTTCTTCATCTTAATACCCTTTGAACATAATTTTTATTACGCGTTTGTTACCAGGCGGAGGTGCTCCTCGCAGTCAGACCATGTTGTCAGCTGCCTCCTGGTGCTACCCTCTCGTCCCCCCCTTCCCTCACCTCCCAACAACGGGGTGCACAAGCCAGACGCCATTGTTCGATCGACAATGCTCAACCGAACAGCTCACAACATATCCCATTCATCTCATCCACCCACTTTATATTACCCCTCTCCCCTCCTACCCACCCCTTGTACCCACCCTCGTAGTAGTACGAGTGAGAGAGAGAGAGAGAGAGAGAGAGAGAGAGAGAGGTCGGACACCGAACGAGCACACGAAGACAACGCTGCTGTGTTCGGTCCATTCGAGCTACGGAAGAAGCCGTCACCCTTCTTTCGTGAAACCCCTTTCCGTTTTTTAGGTCGAAGGGCACTTCTTCAAACTTTTCATCGGTTTACAAAACCCACGTACAACGTACAACGTTCTCTCTCTTTCTCTCTCTTTCTACTTCGGAATATTCGCAAAACGCTTTCTCTATACATCCTCTGCTTAAAAATTTTTTTCTATTTTTTTTTTTTTTTTTTTTTTTTTTTTTTTTAATAAAAAACATATACCCTTTAATCCATTCGAGACTAAGACTCTTTTCGAATAAGGTTGTTCAAGAAGTCACTCCTTTTTTTTTATATTATATTGCTAATTTTACAATGGTTAATTTTTTTTTTTTTATAGTTTAAAGATACTATTTATATAAAAAAAGAAAAAAATCTTATTTCGACGAATACTTTACACAAAATAATTGATAATAGTTAAGTAAGTTTGATTGCACATATGGTGTGCAAGTGTTCTCGAATGGGTTAATATAAAATAAGATTTTTTATGAACAATTGTGAATAACAAATATTAGAATATATATGTTTGTTTTTATTTAACATATAAATGAATAATGCACATTTTATGCATATCGTATTTTTGATAAATTACAGAATCTTACACACCTGGTAGAATTGATGTGATATTATTAATTTAATATATTTATTAATTTAATAATATTTTAATAAATTAGATAAAAAATTTTTTTTTATTTATAAATGTGTAGATTATATATAAACATAATATATAAATATAAATTGAATTTATTTATATATTATTAAATTTAATTTAATAATATTAATAAATTTATTAAATATATATACAATATTAAATATATATATATATATATAT
>NW_015149048.1:475505-503220 GCF_001465965.1 Polistes dominula | reverse complement strand
ATCTTTTGGTTTTATTCAAATATATTCGAGAAGGCCCCGTTGTTGGCATTCCTATACTGTTCACGAAAATGAGGGTCATCCTCGTCGTTGGCGCCAGATGTTTTCAAAGAGAGACGACCCTACTCTCTACGGGGTTCGATGTCCCGTTTTGCCTGTTGCATGTTGAATTTTTCATTTCTTTCTAATTCACCTTTTGGGAAGTGCCAAAGATTTAAAAAGGAACTTAATCAAAATGTAAATAAGTTTGTTTATTTTTTTTTTTTTTTAAATGATCTCAATTAAAAGATTTTCATTTTACTTTTCAACGCAATAAAAGATTAAATAAAAAACAGATGTGTGCAGATCACACACGATAGTGAAACCTTCAAAGAAAATCAAGCTTCGAAATGTGAATATATCGAAACAATTGAATTGTAATACAGTGCCATCTATTGAAAGAACCTTACAGAACCTATAGATAAACATCTAAATACAAATCTTTAAATTAGTAATAAAAAAAAAAAATAATAAAAAAAAACTAAGTTTCGAGATAATGAGACGAATACAAAATATCTGGTGTAGGATAATTGTATTCTCTTTTTATTTAGTATCGCAACCGTTTCATCGCCTCCCACCGCTCCGTTACATAGCCGCCTACCGCTCCGTTACATAGCCGCCTACCGCTCCGTTACATAGCCGCCTACCGCTCCGTTACATAGCCGCCTACCGCTCCGTTACATTTTTTCAAATCACACCTATTCTAATGAAGTTTTCACTTCAAAAAATTGAATTAAATTTGACGTAGAAATTTTTGTCTTTTTTTGTTCTTTTTTTTTCTTTTTTTCTTCTTTCATATTATACGTCATACCATTCAACTCGGAACTTTGTTTCTCCCTTCGATCCACTCAACGCTTCCTCAACACAGCCTGTCACGAACAGGGATTGAAGCCGTCCATTTCACTTTGATCTACGGCGCGTGGAAATTGCATTTCCACGTATATAACCTACTGGATTATTTGACATACGTACCTACATACGTATATATACATATATATATATACGTACTACATACATATGTGTATGAAACACTAGGGTTATAGTAGCGGTTTTAAGTTTGAAGAGTTTTCAGTCCTGTATATGCACCCAATGATTCACACGATAGAAGACACTATGCCAAAGTTAATTGACTTAATTCTGCACATTTCTAGGATATTCATTATTGAGTTTTCATTTGGAATCTTTATTTTCAAAGAATTGTGCAATTTATTTTTCTAAATGATGCGTAAAGATATGTAATTATAATTATTATTATTATTATTATTATTTTTATTCATGTTGGAAGATATGATACTAAGTTTATTTGTTTAATGTCATGCATTCTAAGATTTTTATTTTTATTTAAATTTCAACAAAATTTATGGAAATTATTTTTTTAAATGATGTGTAAAGATATGTAAATTTTAAATTTTGTTATTATAATAATAATTATTATTAGTATTATTTACGTTGGAAGATATGATGCTATGTTTATTTATGGCATCAATATATTATAATATATTATAATTATATAATATAATATTATATATATATATATATATATATATATATATATATATATATATATATATATATATATATATATAATAATAAAATAATATATATTAATTAAAATATTATATTATAAATATAATGATAAAAATTATAATTATATAATATATTATAATATATAATATAAATATATTAGATTATGGCATTAAATAATGCTACGCATTCTAAGATTTTTATTTTAATTTCAATTTCCAAAATCTATGGAAGCTATTTTTGAAGATGATATAAAAATATGCAATTTCTAGGTTCTTTATATCATTATAATTATTATTCCTAAATTAATTAATTCTTAATATTAATTTAATAAATAA
Source organism: Polistes dominula (assembly GCF_001465965.1). The sequence goes on along the minus strand of NW_015149048.1, from coordinate 501,322 downwards.
ACTGACCCATTTTTTTTGTATTCATATATAAATAATAATTTTATATAAAAAAAAAACATCTGGGTTTTGAAGGAAAATTCTTATTTAACTTCTATTAAAAAGTTTTTAAAACAAAAAAAAAATACTACTGAATAATCTTTTGTCAATTGTTTGAATCATGCGTTAAAGGATAAATAAAGAAAAGAAAAATTAAAAAAAAAAAAAAAATAAGAAAAAGCGTCAATAGTAAAGCAATTTACGTGCTTACAATGACTTTTGTTTACGCGTTAGATTCTCCGGTGCTTCTCGCGCATGGAATATCAAAGTGAAAATGTCTAATAGTAAAGGAGTGTTTGTTATGGTGTTGATGGTGATGGTGGTGTTGGTAACGGTGGTCTTAACTCGACACACTCTGCAGAATCCTTTGTGTGTTACTTTTTTAAAAAGATGCTTCGTAAGGTAATGAACTTTTATTAAACGATTACTTGGTAAACTTAACACGGGATGTGGTTTGGCACGTGCCAATGAACGACGACGACGACGACGACGACGACGACGACGACGACGACTACCTCGCATTACATGGCTTCCCTTTTACGTGTATTTGAGATATTGATACTCCTGTCCGATCCATAGTAAAAAGGTAAACAAACGTGAGAAGGAAAAGAAAATTTCTTTTTTTTTTATTTTTTTTTTTCGTAAAACGATAAAGTATAAAATACAAAAAAATAAAATTGTAAAATATCCAAAAAAAAAAAAACAAAACAACTGCACGTACTGTGTGTAATATTGAGTTTTTTTTTTCATATAATATAAAAAAAATTGTAACTATTGAAGTATAAAAAAAAAAGAAATTGTGAAATATCTAAAATTAAAAAAAAAATTGTGAATATTTAAAATAAAATAAAAAGAAATTGTAAAATATCTAAAAAAAAAGAAAAAAAATACAACAGGAACTGTGTGTAATATTGTGTTTTTTTTATAACATAAAAAAATTGTACCTATTGATGTATAAAAAAAAGAAATTGTGAAATACTAAAAAAAAAGAGAAATTGTAAAATATTTAAAATAAAATAAAAAGAAATTGTAAAATATCTAAAAAAAAAAAAAAGGAACAACCCTTTTGTTTTATATTATGTTTTTAATATAACATAAAATTGTTACTATTGACGTATAAAAATCATAATCATCATTAAACAAATAATTTTGCAATTATTATAATAAGATTAATTAAATTAATTGACAATTATCATTTTTAATTACTCATTACTACTTTTGAAACGTTCCATTTATTTATTTCCGTAAAAATGAAAATAAAAACAACCAAAAAATATTCTTCACATTTTCTTGTTTTTTTTTTTTTTTTTATTATTACATTATTAGTATTTCAACCAGGGGCATTGATGATTATGATTAATCGTTTTCCGTTCACCTGTCGTGCAATGTTCGATTGGCAATTATTATTTTGAAAAAAAGAAAAAGAAAACACCACGCGTAAGATCGTCAAATATATAATATTATCTTATTTTCGAAAAAAAAAAACAAATAAAAAAATAAAAATTACACATACACATACACACACACACACACAAGTGAAATAAACCATTTTTGTATAAACGTTTCTCGATCCTCTTCCAACCGTTCACTTCTTCTTCCTTCTCAAACTTCATTCGTAAAACATAAAGAAAAATTAAATCGATTAAATTGGAAGATAAACCAAAAAATAAAGTAGGTCATTCATTACAGGTATATATATATATATATATCGATAATATTTTATAAAAATATTTTATGAAAATACATTTTCATATAAATCATCACACATCCCTCTTACTCACACTTCTCATAAAATTGAATATTTCATTTTCGAATAAATTAATCGTGATCCTTGATTATAAGTATTATAATCGTGTAATCGATTTTCGCGTAATTAAAGGAGAATTTCATCATTCAGGAATATAAAAATATTTCAAAAATGAAAGAAAAAAAAGAAGAATAAAAAGAAGAAGAAGAAGAAGAAGAAGAAGAACAGTTTGTAGGTATTCGGAAGAAGTTGGTATCGGTGCAAGGTGCATGCATCTTATATATATATATATATATATATATCTGTTGTGTATCTCCTTTCCCTTTCCACGTCTTGAATGACATGAAAGAAAAAAAAAAAAATAGAAAAAAAGGAACGAGACAGAGAAATGTGTCTCCTTTGGTGGAAGTTGTTTTCATTTGAAATTATTCCACGGAAGAAGCAGTAAATTATCGAGGCCATAGCATATACCGAGTTTCGATTATTATCGTATTAATACAGGCGTTTTCTTTGAAAGGACAACAACTAACGGGGTATGAGAAGAAGAGGACCATGGAGTTTACCATAGGAATTCTGTCAATGAGATCGAGACCCGAGGATGCAAGGTGCATCGTGTGTTTTTCGATCTCTCTCTCTCTCTCTCTCTCTTTCTCTTTCTTTCTTTCTTTCTCTTTTTCTGTCTTTATTTCTCTTTCTTACCTTGCCTTCCTTGTTCATTCTTTCTTTCTCTTTCTTTCTGTTTTCTTTCATGGTAAAACGTAAGACGGTACAAAGAGCGTGTTTCCCCCCATCGATCGTCCAAACCGAGTTATCCCATTGGTCGACTGGCACGCGTACGCACCTGCCACGCATCTTTTTCGACTCACCTTTGTCGAGCCGCCCAGGTCGTTCGGTCGGTCGGTCGGTCGGTCGGTCGGTTTAACAGCGGCAAGAAAGTTTCTCTGTGTGAAACGGATGGAAAATAGGTGTGTGCATCTTTTAAATGCATCCAAAGTTATATATGTATACGTTTTAAAAGATGTGACCTATCAACTCTATTATACTTATTTTTTTCATTCATTCATTCATATAATTCGTTCGGATCCTTTGATTTTTGTATTATTTTAACAGATTTTATTTTTATTTAATTCTTATTTTTATTTTTTTTTTTAATATTATATATATATATATCATATTTATTAAATATATATTATATATTATAATATATAATTTAATGTATATATTAAATAGATATTATAATTATAATATATTATGTATATTAAATAAATATTATAATTATTTATAATATTTATTAAATATTATATATATTTTTTAAAAAAATTATTAAATTATATTATATATTAATGGAATTAACACACATACTAAACCTACCGATACTTCATACCATGCATACCTGGTAGCTACCTTGAACAATCCAATGGCCACTTACAAAAAAAAACAAATTATATACTTTAATATAAAATGGGATTTTTTAAGTTCAATTTGATACTATATATTTTGTATTTTTTAAATTAATAATATACATATTATAATGTACACTTCTTTACACTACACACAAATTATATAACACCTGTAATATTATCATTTGATCGCACGTGGCAGTGTTTAATTCCAGATAAGTGTCCCTTATCTCTGACCCTTTCTAAAATACTTGAAATTCTTCTCAAGGTCTCATAATCGTTCAAGGATCTAACTTCTGTTTAAAAACACCCTCTTATCCTAGACAAACACTTAGAAAAATACACTCGTGTAAAGCACACATATGCACAAGTATGTGACTCACCTTTCTATCAGATTTGTACTTTTCGTTTCAGATTTACAATCATATGGATTGATTGATTTATTATTTTGTTTGATCAATTGTTAATAAATAAAAAAATGTCTTTTTTCATTTTGTTACTTTCTCCTCTTCCATTTTGATACCTGAACATTCATCTTTCTTCTTAAGACGTTCCTGCGATACTGGAAATGGTCAAAATCGATTCTATTCGATAGGATTTAAAGATGCTATTATTACATTTGAAGTATCCTAGAGGACATCGAGGGGACATTTATAAGAATTTTTTTCTTTTGTTGAATAGTACAATGAAACGAAGAAACGAGTAAGTTTGAATTGGGGTATCACTTTTCGATGTTTACAACTTACAATTCAAAAGGCACGTTTAGTCGACAAATTGAACAGGTAGGAGAATAATAAAAAAAAAAAAAAAAAGTAGATGGAATGTCGTGTTAAAATGGTAAGAAATGAACAAAAAAAAAAAATAAGAAGAAGAAGAAGATAAAAAATGACAACGAAATTTATATTTTTGTATTTATTACAAAAGAAAAACTTATATACATATTTATCTTTAAGCTTTCTCTTAATCGACCATACTTGTGTATATATATAAAGTAATCGTATTAAAGGTACATCCTCTCATACAAAAGACCAACTCGCTAGGTTCTGAAGATTTTTTTACATGCACCTGTCCGCCATAAGAGCATTTTTTTCAGGATGGCATCCATAGTCTTCCGAGTTTATCTTCAGAGGATCAAACATCTGTCTTCCGTAGGGAGCAGAATACATTTTCTGAGAGAAGAGCCTTTTAATTACTCGCTACGTTTAAAAAGTTGCTAGGCGTTGTTTTCAAAAATAATAACAAGAACAAAAAAATAAATATAAAAACAAATATATATATATATATATATTTCCTGTGTAAAAATATTTTTATTCTTCTTTTTATCCTTTTTTCATCTGACCTCTTTTGCAAAATTCCTCTAAGGTTTATCCCATATATAAATAAATAAATTAATTAATTAATAAATATGTTAAAATAAAAATAACGTTCTTAAAACAAAACCGGTTCGTGTTCAAAGACATAACAAAAAATTATAATTCCTAATTTTTATTATATTTTATATTTCATCCTTCTTCACTTTCAACCACGCATCATCTATTTTTATTAGTCTGTTTGAAAATTGATCTCGAACCTTACCCAAATTGTTTCACATCCAGTTTGATTTGCTTCTTTTTCTTTTTTGTTGCCATTTTTGCATAGAATATATTAAGAAGTGAATTTTTGTAATAGCTAACGGGTTCGGACCGCATGCATGCATGCATGCACATGCATGCACCTGATCCGTCTTAACCGCAAAACCACATGCCACTTACTCGCATATCTGTTACGTGGCACGCGAACAAAATTACATACAAACGATGTCGCTCTCGTGCAAACATTCTCTCTCTCTTTCTCTCTCTCTCTCTCTTTCTCTCTTTCGTTGTGTTACTTATTGCACGAAGAAACTGCATCGTCTCGAATCGCACCATAAACAGTCTTTACTCCGGTACTTTCACTTTGGATTATTCTTTTCATGGTTATATCAACTTACTTAATCATCGTCGTCATCATAATCATTATCGTCACCTCTTTTTTCTTTTTTTTCTTTCTTCGAGATAAAATTAATTCCGAACAAGTGTCCTCCTTGTTTTCTTCTAAAACGTAGAAAATATGAAAACATTTTCATCATCATCGTTTGGCTTCTTTTGAAACAGCCTGTATAGTGCGTGCGAGAACGCCGATAAGCGGTCTATCTATGTAATGAGATAATGGTCGTCTTTGTCGCTACTACCAAAAAGCTTATTAGCCGTTCATTGTGTATCCCTCCTCTTCGTTCCCTCCCCCTTCACTCTACCCTCATCCAATTTTCCACCACTTCGCAGCATGTAGTTGATAAAATCTCCCTTAACTTCGTTTACGTCGACGCCTTTTATATGAAACGTTTCCAATCTTACAGATCAACGGAGATTTTATTTTTTAAATTATTGTTCTTTTTTTTTTTTGGAGTTGTCCAACTTTTTTAGGCAAAGATTAGAATAAAATTATATATAGCATCAGTTCGTTCAATTGTATACATCAATTTCTTTTTATAAGTATCAGAGTCAATTTGATATTCGTCAAAGGAAGAATAATATTTTATTTTTAAACACAAATTTATTTTATATTACTCATATATATATATAGATAATTTAARAAATATCTAACATATAGATATTTTATTTTTAAACACAAATTTACTTTATATCTATCTATTTATATATCAGGAACATTAAATAATATTAATTTGATATTTGATTAGACAACAATTTTCAATTCGAATTAATCACTGAGTAAAAACATTATAAAACAAATGTATGTTAGTTTAAACAATTTTTTGTATAAATATATATTAATAAAGAACATTGGAGTATTAGATATATCGTTGTACACATGCGTAGTGTTCAGAAAGTCATATAATACAACATTGAATATAAGAATTTTGACAGAGGACAACCTGTGTCAGTCTGAAGGTGAATTTCGAATAGGACGGTATTTCGATCATATTATTCGAGTTTTTGGACAACATTAGACACTTGTATGGAATAATTAATAATTATTTTAATATTCTAATACACTCTTCTTATATTACATATAAATTCAACCCTCGTAGTTATCACTGCGCATGTGTAATAAAATAATTACATTAGAATGCAAAAAATATTGAAATTAGAATGTTATAATGTTAAATACTCTTTGTTAGAATTATTATTACCGTGGCACACATGCGCAACCTTCGAAAAGACATATTAACAACATTGAATAAAAGGAACTTGCATAGAGGACAACGGGCCAGTCTGAAGGTGAATTTTGAATAGGACGGTACTCCGATCATATAATTCGAGCTTTTAAACATCACTACACATTCTCATCGATTAATTAACAATTATTTTAATATTTTAATACACTCTTCTTATATTACATGTAAATTCAACCCTCGTAGTCATCACTGCGCATGTGTGATAAAATAATTACATTAGAATGCAAAAGATAATAAAATTAGAACGTTTTTATCTTAATTTCTATTTCTTACAAATAGTATACCCGTTATACACATGCGTAGTATTCGGAAAATCATATATACAACATTGAATATAAGATTTTTGACAGAGGACAAGCTGTGTCAATCTGAAGGTGAATTTCGAAGTGGTGGTACTCCTATCATTTAATTCGAGCTTTTAAACATCAATAAACATTCCCATCGATTAATTAACAATTATTTGAATATTCTAATACAAAATTTTAATTTAACCAAAACGATATACAATTTCCAGGAATATTCACTGTAAATGATATAAATCAATTGATTATTTTCCATTTTATTCATTTCTATCACGTATATTTTTCTCTCTTTCTCTCTTACTTTCATCAGCTTAATAAATCATTAATAACTCTTCTTCAACGTCATGTTGAAAGTCATTTTTCAACTTCGATTATATCCAATGGGATTTTTCGAGGTTGAACACACATCATATAACCCGCATCTTATAGATTATTTTCAGGACAATGAGAATATTGAAAAAATTACTTATACCAATCGTAAAAGAAGAACAAAGAGAGAGAGAAAGAGATAAAGACAGGTGTTCCATCGTATTGTCCAAAAAAAAAAAAAAGGAAACATGTCATCTTCGAATGATCACTGACAGCTGAGAAGATCATCATATAGTATCATCATATCTGTACACACGGAAAAATAACGCACCCGTATGCACCTGCCATTGCTTTAAAATAGTCTTTAAAATAATGCTAGAATAAGATTATAGAATGTATATATATATATATATACACATACATCTCTTGTATTCAACCCTTAGCCTTCGTTTGATTATTTTATCTTACTTCACTTCATTGCTGAAGTTCCATTTCTTCATTCTTCTACGTTCATTTTAACTTCACAGGTTCGTGTTACCTAGAATCACCTATCCTCCATGAATGTATATCAATTTGAAAGATTAACCATTGACAAAAATACCATAAGCACCACCCTTGTTTTATTAAAAGAATGTGCAAAAGGTCCCGGTACATAAATTTGTTCAAATCCTCCAACTTAAAGACGTTTATGTAAACCTTTTTTTAGAAGAGAATGTTGCTAGTGTTTCTCGGTTCCATTCGTGACGATGATAATGGGTAGACGTGTTTTAGTTAATAGCATTGGCAGATGTTCCCTGTCGTCTTTTACAAAAATCTACGACCTATTTTTACGAGACTTTATTAAAATTTCGTTTTCATTTTTCTTATCAAAAAATATAAAAAAGAATAGGAGGAGGAGGAGGAGGAGGAGGAGGAGGAGACAGACACACACACACACGCACATGCAGGATTTCCAATGATAATATTCCGAGATAATCCTGCCCGTTTCGTTATGTTATTAAAATTTATTAAATGCACGAATGATATCGCGTCACGCTTTTTGGTTGATTTAAATTTAATTCAAAAAACACGTGGGGTAAATAGGTAAATAAAAAATATCTGTATGCTGGTAGGTGATTCACAGTAAATTAAAGCGTATATAATTGATAATAATTTGTTTTATGTTTTTCTTTTTCTTTTTTAATATGACAACAAATAAATATATCAAATTATTTTAATATAAAATAATTTTTATGTTAGATTTTATTAATCAGTTTTAATTTGTTCATATTAATACGTACACATATATAAATAATATATATTTGGGATTTTCACATTTTAAATTGTATTTTATAAAATACAAAGAAAGAAAAGGATTACTTTGTCGAGGGTCAAAACTTTTCAACTAACTCTTGTACACAGTAAAACTAATTAATTATTAATTTAATAATTAATTTATTAAATTAATTAATTATTATTTATTAAATAATTATTAAACTGTCGTATACTTATATTATTTTTATATATTTATAATATTATATAGTATTATAATATTATTTATATATATTAGTTATAGTTTTAGTTATATAATATTATAACACGATTTCTATATAACTTGATACACATTGATCATGTTACAGTAGGAGGGTTAATTATTATACATATACAGTGTTAGTGTGTTAAAGACGTTTCATCGTGATACTTTAGAGATTAATTTTTGAAAGAAACGGTATACTCAATGATCATTTTAAAACGCTATAAACTTCTATATATATATATATATATATATAATTTGTATACATATGTATATGTATAATTTATTTTGCTTCAATTTCTTCTTCTTTTTCTTCTTCATCATCATCATCATCATCATCACGTTGGTACTTCTTTCATTGGTTCGTCCGTAATAAGCGCGTATCATTCCTTGCAAGTGGGTGTGCGAGTGCGCGCGCACTTGTACTCGGCGAATTGAATGATAATGAAATGATTGTCGGTACAATGGGGTCAGATTTATCTGTAGGTTCCTATCTTCTTCTCTTGAGCCGTTTGCTCAAGTCTTCAACCTCCTATGTAACCATACTAGTCACGTATGAATCTCTTAAGGAGATACTTTATGTTTCCTTCGTACAGAAACCTTTTTAGAGTCCTTGCCTATGGTGAGAACGACGTTTCAAACCTTTTGTTTGTCGTTCGAAATCGTTCCTTCAATCGTTTCATAAAAATTGATTTCGTTAAATCATAACACTAAACTACTAACAATAATTGTATCGATGATAATTTTGAGAATACACATTTTTTATATTTAAAATATAATATAATATACGATTTATTATATTTATATTTATAATAATTATATATATATATAATATATATGTGATTTTTATATTATATTACAATTATTTATTATACGATAATAAATATTCGCAATTTTTTGATTGATATCCTTATCATAATTAGTAATACCAATTACGAAATATACCCAAGTTATGAATTTACGAATAATATGATTTTGTAAATTAATTATTGTAATAATCGGTTTAGAATTAGAAATAGTTGAACGAATATAGAATTTCGTCTAGAAAAGACAAGTTTTTTCAGGTAACTTTTTAATCGAAAATACATTTCATTAATCGTCAAAATAAATTTCATTCATCGTCAAAGTACATTCATTCATTATTTCATAAAATAGAATTTTTCACGTTAGACAGTGACCTAAGAATTGTCAGAATGAATTCCGACGTAATGGTTGCCGAGCGTATCTCCGTTTCCTCGGACGAATCCGGCAAAATGTGTACCATGTATGAAGCCTTATTCGTGACGTTACCTTTTTGTGTTCACCAATACGGTGACCGGAAGCTTAAGATTTCGTTTGATTATACCGTGTTAACAATAATCAAATATAACAAAGTTTTAAAAATATTTCTATTCAAAATGAAACAATTATCGATACGATACAATACGATTTTTTTTTAAATATTTTTAATCAAATTGAACAACAAATGCTCGTATACCACTCTGTTAATGATAATTTACAATTAGAAAGAGAATTAAGAAAAATAAAAAATATTGGAGAGTATTAAAAAAGGAAAGAATGAAAGAAAAAAAAACAAGGAGAACACTCGACCGGTCGTCTGGCCGACCGTCTGTCTTCTCGAAATAAAAACCGAAGTAAAAGATTGTATTTTCGGTCAATGCCTCAGTCAGATGTGTGTGCTGGTTTCCCTGGGCCGAAGAAGTAGAAGAAGCAGAAACAGAAGAAGAAGAAGAAGAAGAACAAGAAGAAGAAGGGGGCGGTGGACTCGAAATGGATTGCAAGGGGTGCCCTACGGCTTGCGAAGGTTCTCATTCTTTGCGACTGCCTCTTTTCAATCGAAGGGAGGAAGTAAGAAAGAAGAAAAAAAAGGTAGAAGGGAAGAAGGAAGTAAGTGGTCGCGAAGGAGACTCGTGGTTTGAAAAATTGCTTCGAAGGATACACATTTATTTGCAAACTTCGGTCAAATATTTTTATCTTATTCATGTTTTGAAATAAACTCTTCAAATATATTTAAACAATCAAAAATATATACAAATTAATTAAGTTCTGATAAATTTGAAGATTTTGAGAGATAATACAAACTTGGTTTTGATTTCGGTGGTCGATTAAAATTAAACGTCATATTTTCGAAATAAAAACTAAAAGCATTTTTTTTTTCAGTGCAACAAAAGAAAGGGTTGACAAAGAAATCATATATCTATATATATATATAAAAATTCAGTGTCACTTTGTTGGTTTGCTATGAACCTTTAAGCTATTTAACCTATTTTAAAACTAATTTAATAAATAATTGTAGCAAATTTAATTATTTGTTTAAACTATTAAACAAATAATGAAATTTTGTTGATTTTGTGTGATTTTTTCCAACCTAAAATGTAGGATAATTTTTATCGCAATTTTTTTGTGTATTTTTTATTACTAATCAAGGGATTTATTATTTAGAGATTATATATGCCTTTAGGTTCTGTAAGTTTTTTTTTTTTTTATAGATGTCATTGAATTAAAATTTAATTATTTCGATATACTTAAGTCACACATTATTTTCAGATTAATTTGATGACTGCATTAAATAATTTAGAACTATATTAAATCAACATTTTATAACAAAAGCCACAGCAACGCACCCCAGCAACGCAAAAACCAACCCTACATACATCGAAATAAGAAAGATACTTTGTGAAAGATATATTTTTTTCATCGTCCATCTTTCGAACTCTTTCTCTTTCTTTATCTCTCTCTTTTTTTTCCTCTCCCACCCTCTTTTACTGTTTCCTCCCTTTCTTTGTGGTTGCCTCGGGTGACGTAGAGTTTCGTGTCACGATTGCTCGAAAAACTGAAGGAAAAAGGCGAAAGGTTGAAAACCGTTCGAGAATATATATATATATGTTTTCCTCTCTTTTTTTTTACCCCTCCTCCCTTCCTTACCCTCTCTCTTCGGACTATAGTAACCCGAGCCGACAATACACTTCTAAAATGCCCCCGCGTCTTCTATATTTTCATGGGGGGTTGCGCACGCGCCAGTCTCTCCGACTTCCTGCCATCCGCCTTGCTTCCGCTATTTCACATTATGTTATATGCACACACCATACTCCTCTTCCCCCTTCCCCTGCCTACCCTTCTCCACTAACATCCTCGTTTTCGCCCTACGGACCTACCTCCTTAAGCCCTCGCTCTCTACGGAAACACATCTGCACTTCGATATACTTATATGTACCTATATATATATATATATCAAATATATGAGAGAGATAGAGAGAGAAAGAGAATCGCGAGACATCGCGAAAGACAGATGTTGAACCGGACGATAATCCTCCCTCTCAATTCCTCCCTCACCTTCTTCTTTCTCTCTCTCTCTCTCTCTCTCTCTCTCTCTTATTTTCATTTTAATTCTTCTTCTTGTTCTTCTTCTTCTTCTACTCATTTTCTTGCCTACTCTTTTGCTAATTAAATCGCCTAACTTCGTTATTGAACCTCTTTCTTCTCTCTCTTTTTCTTTTTTTTTTAAACCTTTTCTCATGTACTAGGAAGCTTATATGTATTATATTTATTATTCCGTGTATTTTTTTTTTTTTTTTTAAATTAAAATATAAGATTTTTATATTTAACCTATAGAGTAGGTATATTAACGCATATATGCGTTTGGTAAAAATTATCGGAGTGATCTATTGACGTATATATGTGTTTGTTAATATTAATGTAAAATAATGTAATGTGTTTATATTAATTCATTAAATTATATTTAAAAATCATACTTTTATTATTAAATATAATTTAATAATTATTATATAATGATGTATTAATATATTAATATTAATATAATAAATTTTATAATTATTAAAATATTGTCAATAATAAATAATTCCATTCTTACAAAATATTTTAGTTAAAAGTATACAGCACTCAAAGGGTTAATTAATTTTTATACCAATAATTTATAGTAAAATATATATTATATTAAGTACACAAAAATATATTTATATTAATTATAAAATATAATTATATATATATTATATAATAATAATTAATAATTATTACAATAAAATGAAACAAAATGATAATAATATTGTTTTTGCAATTAACACATTTTTATTTTTTATTCTTTTACCTATATAAATATTTATTTTCATAACTAGCACATGTCACGCGAAATAACGTGAAATAAATTAAAAAAAAAAAAAAAATAAAGATACAAATTATTCAAACGATCCGCTTCGTGATCTTAATCTCATTCTCATTATACGACGTTTGTTATATTAAAACTGTTACAACTCGTAAAAAGATATTTACCCTATACGTTGAAAAAATAAGTAATATTTCACTCGCTCCAGCTAAGATTAGTCTTACCTTTCATCTTACCGAATATTTAAAACACGATATCACACTTTTTAATGGTTAAATGTCGGCTAAAGGTTCTTTTAGTTTTATCTCGTAACAAAGTGCAACATAAATTTTTACAGTCATCTCTTAATATTATATGTCGTTTGTATAACGTTGTACACAAAACTAACAAATTTTATCTAGATCGTACAAATGAAAAATAGATAGATACACGTGTGGTGTAACGATATGAAACATTTTCTTCAAACATTTTATTGCAAATTCGATAATTCGATACGAAAAATGATGAATCCGGTTAATTGATTTATTTTGAAAAATGTTGATATTAAAGTTGAATAATCAGAATAAGTAAAGTAAATTACATTTTTACAAAATAATTATATTTACTTGATATTAACAGAAACAGGATTCTAATAAAGTATACTACTCTTCTCACACTGTTACCATGTTTTCTCATCTATTTTCATTGTGTAATTTATGATTAGCGAACCTAACCGATCGTTAATATCATACAGTCTTTCATATACTATCTTACTAGTAGCTATATACGTGTAATTACCTTGAAACATCAATATATATATGTACGTATATATACATGAGTATATATATATATATATATATATATATATATATATATATATATATATATANTATATACTCATTATATCATAGACAGCGTAAACTATTAAATTGCTTGACTAATTAATGCAAAATGTTACAAGACCGTTCTTACTGTACGACAGTATAATGCATAAGGTTTTCAATTCTATAAATCAGCATATTCTATTGACAAATAGACAAAATGTTAGAACAATATAATTCATCTTTAAAATTCATCTAATAATTTTTCTATCTAAAAATATTTCATATTATTAATATAATATATATATTTTGTAATTAATATATATTTGCAATTAATATATAATATAATTGTATTTTATAATTAATGTATATTTTATAATTAAATATAATTATATTTATAATTAATATAATATATATTTGCAATTAATATAATATATATTTGCAATGAATATAATATATTTATAATTAAATATAATTATATTTGCAATTAATATATTATTATATTATATATTTATTATATTATATTATATATTATTATATTATATATTTATTATATTATATTATATATTATTATATTAATATATAATATATAATAATATATAATAATTATAAATATGTATATATATATATATTTATAATTAATAAAATATATATTTTATAATTATAATTATAAAATTATTAATTCGTAATTCGATTGTATCATTTTTTAAAACAATAATTTATACTAAATCATTATTTTATTTTTTTTTATTTTTTTGGTTACTCTCATTGCAAAAATCTCGCTATGAGTTTATTTAAAATCCTAAATATTTTTATTTTCTTTCATTTATGTTTTCCTTCCAACGAGTTTACGGTTAGTATTATAACAACGTGTGGTAACATTTACATTTTTTCCCTTACTCCTTTTTTTACATTCTCTCTCTCTCTCTCTATCTCTCTCTTGGTAAACTTAATCTCAAGTACGATAAAACGTTTTGCTATACACACTAGAGATGTACGAGTAAAACTTCTCAACACGGTGTGTTATAACGCTTATGGGTAGATGTAAACAACCGAGCCGTGTCTCCGTTTCCTCAACCATGGAAGCCGTCCCCCGGATTTACGATTGTTGCCATTCTGCTCGTGGAATCGTCAGGATATATCCCCCGAAATTGTAGGAAACTCACTGCCAACTTGAGTCTCCTACCCACGCGTTTCCTCCATCTCTTTTCCCCTCATGTCCCCCGTCCTTACCCTCATCCTCAATCTCATTCTCATTCTCCATTCTTCATTCTCCATTCTACTTCTTCGTTCATGAACTCTCTCTCTCTCTCTCTCTCTCTTTCTCTTTCTCTTTCTCTCTGTGCAATTTAACTTACGTATTTTCCGTCCATTCATGTTTCCTTTCAACACTGACACTGTCTACTACCATACTTGGATAATTAACTATTCTGATTGTTTTATTATTATATATTATTATATTTTTTTGGGGAGGGGGTGAGTTTATGCTATTATACTGAGTTATGGTCATAATATCGTAAATTAAATTGTTATATAATATTATTTATTTATATTATTATTAATTAAATTATTATTATGTTAGGTCGTCCCAGAAGTTTCTGTTTTTCTGTTTTATTTTTGTTGTTGTAATTTTCTGCACACAATATTTTTTATGCAAAATAATTTACGGTATAGAAAAAAGTAATGTATATATATATAGAGTAGAATCGATATTATTAAGTAAAAAAAACATAAAATATAATAAAAAATATTACCCATATAATGTTGTGCAATTTATTACGAAGAAAAAGCAATAAATTTTGGGACGACCTAGTATATTATAAATTTTATAATAATTATATTAATTATATATATAAAATAATAGTTATATATATTTAATAATTTATATTAATATATTAATATATAAATTAAGTAATTTATATAGATATATTATTTATGATTTATACGATTATTTTATTTTATATATATATATATATATATATATATTTTTTTTTTTTTTTACTAAAATAAATCAAATGGTTGTTTTTGTTAATAGAGAAAAAAGAGAGAACAATTTTGTATTCATTGATATTTCAAGTTTATCTGTGTAATTAAATTAATTTTTAGATAAATATAAGATTTATTACAAATTGTTGCATTATAATAATATAATTAAAATTCCACTTATTAATATTATTATTAAATATTATTATTTATCGAAGGTGGGAGTAATAAAAAGAATAATATTTATACTAGTAATATTTGTCGTTTTTTATTTTTTTTTATTTATTTTTTTTTTTTTTTCTTACAACGTGGAAACGAGTAAGAATTTTTCTTAGCACGCGCGTCCTGAAATTCACGCATCTATGCACGCGCGGTCAACAACAACAACAACAACAACAACACAAGAACGAACGGTGCAGTGCATTATCATTTTATAATGACGTGCGAAACGCACACGCTTTCCTTGTATGCAACTTGTATGCACACTTACCATACATCTTTGTATTGCCTTGTGTTAGATGTAAGAACAATGAGAGATTATAACGTGCGTGAGTGTAATAAGTTGCGTGTAATTAACGGGGGGAGGAACCATGCTACCGATCGACGAGATGCAAAAAGACAGAAAAGAAAAGAAAAGAAAAAAAAAAGGCCATTTTATAATTCCAACATTAATTATTTCGTAATAATCACGCGCAGGAGGATTCTTTTTAAGAGTTATGGTTTTTCCTACGAATACAATGAAACCGTTATAATCTTCGTCTTTATCTATTGTTTTTTTTTTCTTTTTTTTTTTTTTAATAAATATTATATAACAAGTAGAAGGATAAAATTAAATTCGATTGAATAATTAAATTTTTATTTAATTTTTAATTTAATTATAATTATATTATAATTAATATTAAATATTATATTATTATATTTAATTAATTATATTATTTTTAATTATATATTATTTAATTATTTATAGTATTTAATTTTATTTTATTTCATTATATTATAATTAATACATTAAATATTATATTATAATATTGAATTAATTAAATATTATAATATAATATTTAATAATTATTATATTATAATTATTTTGTATTTAATGTATTAATTTAATTATAATTATATTATAATAATTATTAAATATTATATTATAATATTTAATTTTTATATATATATATTTTTTTTAATATTTAAAAAATAATTAAACTAAAATCGTGAAAGTATTGCTTATCTATGTATATATATATATATTTATGGGAGTTTAAAAATCGGTGTTAATCGTTTTCAGTTTAAACGTAGTACCAAGGGATTTAAAAAGTTTCAACATTAGGTAGAATCTGTTTTTCCCTGCTAAATGTTTGTGCTATAAAGTTCGCCAAATGTAAAAAGTTTTGTATCGTTGAGTTAGAGAGACCAGCACGATTCGTTTTTTCCCTTTCCTTTCGTAAACTATGTGGCACAAAAAAAAAAAGAAGAAAAAAACCAGAAAGCTCGATGGTACACAACCCACTTAACAAGGACTCTCTTTAGTAAGCCCTGATATTAAATAGAATTAGATCGATACGAGCGTACTTATGATGATGGAGGGTTACTCAGAACAGTTTCGCAACGTTGATGGTGTGACAGGGGAATGTCATGAAAAGGGGTGCATAATGTGGGACGAATATATCCGATGCACCTTACTGGAATTTAACCTGTTACCGTACTTAAATCAAAGGGTTCCAAAATATCGTGACATAAGGGTTGAATAGAATGGTTCAAAAAATTCCTATTAATTTTATGATGTCTCACATGCAATTTTTAGAAATATTTACAAAAGAAAAGAGATTATGATGATTTAATAATTATTATTCGTGATATATCTAAATTTATATATTTAATAGCAGTAATTATATTTAAATAAATAATAATAATTAAGAATATTATATTAATTTCAAATAATTTAAATTTATATTAATTTATTTTATTAAACAAATTTTAATATAAATTAGAATATTAAATTTATATATAAATATAATATTGGTTTATATATTAATTATATTAATTTTATTAATTAAACCTATAATATATTTAAATAAATTTAAATTAATATAAACCTATATTATGTTTATATAAGTATAATATAGGTATATTATTTATAATAGGTATATTAATTATATTAATTATATTAATTATAATAATTAAACCTATATTATATTAAAATAAATTTAAATTAATATAAACCCTTGAAATGAAACCTTTCTTGTGTATATATTTATACATAAAAATTTTTTTTATATATACACACGAGAGAAAGTGAGAAGATTGTAAATGGCATCAAATAATGAGATACCTATATCCTTTCGATGAATCGATCATGGCAACCGAGACTTAGGTTTCAATGTTTTTATTCGATATAGAACCAATCTCTGAATCTAATATCATTCCTTTTTGTATGAGAGATAGATGTACGTACGTCTGTTATCATTGTGTCTTCTCCTTCAGGGTATAGACTCTGACCTCGTAAATTGAGTTTCATCTTGAAAAGTAGAAAAATCGAGAGACGGACCGATATAAAGATAAACATCGATAGAATAGATAGACGATGTAGAATTGTATTTGTTCCGAATACGTCCATTCTCGTTACTACATCTTCTTCTTCTTCTTCTTCTTTTCGTTATTTTTACAGATACCTTTTTTATTAATATATTATTCAGTAGTGTACGTTAGTACGATGTAAAAAGGATTCCATTTCAATTCGATTTATCTTAATAAACTATCAATGTCAAGAAATATATATAGGTATATAACTTTTACTTAGGGTTTTTTTTAATTAATTTATTATTTTTGAATACGCCCGTATCCCCAAGTCTAATCATTTATTTGAGAATAAAATAAGAATGATTCATCTCTCAGCTGTATTTACCTGGTCTTTATTGTTAAAGATTCTTAATTATGCTAATATATGGGTACCTGTATATATATATATATATATATATATATTAAAAAAAAACGTCCTTTCATATAGCATCGTAATTACATCACACCTGTTTATATAATTAAATCATCATTATAGAAAAAAAAAATCTGCAAAATCACAAAATGACATTTATTCTTTTTCTTGTATTCGTTTTGTGACGTGTCATTCGGTTCTCTGTTGGTCTCTCATGGGATGAGAAATATATCTCGAGTCCCATGGAAACACGATCTTGTAGTGTCTCTCGATATGCTTCAGGACTTTGTAGTTTCATGTGGAAAACCAAAAGGAAGATACCCACACTGACACACTTGGTCTCGGTCAGTGATGAAAACCTTCTCGTCGTGAGTTCTGCGTATCTTCGAGATACTCCCATTCAATTTCAGAAACTGCAAAGAGGTACATTTCTATGATTATATCGTAAAAATATTGACTCGCCCGTTATATTTTCATCGTGAGAAAGAGAAAAAGCGTTGAAATCTCAGCGAACATTTTGGACGTACTTTAAAAAAAAAAAAAAAAAAAAAAACACGGAAGGGGTGATTTTCCTGAACTCTTTTTCTTCGCCACCGACGTAGTAGATATGAGAAAGAACGAAAGATAAAAAAAAAAAAAAGGAAAAACTTATCTCGTCCGTACTTTTCATACCGCAAAGTGCGAGACTGCATTATTCATGAAGCGTGGAGTAAGAAAGAAGAAAGAGAGGGGTGCCCTGGCATTTGGACCATTTTCAACGGCAAATCCACGGTGTAGTTCGTCCGGGATATTTTCTACGGCTCTATTTACATACATCTCTTGCCACTGAATCACACGGTGTTTCTCTTCTCTTGCAGTTGCCCTTTCAGTAACGCTACTACATCTCTCACGAAGTACACTGAAGAAGAAGAACGTTTACCGAGAAACGTTTTTATCTTACGGAACGGAGAACAATAACCTCATAGAAAATCGTTTTCTCATTCTTCAACAGATCTTGATCGATGAATTATTACTTTTCCTTTATACCACATATATACATATATGTGCCCATAATTATGAAAATGGTCTAAGACAAAATTAAAAGAAAAAAAATGAATTTATCAGTTATTACGCACCACATTATTTTAAACTAAATAAATTCAATGTAATTTTCACGATATTATCAAAAATAAATCGTTAGATAATATTTGTTATTTCAATATTTTATAGAATTTGTATAAAGTGTTCAAATATATATTTTTAAATATCTCGAAAACAAGAGATATATGACTTAGATCACCTTCATAATTATGGGCCCATATATATCGTATCATTTTATTATTTTTGACGATACGAGTGGGGTGTGTGTCTATTCGAAAGAAGGAAAGAATTACATTTTGTTTGTTTTTTTTCTTAAGGGATGACAGTAGGTACGCGAGAAACACACAGCCCCATGGTAACAAGCCTAGTATTCCAGAGAGGAAAAAAAAAAGATAAGTAAAAAGAAGTAGAGAGAGTAGTAGTAGAAGTAAAAGATAAAAAGAATGAAAAATAAAACGAAATAATACTCGCGGAGGAGAGGGCTCGTCCGACAGATCGATGCACGGGCCGTCCAGTCGGCGGGTAGTTTGAATTTCCAACTCTTGAGAGATGGAACCAATGGGCAACACACATGTACATACACACACATATAAATATATACGTTTATATATACACGTGGACGTGACACGTACGTCGCGTAACACACGTAGGTATTTAGAATGGATAAAGACAGATATACAGGGAAAACAAGAGAGTGAGAGAGTGAGAGTGAGAGAAACAGCAAAGCACATGAGGGGTGGCCCGGTGCGTCGTCCCAGGTAAGGGGCAGCTGTCCACCAGGTGCCACTCGCCCCACTGCGCGCGCCCAATCTATCGGGCCCTTGTAGTGGGGGACGCGACGATCCTATTGGTTGATGGCTCGCGCGCGGATCGGAGATACTCCGGCGCGCCGTGCTCGAGCAGTCAGTCGTCCCTGGGCGCTCGAGGGACCCGCAGTCGTTCGGTAGATTCGCTTTACGGCGCATCGTTCGCCGCGGCTAGTGTGACACGCGGTTGATTTTTCTCTCCCCCTTTCTTTTTTTCTTCATTATCATACTCTTATTCTTATTCTAATATATAATTTTTTTTTTTTTATTATACATATATATTAATTCTTTAATATATATATGTATATGTAATACAAAACAACGAAATCACATTTCGAGTTACGTCAACTTGAAGAAAGGAGATCCGTGGCTGTGAGTGCAAGAGAGAAAGATCTAAATAAGAAGAAGAATTTCTAGTCATTGTTTCGCTACTCGTGATTTATTATTATTATTTTTATTATTATTGTAATATATATATTTATATAAAAATATATATTATTATTATTATTATTAATTATATATATTTTTTTTCTTTGGCGAAACAATTCCGTTTTACGGGAAACATTTCTATCGGTGGATTCTTTATTTCATCGTCATCGATATTGTGCTTCGAGTGACGGACAAAACTGTGTTATTTTGCGTATTTTGATTTTGATACGTTTCGATCGTTCGTTTCTTTTTTTTTTGTTTTCTTTTTCCCTCACCGCCAAGAAAACGGATAAAAATACAACATAATCATCGTCATTAGAAGTTGGATTCTATCATCGTGATATTTGGTCTTCGCACGTATTAATTATTTCAAGATTTTCGCACGCTCTCGACTCTCGAGAGCAGTACGGCCAGATTTATGGGGGTGTCCGGAGAGTGCGCGGTCAAGGGCAGCAAGAGCCAACCCTGTCACTGCTGCGCGAGTCACGTCGTTGCTAGTCCAAGCGCAAGCGTGCACCAGCAACAACTTCAACAACATCACCATCATCATCATCATCAATTGCAACAGCAACAACATCAACGGCATAATAATAATCATCATCATCATCACCATCATCATCACGAGATACATCATACCATTAATCCGAATTATAACAATCACAATCATCGTCATCAAGATAAAAATAACGCGCCGGTTGAGGTACAAAACAACGGTGACAACAGCAACATACTCGGACCGCTTCGCAGCAAAATGAAAGTATTGAAGAAGCTTAAACGCAAGATGGGATTAGGTGAGCTCAGGCCACGCCTACGAATTTTTTCCCATTTTTTTTGAATCTATATATATATATATATCTTTTTATTTTGTTTTTATCTAAATTTCCACCCCACCCCACCCCCCGAAGTTTAACGAAATTTTCCTTAAGTCTTTCGAAATTTAATTTTGACATTTCGTATTGTATCAGGAACAATACAAATGGAATCGTGTATATATGTGTGTGTGTGTCTCTGTGTGTGTGTTTACCTAAAGTAAATATCATATTTATAAACAAACAGAGAGGTTAATGACCTATTTGTATACATCGAAAATCTGTCGTGAAAGTTTCGTCTGTTTATAAGTCAGGTATTTCGAAATATCATCTGTATGGAGAGGGTTAACATAAATACATATATATATTTATGCATTTACTACAATACGTGGGTAAATATCATTCAGTAAATGACTAGAGAGAGAGCGTTATATTTCCGAGGTTAACGTGTCGTCTATCCGGGCAACGATCTTCTTGTCGTTTGCTTCGTACTCTTCCGTATATTGTCGTTGGGAGGTATCAAAGGGCGAGGCATAAGCAAAAAGGGTACCGGCACCGAGTAACGTGTACTTCTTGTAGTAACACTCCTTCACCGTTGTATTATTTTGATCTCACGCGTCTAACGTTACCACCCTCTATATATAAATGGTTTATAACATTCTATGGGATATTATAAATCATGTTTCATTTTATTTATGGTAAATAAATATGAGAGAGATAGAAACAAACCAACAAATAAAAAATTAATCACATTTTCTTTTCTTTTAAATGATAAAACGTACCGAATATGAAATTACGGGTATAGGAGACAAAACATTGGTTTAGAAATAATTTATAAAAATGGTTAGAAAATAAAAAAAAAAAATAGGAATATTTGTTTAACTCACCGAACGAGAACGAACGACGGTAGACGAAATATAACGATTCAAAGTACGCAATTTTGGAACATTACTTTTTGCGGTTCGGTCAGCGGTTATCTACCATTCTAGTCTCCGATAATTATCGGCGATGTTCCGTGACCCGAGTTTTCCGATATATCCCACCACCAAAAAGCATGTGAGAGCTATCGGTCTTCGATGGTACGACGAATCCTATCCCTATCCCTTTCCTTCTCCCTTCACCTCCCTCTTGTCCACTTTTCTTTAAATGTTCGATCGAAATCTCTCGTTAATAGTTGACGTCCTTGTCGCAAAACTACTACCAATCGTGCTTCATTTAATTCTCCTTATTCGATCCTATCGTTTACGATGATCGTTTGCTTTCAAAATAAAAAAAAAATAAAAAATAAAATAAAATAGAATGCACCAGTTTTTATTGCAAGCTTTTTTTTATCTCGAAGAAAATAGTAAAATTTATGTGTGTCGATATATATATGTGTTTACAATTATGGAAGTGGATTGTAATTGTAAGTTTATTAGTTATTTTACACTCTATTATTTTAAATTAAATAAATTTAATATAATTTTCACGATATTGTTAAGAATAAATATATAGGGTAATGTTTGTTATTTATATATATGTATAATATTATAAATATTTCATTTATTTATTATTATATATAATATTATTTTTATCAATTTATAATATATAATGTTATATTATAAATTTATTATTCATATATAATATTATTAGTGTTTCATATATATATATATATAATATTAATATAGAATGTTTTAATGTTCAAATATAATTTTTTAAATATCTCAAAACAATAAAAATATGACTTACAATTAGACCACTTTCATAATTATGGGCACATAATATATTTACTTTTGTTTGTAATATATATTCTAATTTTAATTGAACATAGTAATATTCAACCATCTTTCTTTATAATCATCGTCCTAATCTGTCTTTCTCTCAAACCTTCCTTTACATCCCTTTTTCGTATTCATCGTTTCATCCTTCGCATCACCAAAAAAAGTCTCTACCACAATCCACTCCTCACCCCTGCCTATCAAGTCTGCCAGGTAGATTGTACTTATCTGCTGCAAAGTCTTTCGTACAGCTCGATTTTTTACTTTCCTCTTTTCCCTCTCCCCTCATCATCCTAACTGCAGCATCGTTTATCAGTACATACACATATACATACATACATATCTATCTTTACCCCTCGTCCTTCGCAACATAGACGCGTGTTTCAGTGTATGCGTTCGCATCGTTGACCGACTTTTCCTTCAATGGATGATTTAGCAGTAACCACGTGAGTCTCTTGCTCTTGTCTTCTTTTTTTCTTTTTCCTTTGTCTCTCTCTCTCTCTCTCTTTTCCTCTCTTTTCCTCTCTTTTCCTCTCTTTTCCTCTCTTTTCGTTTTCTCCTTCATGTTTCTTCTCTCCACCCTATTCCGCACATACCGTTCTCATCAGATATTCGCTGTTCCCAACCAGTCACGACCCTTTTTTCCACGAGCAGCGTCCATTGTCAGCGACAGCTTTTGCGAAGTGGAAACCTTCTTCCTCTCTTTCTCTTTCTCTTCTCTTCTTTTCTACTTTCTCTATCTCTCTTACTCTCTCTCTCTCTCTCTCTCTCATCGTCTCTTTTCCCAAAGAACTTTTTGTCTTGTCTGCCATAGCAGAAGTTGTAGTAGTAGTAGTAGTAGTAATAGTAATAGCAGAAGCAATAGTAACAGTAGTAGTGATTGTGATAGTAGTAGTAATAGTAATAGTAGTAGTAGTTGCAGTAGTTGCAGCAGGCTACATCGTTCTGCTGCATCTCTTCTTCTTCTCTTCTTTTCTCATTGCTTTTCACCAATATCTCTTTCTCTCTCTCTCTCTCTCTCTCTCTCTCTCTCTCTCTCTCTCTCTCTCTCTCTCTCTGGTTAGAACAAATTTTCAAGCACACCGATGACGCCATGAGACAAAAGCATCATCACCAACTACACACAACTATTACAAACACGGGAAAGCTCGATTGGGACTAGGCTAGTAAGATTTTTACAGTGATAATAATGAAAAGGTCATGAATGAAAAAAAGAAAAGGATTTTCATTATATTTTTTTTTTTTTTTGTATTTCGTATTGTAGATTTAATGTGACTTGTTTCTATTATTTTATTTTTGTATTTTTATTACTTTCGTATTTTAAATATTCTTGTTTGTTAATACTAAATCTACTGTATACTATTTCCTATATACTTATTCCAATTTTGAATGGTCAAATGATTTTTCTATTTTGTACTTTAAATTTATCTTGACTTGTTTTTATTATTTTATTTTATTTTGTTTTGTTTTGTTATTACTCTTTCGTATTTTTTAAATACTAAATAATACTATTTTAATACTAAAAATACTATTTTAATACTTAACCTATTGTATACTATTTCGTATATACTTATTTCAATCGTGAATGGTCAAATGATTGTATTAAAAAATAGAAAAGCACATATCATGATATAGATTATTTTGTAATACATTTTTATCGCATTTTTATTAATTACAGGTAGCACTTGGTAGATTTAGTATTAATATATAAACAAAAAAATATTATGTATGCTGATCACACGTGTTAGAAGTGAAAACCCTTAACTAACCCTTAAAACCAAGCTTCAAGAGAATGTAGTTGTTTCATCGTTTCATTTCCCTTACCATGGATTTTCGTTCACTTTTTTCAAATCATCCCCATTCTAAAGAAGTTTTCACTTCAAAAAATACAATAAGGATTATTAATGTAAATTATTAATGATTTTCTAAGATCAGAAAAAAAGGAAATAGATGTATCGAATTGAAACTAGTATAAAGATGGACCAACGCAAAGTAAAACGATTCTTTTCGCCTGTTAAACTTTGTAGGAGGTCCGAAGTGAAAAAAATATAGGAAGAGAGAGAAAGAAAGAGAGAGAGAGAGAGAGAGAGAGGGTGGAGGTCCTTAAAAAATCATCCAGTCGAGAACCGGTTTGTTCGAGCTCATTTGTCTTCAGACGCGTGGCAATTGTTAACGCGAAAGTTAATGATTTCCGTATCGAATGATTTCAACCTCTTTACATGTTTGTGTGCGTGCGTATGTGTATGTTTTAAATAAGGCATGATTAATTAATTAAATTGATATTTAATTAACAATAATCGTTTAATCATTTGAGCCGTTAAATTTTTTCAAATCTTATTATCGATCCTTTGATGAACGCATAATTTTATATATTTCATATTAATTTATTGAATAATTAGAATTAACTGATTATTAAATGAGAATAATTTTAATTGACATTATTACAATAATAAATAATATATAACAAAGATAATAATTATTATATATTTTAGTTTCCTGAATTTAATGATCGTTGTATTTGACAAATAAGCTTTCAATTCGTTTTACTAGTAAAACAAATTCGATTATTATAAATGATATATATAT
>NW_015149048.1:465383-469120 GCF_001465965.1 Polistes dominula | reverse complement strand
TAATTTAGTAAACACTATAATATTATAATATTATTATATTATTACTATAATATAATATTTTATTATTAATTATTAGAATTACTATATATATATATTTATTATTATATTATTAGAATTATTTTATTTTGTTATTAAATTTATATAATATTTACATTCTTTTCTTTTGTAAAGAAACATTAAATTAATTTTGTAATAGAAACATTAAAACATTTTGGTACAGTAGTAAAACAAAATAATATTTTATAATTTAATTTAATTTTTTTTTTTTTTATTTATGTTTTTTAACAGGTAAAAGGGGAAATAAGACAAACAACGAATTGAGTTTACATAATATTTTCATGTTTTTTTTCCTAACAACAAAACATTCGATACAATGACTAAAATGAAATAATATATTCTAATTGTGTTTTATTATTATTTTTTTTTTTTAATGTTTTTTAATGATTAAAAAAGGCTTGGAAAAAAGAAAACAAAACGACAAGTTTTTATGATCAGTTCTTCTCTTTTTTTTTATTTTTTTTTTTTTTATCTTCATTTTAATTGACTTTGAAGTGACCATAGGAGATGATTCGTTTGAATGGATGACTGACTCATTTTTTGGAGCACGAACGAAGGGTACTAGTAGTAGTAGTAGTAGGAGGTGGCGGTAACGATTCATGAAGAGACAGAAATCCCTAGGAGCCCTACACCCTCGCGAACATATATATATATATATTACTCTCGGGACTTTGACGACTCTAGAGTTTAATGGAACAAATGTTGCGAGACCGCATGATGAATCCCTTTTTTTTTTTTTCTTTGACTATGATCGAATAACAAGCAAGCAAAATTCTCTGTGCTTTTAAAGTAATCCTAACTCGTAAAATAAACTATAAAATATTTGAAACTAGTCTCGTTTCGATAAAAGAAAATTATGTTGGTTAATTAAACACAGTTTCCTAGTATCGAAAATATATTTTATATTCCCTTTACGATCTTTTCATAATCATTCCATTTTGTTATTTTTTTTCTTCTTCTTCTTCTTCTTCTTCTTCTTCTTCTTCTTCTTTTGCTTTAGTTATTTTTTTGTTCTTCCATCTTGCTATGAAAACCTCAACGATTGATATTTCCTTGAAACACTTTCGATAATTTTTAGTATTCATCTCGTAAGATTTATATTTATTATTATATGGTGGGTTGTTGTTGTATGGTTTTGGGTATTAAAATTCATCATTCTTCTTACGTTCTGAAAACTACGACACCAACCATCGTAAATCTTTCCGTTAGAAATTTCACGAGTTGTGAAGAACATTTTTTTACGACTTTTCTTTCCTTTCTATTTTTTTTTTTTTCCCTCTAATGACAAAATTGTGTGTGTCAGAAATGTGATATTTACGTAAAAATATGTACATTTGTCTTGTCACGTGTGCCAGTAAACTATACCTTAATGGAAAAAATAAATCTTATAATATAATATCCATAATTTTTTATTATGTATATTGTATTATAAAAAATAAATGAAAAAAATTGTTATTCTTAAATTATATCAAAATTTACTGTCACATATTAAGTCATTAAATATGAAATGTCTGATTTTGATGTGAAAATAATACGAGTAAATCAGACATTTCATAGTTAATAATAATCTAATAATTATCAATTCATATTTTGTTTTCTTTTTTTATTTAGACTTGTTTCTGATTAGACGAGAATAATTTGAATAACAAGACAACCTATTCAAAATTTGCAAAGTACAGAAATCATGATGCGACCATTTCTTTCCCTAATTTGTGTGTAGCTTGTTACACGAAATATCCTTTTTAATAAACGCCTACATAATTCTACTACTACTTATTACGAAAATGATGCGAAATGAAATACGCATTACGTATGAATAGTAAACGAAGAAAACTACCTACCCACGCTTAATTTAGATAAAGAAATAACATAGCGCTTCAATGACTTTAGAGAGAGAGAGAGAGAGAGAGAGAGAGTCAACGACTTGAATGAAGAATATACGAGATGATTTAATTGTTAAAAGTGTCAAAGTTCAAAACGTTATAAACGTGACGTGACCCTTAGTTAGAATCAAACTTTCTTTCATTCTTTCTTATTAACCCACCTACGTACATATATATATGTATCTTTCAAAGAAAACGCCCGTTATTATTACATCTAATCACAGGAAGTTTGTCAATGATAACGTATGTACGGTTGACTAAAGAATAAAAGAACCCAAAAAAAAAATGAGGTCACTCTGATTATCACTTATGTAATGATTCAAATAATTATTTGAAATTAGTCATTCGTGTAAAATTGATCGATTAGGTGAATCGTTTAAATAATAATTAAATAAAATCATTTTAGAACAAATTTACTCTCTCTCTATCTCTATCTCTATCTTTCATTTACTAGAAAGTACAATCAAACAAAAGACTTAATTAGGAATTTTAATTGGCTTAACGATCTTCTTCTTCTTTTTCTTCTTCTTCTTTTGCTTATTCGTCCAATCTTTATTCATAAACTTAGCAAACAAGGCCAATTTCATTACACAACGAGATGAATGCAGTTAAAATAGTGATTAAGTTAAATAAAGTTTACAACATAGTTAAAATTGTATTCGTATTAATTTTAATATATATATTAATTTTTTTTTTTTAATTATAATTAAAAATTATATTATTATTTATATAATAATAATAATGTTTTTTTTTGTTTAACCCTTTGAGTGCTGAATACTTTTAATTTAAAATGTTTTGTAATATAATAAATTAATGTTTAATAATTAAAGTTTTTCTTTCTAAATATATTTGAATGAATTAATATAAACATTACATTATTTTTACATTAATTTTTACCAAACGCATATATGCGTCCACAGCACACTAAGGGTTAACTCTCGTTGTCCACGAGGGCGCCCTCGTTTGAAAGCATGCACCGTTTTGTGTTCGCCAAAATCAAATCATGACGAGTACACTCGTCAATCATGGTTAACTGGTTAATCGTTTATCATAGTTAAAAGAAGTATTTTTTTTTTTTATTTTCTTATCGAAATTTCGAAAATGTTTTTTTCTCACACACTCTACGATCGAACTTACGAATTTTAAGTAAACTTATGGTTAGATATATATGTTACTAATTTCATGAAATTCCTCGAAGGCCATGTGTGGCGAGCCGCGAAAGTGTTCGTTTTGCTATAAACCAACGACGTTAGGTATAAACGTGAATGAAAACGTTCTGATTTTATAGCATGATCACGAATGATATAAACATCAAACTTCCTTCGATTTCTTCTTCGTTTATCAATCGAAAGTAAAATCATTCAGATGAAGAAATTCAAGGATAAATAATTATTATTCTAACCAGATCATTCAATTCATTGAATTTTTTCAAACTAGATAATTGTAATATAATAAATTATATATATATTAATCATTGAAAATTTATTATGCATTTTTAATTCGTGTAATTTCTAAAAAAAAGATGCATAAAAAAAATATTCGTTTTTAAATAAAAGAAAATATTTTTGTTCGTTATCCAATTTATCACGTATTTTTAATTCGTGTAATTTCTAAACAAAATGCATAAAAAAAATATTCGTTTTTAAATAAAAGAAAATATTTTCGTTCGTTATCCAATTTATCACGTATTTTTAATTCGTGTAATTTCTAAACAAAATGCATAAAAAAAAAATATTCGTTTTTAAATAAAAGAAAATATTTTTGTAGAAAAATGCATCAAAAATCATTCTAATGAAA
>NW_015149048.1:447883-460383 GCF_001465965.1 Polistes dominula | reverse complement strand
TTTTTTTTTTCTTTTATCTTACACATTAGACTTGAGAAACGTGACGTAATATACGCGTTAAGCGTATAAAATCCTTCCTCTGTTTGTTCATCGAGCTACGTGCACACCAACATCACGATGCACTTTAATTACTACCCGATGCGACGAGAAAGATTCATCGATGTAGAAGCAAAGCAAAGTATAAAAATAGAGTTCTCTTTCTCTCTCTTACTTTCTCTCTTTCTCTCTCTCTCTTTCTTTCTCTGACTCTCCTTGGCACCAAAAGATCGTATCCCCCTCATTTATATTTTTATTTTTCCTTTTTTTTCTCCCCCCCCCCTGTCCCTTGACACAATGTTAAACACTCGCCCCCGCAAATAGAAGAGGACTTCCTCTTAACATATTCAACACTATCACGAACAGATGTGCCATATTATGGTAAAATCATATGTGTTATGTATCATATGACTCGTTAAACGAGAAAATGGTTGTTAATTAATTTTATTAACGAGAGGGATAGAGAAATCTTTAAATAAACTTACTGTCTTCTTCTTTAAGAAATTAAAAATATCTTCTTCATTGTTAATTATTATTTTTTATTTATCTTCTTAACTAATTATTAAGCTCTATATACTTTGATACACCATGTAATTATACTTTATGTTATAATATTAATTATTTTTAAATATGATAATATAAAAGATAGAATTTTAATTTATAATAAATTAAAATATCAGAAATGAATTATCAAAGAGAATAATATGAAATTAAATTTAAAACAAACAAATCTTTAATAATAATAATTATAATAATTTATACAAAATAGTTAATAGAAAAGATCACAAATGAATTATCAAAAATAATATAAAATTAAATTTAAAAACAAATCATTAATAATAATAATAATAATAGTAATAATAATAAATAATTCAACGTAATAGAAAGTATGCTCACAGGATATTTCGAGTTCAAAACGCATGATTCAAAAATGTATATTCTTTCAAAATGTTATCTATCGAAAAGAATAATACAAAATTAAATAAAAAAAAAACATCTTTAATAAAAACAATGAATAAATCAACGTAGCAGTGATAATATGCACACAGGATATCTCGAGGACAAAACGCACCCCCCACTCTATGCATGCCATCGTAGGAGCATCGTCGATCGATATTTAAAGGTGGGGAGGGGGGTGAAGGGGAAGGGGATTACTAGTCGAGATAATATCACTCTCTCTCTCTCTCTCTCTCTCTCTTTCTCTTTCTCTAGTTCTTTTTCTCTTTTAGGGTGCCGAAATTCCAAAAGGTAGCCACTCTTTTGTACCACCACCCCTCCTTTCTTTCTCTATTTCTTTCTTTCTCTCTCATTCGTGTTCCTTTTTTTTTTTTTTAATTTACCCCCACTACTCGGATGTGTAAGGGAAAAAGGTGGAGTGGGGGAGGGGGAAAAAGAGAAGGTTTTACGCCAATGTCGATAAAGGCCCGGTGTTCTCTCTCGATGCTTGCTGCTGCTGCTGCTGGCTGTTGCTGCTGTTGCTGCTGGCTTCGGTAAGGCCAGGTGGTGCACAACCGTTGTCACGGCTTCGTTACCATCCCCAAAGTACCTCTCTCCTTTCCTCACCTCTCCTCTCCTCTCCTCTCCTCTCCTCTCTTTTCCTCTCTTATCCATTCTTGCGTCGTTCGAACAACATCGTCGTCTTCGTAGTAATCGTCCTGCGGGCAGCTGCAACTTTTGCGACATATATACATACATATCTACATACATATCTACATACATACATACATGCATAGCTACATACATAAATACATATAAGCATATACATACATACATAGGCGCATGCATAGGACATTTCTTTTTTTATTTCTACAAAATTCGTGACTTATACATATATATATATGAATATATATATATATATATATATATATATTCGCGTGTTTATATTTTTTATATTATAAACAATATCGTTTAATTAAAATAATGTAATTATTTTTATATATAATATTATTTTAGATTATTTTATATTATATTTTAATATATTATATTATTAATTTTATTTTTTTTTATAAAAAATAAGATTTCTGTGTTTAAAGGTGTAGATAATTTATTTATTGATATTAACCAAATATGATTAATTTGTTAGTAATGGGAAAATACGATCGATGATCGATAACCAATGATCCAAAAATATCTCGTTAAAAGATAAACCCGTAGATTTATTTTTATCATTTATCGATAAAAATCAATAAAAAAATCGGTCGTGGCGAATAAACAAAAATTTTTATCAGTGATAAGTATATTTTGTCCTAAAAAAATACACACACACATATATATATATAGGATATAGTAAATTTCTATACACACACCATGCACATGCACATATACACACACACATATATATATAATACCTCTATTCAAAAAAACGTTGAAAAAGTTTCTTTTTATTTGGTAAGGTTTCGTGCTGCCTGCTGGTACGTGCGGGAGCTCTTCTCCTATATATGTGCATTAATGTGTAAAAGAGAGTAAGAGAAAGAGAGAAAGAGAGTGTACACAAACATAACCACGCACGTTTCGAATACTCATATATACATAACTCACACATAAATATAGACACACATATACATATAACCAAGCGCTCGGATAATGACAGCAGCAGCAAGGAGGTTGGGGCAGTAAGCAATACAGCAGATGGGGAGTAGTTTGCTTCAGCAACGAAAGCCAGTCGTTGTAGTGGCGTGGTTCAAGCTGCCCGCCTTTTACCCGACGACTCCGCGTTTCGTTTTCGTTCCGATTATTTTATATATATATATATATATTTCTCCTTTTTTCCTATTCCTTTTCCTTTTCCTTTTTTTCCCATTTTTTTACCCGAATATTTTTTTCCTATACTTTTCTTTTGCTGTGTTTTCGTACGTTGTTGTTCTTGTTGTTATTTTTTAGTTTCTTTCAAAAGGGGTTTGTACTTTGTTTCTCTATTTGTATTCCGTTCGTAATAATAATCGTTTTTCCATTCGCGAAAATCTACGGAAGTGAAGTATAACGTTCGCGTGCACACACGTGCATCATCTTTGTATGTTTTTTTTTTTTTTGCTTCTTTCTATTTCTTTGTATAATATGTATGTGCGCGTATACGTGTTTTTGTTCCTTACCTTTCCTTCCAACCCCTCACACCCCTCTTAACTTTTTTCTTTCTAATACCTCAGCGCCATCTTTTCCTTCGACCCCTGCCCCCTTTCACCCCTTCCTCTTTTTTTTATCCCTTAAATCTCAACATTTCCTTTCAACCCTTCATCCTTGTTTTTTTTTGTTTTGTTTTATTTTTTTTGTTTTTTTTTGTTTTTTTTTGGAGTATTCAAACGGGATTTTTACGAAATTATCGTTGTCCAAAGTGAAATTAAATCTGAGAAAGAAGAAGGGATTTTTTTCTTTATGAATTTTTTTGGTTGAAAAAAAGAAAAAGAAAAGCAATTATGATGGCTTTGTCTTGTCATCGACCTAGGCGACCGATGACCATTAACAGAGCCACCAGAGTGGCACGATTGAGACTCTCGGGAAACGCTTTCGGTGAGTATAAAATAAAAAGAAGGAAAAAAAAAATTCTAAAAGAAGCAAACTTCCACTTTTTTCTCTCTCTCTCTTTCTTTTTCATTCTCTTGCTCTCTCTTTCTTCCACCCTACATACGGTTTCTTTCCACCAAGCAACAAACTCCCCCACTAAGGATCTACCAACGCGTCCTGCGTTATAAGCACTTTATAGAGCGTGAACCTATCCAACGAGTGCACCACTCTAATAATAACAGAATGGAAAACTAAAATTACGTTTGACTAGAATTCTCTTAACATTGGTTTATTTTTTTTTAAATCTTATTTTCAATCATTTTATATTATCCTTATAGTTAGATAGTTTTTATAGCGATTATTTATATTTTTTATTTTTAATTTAAGGATTTATCATTTAAAAGTTATGTCGCGTGTATCTTTGGGTATTGTAAATTTTATTTTTTTAAGTTTAACTTTTTTTATTTTGTGTGTGTGTGTGTTTTTTTTTAATACATAGGATAGTTTTTATTGCTAATTTAAAGATTAAATTATATAGAAGTTATGTAGGTCTTTAGGTAATGTAAGTTTCCAATAGATGGCACTGTATTATAATTCAATTATTTCACGTTTTTTTTCTTCAGATTTACATATGACATAACTAACCCCTTTGCTTTTTATATTTTATTTTATTGTTATTGTATTATTATTTTATATATTCCATTGTAATTGTGATAATATTTTGTGTGTTGTTATTATTTACTAAATAGTTTAAACAATATAAGAAATATTGTAATAATCAATTATGTGTTTTGAATGTGACAAATATACAAATGTTGTCACTTTTATAAAATATTATTATTATTTTCTTTAACAAAGATGTTTGAAGAAGGGATAATAAAGAGTGGGGGAGGGGGAAGGAGACCCACCACACCCAAGACGATTATTTCTTTAAATTAGTGTTGGCAATTAATTCCTTCGTGTATTTAAAACACGCTTCTCTTTGTCGTCTTTTATACACGAGGAAGTAGAATTTCATTAAATCTTTTCTTTATTTTTGTTCCCCATGAGTGAGTCATCGTTCAACTACCAACCAACGTTCTCGCAATATTCTCTCCTCTAATAGAAATTATAAACTATGGAAAATAAGAAAGTATTAAAAGTTTGAAATGAACTGGTTCAAATATCGTTCTAAATTCATAAACAGAATCATTGAATTTTTAATATCTTTAACATAGCAATTTTTCTTAGTTCGTTTAATTAAATTGGATCGATAAATATCGCATAAATTTAAATGAAAAATAGAAAATTAAAGATTCGCTTTCGCATTTCTTTTTTTCTTTTTTTTTTTTTGGTCATAAAAATATTTCGAGTTTTTTCTTTTTTAAAAATGTTCGTAACGCGAGTTATGTATTTATTTATTTATTTATTTATTTATTTATTTCAAATCAATCATTTTTATTTGAAATTATATTTGAAATTAAATACTTCATAGATCAAAACAATAGCATTTAAAATCAAACGAAGGTTTGAAATTTGAAACGATGCGATATTTGAAAATTTTTTAAAATAATCTTCAACTTAAAAAAAAAAAAACAGAAAAACACTCTCGTCATCTTTCGACAGATCGAAATTAATAATTTGAACGAAAGTAATCGAAAAGAAAGGAGGGAGGAAAAACCGTTAATCTCCTCCCTGTCCAAAGCACGGTGAATAAAAAAAAAAAAACAAAAAAAATTTAAAAGGAGAAAAGGGCTGGTCCCGTTTGCTCCTTCTGATCCTGTCGTTCATCTAACTCCACTTCTTTTACTTACACACCCCCGCAAAGCTTCAATTTGAAAGTTAACGTGCGAAACATGACAGATGCACAAACTCACTTCGGTTATTTTATATACGAACGATTTAAATAAGGGCGTAGGAAAAACGAATTAGTACATGTGCGGCCACCCTACTGTGTCGTTTAACTTCGTTAATCCGATTGTTCCATAAGATGGTTTTGTGGTTGGTCGTTGGAGTAAGTTCGTGTTTTTAAAACGCCTCCTCTTACGCTATGGGAATTCCCATTTGGTCGCGTGGTTCATTTTCTTCTCCCCCTCCCTTGCAACTTCCTCCCACTCGTTGTGCCCTTTTTGAAAAATAAAATTACTACAAAACATTTTGTTTTTAAATAACTTGATTTATATTAAAATAATGATGATGATAATGATGATGATTGAAAAAATAATATTATAAATATTTTCGTTTGTTTTCAAGGAACAAAGACATCGAAAGAATTTTTTCGTTGAGATCGAAGAATTTGAGAAAAAAAAAAAATAACATGGTTTTTTTCTTTACTAAAATAGATAGAAATCTTGATCCTCATTCAGTATGTTATCCCATCCACAACGAATTAATGGGCGGAGGTCAATGATTCCATAGAAGGTTTCGTTTCTTTGTCTTCTAGAATTCTTTCGATGACCAATTTTCCATTAGAAAAAAAAAAAAAAATAAATAAGAAAAAGATATCCAATTTCATTAAATCATTTTTGAAAACGTTGATCAACGTTAAAAATCTTTCCCGTAATATCAAGAGAAAGAAACAAATAAATAAATTAATAAATATATTTAAATATTAATATTATAATATTAAGTATCAAACTTTGCTTCCGCCATTGTTCTATGAGCCATCTGTAGGAAAATAGTGGAAGCAAAGTTCTATACTTGGTAATAATTTTATATAATAATATATATTTGTAATAAAAAATCTTTTCTTTAATATCGAAAGAACGAAAAAATAAATTAATAAATTAATGAATATATTTAAATATTATATAAAATTATTATTAGGTGTCAAACTTTGCTTACGCCATTTTTTTCTATAAGCATAATAATGTAGGAAAATAACGGAAACAAAGTTCTACACCTATAATAATAATTTTATATAATAATATATATATATATGTAATAAAAATCTTTTCTTTAATATCGAAAGAAAAAAAAAATAAATAATTTAATAAATAAATTAATAAATATTATTATAATACAATTATTTTTTAAAAATCAAAATATAATGAATCTTTTAATTTATATTATTTATTAAATATTAACCCTAAATTGATTATAGATTTGATAAAATTTTAGATAAAATTTAAAATATTATTAACAAAAGAGCCACACACACAAGCCTCACCCATAGAAATTCTTTTCTATAATTTATCATAACGGTCCGTGAAAATCATTTTTACGGATTTCTAATAGATACGTGCATTCTCGAGTCTCCAACATCAAAAGTTCAAAGACCCATATAGTTAATATCTAATTTCCCTTCTTCTCCCCCCCCCCCTCCTCCACCCTAATAATCATTCTAGCGCATCTTTTTTTAGATCGCGTGTGTTTACCTGCCAAGTAGTATCTTTTAATATAGCAATTGTTTACGATAGCTACAAAAAAAAAAACTGTGAAACATACACGCGAAAATACTCGTTTCCCTCCTCCTCCTCTTTTTAATCATCCAAGCAGATCATAATCTACATACGAATGATGCATATACACCTGTACACATACATACATATATATGAAAATGAGTGTTTTTCGTTTCTCTTTTGGTACGTGCACGCGTTATTATGATTTTAGCGTACCTCGCACATTACCACTTTACATAACCTATATTACAGGTACGAGTTAAACAGAAAGAGATAGAAAGAGTGGGGGAAAGAGAAAGAGGTTTCAAAATGAGTTAGAAAAACAGAATAAAGAGAGAAATAGAGGATTATATATATATATATATATCTTCTAGTCTTGGAGACTAGGTAGCTCAGGAAAGATCACGGTATCGGGCGTGGGAACAAGGCCCCTCCTCCTCCTCCTCCTTCTTCTTTTTCTTCTTCTCCTCCTGTTCGTCTCTTCCTATACTTCTACACTTAGCATCTATATATATATAGTAAGGATCTAACTTCTAATACGTTCACAAGCGCCGGTTCACGAGCCGTGTCGACGGAAGAAAATTACTCCTGACTTCCCTGCAGCTAAAGAGAACTTTAACAGTATCTCGAAAGTCAGCAGTAACAGCAACAGCAGCATCAGGCTCTTTTAGCTTGGGGTCGAAGGACAAGGTACTTGAAATTAGAAAGAAGAAGAAGAAGAAGATGAAAACGACGAGATTGAGGAGGAGGAGGAGGATGGGAAAGGGTGTGGTGGGGAGTAAGGAGTGTTGTTAGAAATAGGGCAATGTTTTCACGCTGAGTTATTTAAGTAGATTGTTGTTTTTTATTTTTAATTGACAGTATAATTTAATCCTAAACTTACTACATACATATATATGCTATGTATGGTCAAAGGTGATAAACAAGTCCCGTAATTTGTTGTTAGGAATGCGTTTTATATATATATATCAAATTTATATAATATTTATTAATATTTAAATATATATTAACGTTTATTATTTAATTTTATTAGGGTAAATAAAAGGTTCGTGCGTTATTTTATTTTTATTATTAATATTAACAAAATATATTTTACAAGAACAATTTATTATGCAAATTTAAAGTAAAATTTTGACACAATAAACGCAGAAACTTTTGGTATGTTAACCCTAATAAATAAAATTTAAAAAAATATAATTTTGTTCATTATACAATTAAATTAAAATCTCATTTTATATTAAAATATAAAAAATATTAAAATAATTAAAATAAAAAAATATATAAAATAGATATATATATATATATGTTTTTTTTAGTTTCTATTTTAAATTAGTCATTTGACCACCCTAACAGTAAGAATTACTAAGTGTCTATAGGGTTCAGCATAAAATAAATATTTCGACTGATCAATGCAAATTCGTTAATAATTAATACGAGTAATTTAATACCTTTATTCGACGTTAAATAATGATTAGAAAGTGAATTCGGTTTCTAATCGACGAACCGTTGAAATCATTCTTCTCTCATCTATCATTTTTATTTTTTTTTTTCTTTTTACCTGTTCCAATATATATATATTCTATTTTCAGGTAGAAGGATTGAGAGTGAATCGTTTCATTCGTTTATAACGTAAGAAGAGATTAAAAGTTGAAACGTTTCGTAAAGGGCGGAAGGGAGGAGGAGGAGGAGGGGTGTTGGGGAATATACAGGTCGTCGATCGAGTTCTCTTCCCTTCTCTCCCTCTCTCACCTCTCTTTCTCTCTTTGTCTTTCTCTCTTTCTCCTATAAAGCTCGGTCAAGGCTCCGTTTATTTACATCATGGCAAAGTGCAGTACGTTCACATCGGGCGTGCATTGTCCTATTTGAAACGCTTTCACTTGGTCATACTACTATGAAAAGAAGAAGAAGAAGAAGAAGAGTCAGAAAAAGAGTGAGAGAAAGAGAAAGAGAAAAACTATTGATAAATTTGTCAAAATTAAATTTTAATCTAATTTTTGCTTTTTTAAATGAACCCGTTTGAATGCTCTGAATACTTTTAACTAAAATGGTTTCTAAGAACGGAATAATTTATTATTAACCAAATTCTAATAATAAATTATATTTAATAATTAAAGTTTTTGTTTTTATATAAATATAATTTAATTAATTAATATAAACATTACATTATTTTACATTAATATGTTAATATTAACAAACATGCGTCGGTAGACCATTCTGATAATATCTACCAAATGCATATATGCGTCCATAGCACTTTAAAGGATTAAATAACACATTTTCTATAAGTTAATTAAAATATTATTTTAAAAATATTTTCACGGATAACAAATGTTGATAAAAAAAAGTTGTCTCAAGATTTAATCTTTAACACCAACACCAAGATCTAGTAGAAAATATAATTCAGTACCTATTATTTGATCTTGAAATATCCCAAGGCATCATTTACCAGTTAGTGCCCGGTTAAATCATCTCGGCATTATTCATCAGAAAACTTTTGCGGGGATATATTCGCGGCTCGGCTCTTTAAAGACCCCAAGAAAAGAGTAAGAGGGAAAGAAAAAGAGATAGAGAAAGACAGAGAGCGAGTGACTCAAAGAGAAACAGATAGAAAGAGAGTGAGAGAGAGAGAGAGAGAGAGAGAGAGAGAGAAAGATGTACACTTCCGTGCGAATGTGTGTCAAGAGTTTCCCACGAGATGTACAGCCAGCGAATGGCAACACAACACACATAAGCGCGGGCATAGACCAATTACTATAGCACTCTATACTTATTGACTCCAACGGATTTACATGTACGATCGATTGAAACCTACGACACTGTATATATGTATGTATGTATGTATTGCGTTCTTGTATCACCGATCACAGAACCACCAACACCCCACTCTTCTACCTGTTCGTTCCCTTGTACCTCCTCATCACCCAACCTCCTCCTCCTCCTCCTCCTCCACCTCCCACTAGTTATGTATCGTTTCTAAGCATTTCTTAACGAGTCCTCGAGCAGACATCGAAAGTCAACATGTTTTCGCACTTTTTACATCGATTCCTATCAGGATAGTTTTGCAAATGAGTAAAGTATGCGTGTAGTAGTTGTAACTTTCAGTAAAGACACGATGTTGATGATTATGATGATGATAATGATGATAGTGGTTGGGCTATTTAGATCGAAATCAGTGATCGATCATTGATGTAATGTTTCTTTCTTTCTTCTTTTTTTTTTTTGAGAAGGGGAGATTTTCTAATCAATTAATCTTCTGTAAGAGTAAGGTAGTTTCATTCGAGCGTAATTTTACGATCGATCGATTTTAAAAGTAGATATATATATATATATATATATATATATATATATTATATTTTCAAGGATGTTATTATTCTTTACAAGAAAGATCGATAGAATTCTCTCACAGGTTTTTCTTTGTGTGTATGTCGGAGAATAAGCAACCGGTTTTTCGAATTCTCAACTCAATTTCATCGGTAACGTTAAGCAAGTCTTTAAAAATGAAACTTTATATCCTTGTGAAGGATAATATCGTAATACCTTCAGACGGGATCAAAGAAAATGAAATGAAATATAAAATCAAATAAAAGAATGATCAACAAATATTATAAACGTGGTGAGAAGAAATCTGTGTTTTGCTAACCATAAGTAGCAAACAACAACACACCACTTACCACACTTATATACTTACATGTATATATTTATATATATATATATATATATGTATATAAAATACAATACATTCTACTCTTTCGCGTCACGGTTAGGATCGTGGGCTCGTTGAGTAAGTCAACGCTGTAATTATGGTAATTTAGTTTTCGCGAAGACAGTATTTATCTTTAATGATGGTTATACCTACGCGTCGCAAGGTAATTCGTTCAAACCTCACCTTTTTACTTCCGTAAAACCTTTTCTTTTTTTCCCCTTTTTTTTCCTTTTTTTTTTTTTTACCGATCCTCTAATCTTGATATTATCATCGATCATTTTATCGATAGATCTTATCATAAATTATATGTCACATTTTAATACTTTAATTGTTTTCCCCTTTAAATTATATATAATTCTATATACGTATATACAATTTTAATTTTTTTTTTTATGGGAGAGGAAGGGGGTGAATAATTACTTAAATGTGTTTGTAATGTTTTTCTTCTTTTTATTTTCTCACTTTTTTTTTTTTATAGAACACACACTTTGTTTTATTCTCACGTTTATTTCATTCTGATAAAGTAGTCATGGTTGCTTTTTTTTTATTTTTTATTTTTTTTGGAATTAATATAAGCACATGGGGTTCTTTGTTTTTTCGAATAAAGTTCTATTTAATTAACCACGTCCACGTTGTTTAACTATAATGATCGGCCAGAAAATAATTTTAATAATCCAACGTGATTAACACGTTGATACAACACACTCCTAATATAATATAAATATTTTTATAATAAAAAGTAAATTACAAAATTAATTTTTCTAACTTTTTTTAATGAACTTAACTTACACAGAGATATGAACGAGAAAGAGAGAGAGAGAGAGAGAGAGAGAGAGAGAGAGAGAAAAAGAATGAAATTTAAAATATTTGAAAGTTTCCTCCATGAATTTTCTTTCTCTCTCTTTTTTTTTTTTTTTTTTTAATTAACCTCAATAAAGATTTTCTCCTAGAATATCGTTAGATGAAATTATAAGTTATTGTTGTTGTTAATAATAATAATAATCATAATCAATGCTAACGTTATAATGAATTAATTGCAATAAAAGTATTAAAAAAAAGGGTAAAAAAAAAATGATTTTAAAACAATGCGTAAAATAGAAGAACCACATGGGTTCGTAACCTATTAATGATCATACGTGATCAAAGTGATCGAAGGATCGATGATAGTTGCTAAGGTCAAAAGGCCGGATTTACGATGATCGACGACGATCCATGATGACCTCAGTGTAATAGTCGGGAGTGCCTTCTTCTTACTGTTCCGTACGTGCATTCGTACTTTGATCATCGTAAAATCAATCCCCCTTTAGTCCCCCTAAACCACCAGACCCCCTATGTTTCATAAGTTTGCCAAAGATTTTTCTTATGGTGTTTACAATTTCTTCGGAAGCTTCGTCATAGATAAAAACAAACAAACAAATAAAATAAAATTATTTTATATTTAATTTTACATTTTTATATTTAAATTCATTATGTATATATATACTGTGTGTAGTAGTAGTAGTCGTTGTTGTTGTATATTAGTATATATATATAATTTTATATTATTAATTATACTGTATTTATATATTATACAGTATTTATAAATTAATTATGTTATTATATATAGTGGGTGTAGTAGTAGTAGTAGTTGTTGTATATTAGTATATATATAATTTTATATTATTAATAATATATTGATATTATTAATTATACTGTTGAAAAATTATGTTGTTTATGTTATTAAAATTTTGTATTATATACTTTTAATTAATTATTTTTGTAAATATTTAAAAATTCTTATTTTTGTCTCCACTAATTAATGAAAGAATTTTAAATAGGAATATAACGTTATACAATTAAACGAAATTGAAACTTTCGTGTGATATCGTTTAATCTCAAAAAAA
>NW_015149048.1:438781-447418 GCF_001465965.1 Polistes dominula | reverse complement strand
ACACCAGTCATTTTGACTGGTTGGTCTTTGACTTGATTTGGTATCAAGAATATTTTCATACCAAATATTCTTCATTATTGTTAATATTATAATTGTTATTATATAGCTTGTAAGATCTCAGAATATGGAGTTTCTTTTGTAAAATAATAATAAAAAAAGGTCAATAAATATAAAAATATTCAACTTTTACATCTTTTTAAAGACCATTAGTCATTCTGACTAGTTTTGGTAAAGACAGCTACGTCTCAACTGTTGGTAGTTCTAGTGTTAATACTTCAATGAAATATACGTAAATATTCTTTCCCCACTTTACCCATTTATTCATTAAAACAATGTTTGTAAATTTTTATAAAAAATTAGTTAACAAAACATTCATAAATCAATAATAGTGTTAATCTTGATAAGATAGAAACAACTGGTTTTACGATAAACGATTATATTCGATATCGAATACCAATGACATTCCACATGTGCAATTCCATTCCATTGGCATGTTAGTAAACGGATATTCTCTCGTTTTTAATCGACGAATAGAAAAGATATTTGTAGATCAAAACAAGTTTAAAAAGAAGTCTCACATATAACAATCTACCAATGGCGCTAGCCACGTAATAAGATAGTTCGAGTTTCGTATTAAGTAATAATAATAATAATAATGATAATGATAATGATAATAAAGTCATGAAACATTCCAACGTGTCAGCAGAATTCATTACGATCGAGTTTAACCACTCGAGGTGTTCATTTACCTTTTATATATATATATCTTCTCTTTCGTGACTCTCTTCTTTATCTCGTTTTCCTCTTACCGCACCTCCCACCCCTCTAACCAACCCTCTTCCCCCAGATCTTTACACCATTCAGACGTGAGAAAAGAAGAGTCGAATTTTTACCACGGAAAGATGAAGTCTTTTTTAACCAATCATTTAATCTTTTTATTCTTATTCTTATTCTTTCTTACAATATTGATCTTACAATTAGACCGGAAACGATTGAAGGAAAATGTTACTTGTTCACGAAAAGATAATTGCAATTTTTCAATGAAAGAACACAATGAAGAGTTTATTTACAAAACTAGTATTAATAA
This sequence comes from Polistes dominula, assembly GCF_001465965.1. Next base: position 446,331 of record NW_015149048.1, on the reverse strand, counting down.
TTTTCATTATATATAAATCAATAGAGAGTAATGTTTTTGTTGTTGTTGTTGTTGTATAAATTTGAGAAATTTCAATTTACTTTTTTCAATCTTTTAACACGAAGGTGTAAATACACAAAGAATAAAATAAAAATAAATGGAATGAGAAAGAGAGAAAGAATTGAAGATTGTTTTACAAAATAATACGAGACAAAGAATAAGAAAATGTGTAAATTGAAAAATTACAATCATTTCAGAACTGGTTGTTATTATTATATATAGCAGAGTATCCAAGTACCTTACCTGGGACCGTGAGAAAAACTAATCGTCCACTTATTTTTACCGTAGATCTATAAGATCTCGAAAATTAGATACGATCGATACCTTTAATAAAGAAACAGAAAGAGACAAGTAAGATCTTGGTTTCAGTTCGTTAACGGATTAATCACTCGAATTAATGTACCAAGTTCTACTGAAATTTCTCTTGGTTTCTCGGTTATCGTTTCGCAATATTATTCTTATACCTATTCGTGTTTTTCCTTTTTTTTTTTTTTTTTATTCATTCAATGATTAGCAACATAGTTGAGAAATTCGCGTAAACAATTTTTATTTAATTGAACTGTCTTGTTTTTTTTTTTTTTTTTAACATTTTTATACTTCGTGATGAGATGATGAATTAATTATTGAAATGATTATTATTTTCCAATAATTCGCATATATATTTTAAAAGGACGATGATTCTTATGGGGGAAAAAAAGAGTTCGATACGTGTAACGATTGATTGTACCGTTAGAAAGTGTGTTTTGTATGGGGCCGACTTATTAGGCATTAGAAACACATAGAAAACACGCGTCGCGTGTTCCAACACATCTTGCCAATCAGAAAAGAAGCTTTTTGTTCCTTTTTTTCTCTCTTTTTATTTTTATTTTTTTTTTTATTTCTTTTGTCATGTTACCACCTACGTGACTGGTTGTTTCTAACGAACTACCGGATATACACTATATGTTCTTTATTTTTTTTTTTTTTTGCAATTTCTAAATTTTTATTTTTTTATTTATTTTTCTTAATGATACAAATTAATAGGATCAAAATTTTTTTTAGTATTATAATTGACATTTAAAAGAAAAAAAAACAGAAATTATTTCATTTAAAGTATAATTGCAATTTTGTTCTTGTTTCCGTTACTTATTATTAGATAAAAAATAATCTAACAGCCTAACGTAATTTTTTGAAATTATAACCTTACTTTTACTGATTTCTTAGAACCAGAACCAATCATCTATTTTGCAATAAATGCAACATATTTTGGTAAACGTATACATCTTATAAAAACAAAATTTAAACAGCTGTACTTAAGGAAGCCAAGATACTTGTCAGCTTATTTTTTTTTTTTTGTCAATGAATTTTTTAATGAACGGAAGTTTAAGAAACCTAATAAAAATCGCGACTATAGTTTCCTTCCTTCTTAAATTCTCATACGTTATTGTATACCTCTCGAATAGCTGATAGCAATGTTTAAAAGTGTTAGTGATAGTAGTAGTGGTGGTAATAGTAGTGGGGGTTGATGGTGGTGGTTTTCGATACATCCGCCTTTCCTTCGAAAACTGGTAGAGAAGCGGAGAAAGCGTATCATTTTGGGCCCGTTATGCCAAAGGGAGGAAGAGGGGAACAACTCTTTCGGTCTTGAACGCGTTTCCGCTACGAAACGTGCGGTTTCCGGTGCGCAGTGCGCACCTATAACGACATCGACTAACAACACAACACACCTTTACTCTTTCCTGCAAAATCGATATAACTTTCCGTCAGTGAGTAGTTGACTCTCGATCGGATCGGACCAGTCGTCTTTATGAACACTATCCTCTTAACTATACTAATCGTTTCATATTACATATCGTTATCTGAGTATAATAAGTTTCCTTGAATAAGAACAACTAAAAATTGAGTTTAAAGAAAATAATCACACAACTTATCAACAAAAATTAAAAATAAATATCCTAATAAGGATTGACATTTATTTTATTTATTATTATTAAAGTGAACTAAAACAAATACCGAGTGTGTAGAAAAAAATAAGTGATTTTACAAATCTAAGATAATCGAACTTCAATCATCGTATTTTTTTGCTATTGTTGCTACTACCATCAACGTTGTTGAAACTCTAACCCCCTACCCTTCTCTGCCACCCCCTATATCCTTTCCTTTCCTATCTATATTATCAGTCTCAATAAACCAATTGAAATTCGTGACAATAATACACGTGAATACTTGGAATAATCGATCAGAAAAAAAAAACATTAATCCGATAACAGCTGACGCATTCCAAGGATATTATTCCGATCGATAGATCGATATATTGATATCAATCAATCAGAACGTCTCACCACAAATGCTTCGGTATGAATCAATTGTTGGATTCTCACCGAGTATATTATCCTCGGAACGTTCCAACGTTCTAGATCATCACCACCATCGAAACCATCATCACCACCACAGAGTTAAAGTTATGAAATACCGAAGGGCCAATGTACTACTGGGGGTTGCTTCGAAAAAAGGTTCGCGGTGTTTTGCATCAGAGTTAACAATTTTTCTTTCTGTTAGATTACTTCTTTTTCTAGTTTTCTTATTGTCAGATGGCTCGAACTTTTCTTTGTTCTCGAAGTAGCCCGACGTCTCGAAAAGTATTTCCCGATGAGATGGAAGTCAATATTCGAGCTTTTTCTTTGTACAAAGGGAACATAAAAAAATAATAAAGAAATATATATATATGATAGGATTGTTCTTTTGATGTCAAAAGATGTATATCTCAATTTGTTTATTATGTTAATCTATTTTACTTAATTTGATTAATTATATTTTATTTATTTTATTTTATTTTACTTTATTATATTTATATATTTTATTTAATTTAATTTATTTTAATTTAATTTAATATTATTTTACTTATTCGTATTTATATTCGTTAGATATACATTTGGTATAAACATACATTTATATTTATATACATTTCAAATAACGTTGTTATTTATACAAAACAAAAAAAATGTAACAAAAATTTTCTTATATACTCTTTAGATATTATTAAAATAATGGGAAATAAACAAATATTTATTTTCTTATTTACTATTTATAATTTAAACTATAAACTAGTTATATATATATTCAAACATACTACTGACCTAAATAAGACGTTTTCGATAAACAGGTTAATTTAACCTGTCAACGTTTTAAATATGACAAATTTTAACAATTATACGAAAAATATTATTTCTTTTTTTTTTCATAACTATAAATCAACGATTGAATATATTTTTGTTTCTTTATTCTCGAAAAAAAAATACTTGGAATTAGAGAAATCGATGTGAATTTCCTTTAAGGAAATAATCAATTTCGATGAATTCAAAGTAGTTGTCCTTGAAAGTTATGAAGCAATAATTTCCTCATCGTGTTTTCTCTTACTTCGTATATCTATATATATATTTCTTATGATCTTCGTGTAAAAATAAGAATCAGTTAAAATTATACGTAACGAAATAATTAATTTGTTCAATGGTTTGATTCTGTTACAGCACCCAGATCGTCAAGTGCAGGTACCAACAATCTACCACCTTTGACCTTCCATCAGGTGCACGGTGATAATATTCTACTTTGTAATGGCGGAACTATTGCAAGGAGGCACGAAAGTTTTTGCAAAGGAGTCACATTTAGTGCAAGACCAGTCCGAGTCGGTGAAAAGGTGAGAATCATGATGCAATCAATTATTTCTCGAGAATTACGTAAGATTTTTTTTCTTTTACTATCCTAAAACAATAAAATAAGGTTCAACGAACTATCTCAATTACAAACAACAACAAAAGGATATCAATATTCGATAAACTGTCGTTCCCATTTTTCAAATCACTTCCATTCTAAAGAAATTTTCACTTCAAAAGGAAAAAAAAAAAGAAAAGAAATATTTAATTTGTTAAAGGTGATAAATAATTAATTTGCAAATTCTCCATTTTGTAAAAACAAGTTTCGCATAACTTCGTTGCGTTGTACTTCATTCCCTTTTTTTTTTTTTTTTTTTTTTAATCTTGTTGTGGATCGTGAGAAATAGGTGACTTTAGTTTCACTCGATAAAACGAGTACATTTACATTCTCCATTTATTTTTTCTTTTCTTTTCTTTTTTTTTTTTGCGTGTTTCCGACCCTGAGGACACTACAACTATTTTACGTGGGTTGATCGTGTTTAGTCGTTGATCTAACACAACCGACCATCGTCTTATGGCTTATTCAAACTAATTCATCCATTTAGAAAATAGTAATAATTATACCCCTACGCATTTTGATTATATAAAATACATACGCGCGTGYATGTGTATGTGTATGTGTGTTTTTGTAAGTGGCGCCGATCTATCTACCGTTCTACTATTTCTTTCTCTATTTCTGTATATTTCTTGTTCTATCATTTTCTACTACGAATGTTTTTCTTCTAACTCTTCGAAAGTGATTGGCATAGCGTAGGCGAATAGGTCGAAGGTTTTTACGTGTGCTATCCAACTGATTTCACCGAATGGTTGTCTCTCATTTATCGATTTTTTCTTTGCTAACTAATTTCTTGTATAAAATCGCGTAGAAATTTTAAATTATTAACGCGATCTATGTGTTTTCATATTCTCTAAAATCATTATATTATAATACATATTTTTAAATAGGAATATTATTCTATTCTAAAAAATAATTTTGCCTTTTGTTTATTAAGTTTTAATAAAAATAAAATACTAAGAATGTTTTTGAAAAATTTAATTATACAAATTCTAAATTAAAATACCACCTTTCCTTAATACTTATTACTTATTATTTATTATTCTCATTTATTATTTTATTTTTATTATTATTATTATTATTATTATTATTATTATTATTATTATTATTATTTATTATCCTTAATACTTATTACTTATTATTTATTATTAAAATAAAAAAAAAACTATTAATATTTTTAAAAAATTTCATTTTCCAAATTCTAAACTAAAATACCACCCTTCCTTAATACTTATTACTTATTATTTATTATTAAAATAAAAAAAAAAACTATTAATATTCTAAAAAAATTTCATTTTCCAAATTCTAAACTAAAATACCACCCTTCCTTAATAATTATTACAATTCTTAAATAATTTAAGTTTAATTAAAGTTTTCATTACAAAACATCAAAGTATAAACTAAACAAGTATTTCTGCAAAAATTTCATTTTTCAAATTCTATATTAAAATACCACCCTTCCTTAATACTTATTACAATTCTTAAATAATTAATTTTAATTACAAGACATCAAAGTATAAATTAAAAAACAAAATGAAATAATAAGGGTGGAATTTAAATGAAAATAATATAATATAAAAATCGACATTTCATATGCATAGTATTATCGTAATAATCTTTTCTATGGTGTTAATTGTACATTCCTTATTATTAAAAGAAAGAAAGAAAAAATAATGTTCGTATAAATTTTCTTACAGTTGTAGTACTACAGTCTGTACAGTTTGCACGAAAAGATACATATTAAAAAAAAAAAAAAAAAAAATACCAGTTTATGAAATAATGAGAATCGACTTGTCCGGTGGCCAAGGATACAACTTATTTTTTATTCACTTCGTAGTAAATCACAAGGAGGAGGTGATGGAGGAGATGGAGGAGGTGGTACGATAGGCGCGATAATTTCTTCGCAATTAGATGCATCACGGAAGCGTGTCAGTTTAAAACTCTTATCCTCGTGGGATCTTTAACTGGTTGATGGTAGTAGTAGTGCTACTGAATATAATAAGCGATTTCAAGCTTAACGTTGAAATTAGTTAATATTAATTAATACAGCTACGCGTCGTTGTAAAGAAAAATCTTCGAAACAGAAAGAGAGAGAGAGAGAGAGAGGGAAAGAGAGAAAATCACCTTCTCGTCTGGTAGATAACGTTTTTATTAATTACCGAAACGCGATAGTAGGAAACTATGAAAGCGAGGTAATATAACACTAAAATAACTTTTCTCTCGCATTGTTGTTGTTTCTAATTTATTGCATGTTTTTACCATAAAAATTTCTTTGTCGAGAAATGATGTTGATGATGATGATGATGATCGATCGGTGTTGTTAAATTAATTAACAACAAAATTCACGGTGACTTATTTCAAATATCTTATTAGTTATCTGTTGGTAATTCATGTTAGGTTATTAAAAAATATACTTAGTACATTATCACCTTTTGCTTATAAAGGTAAATAAGATGAAACAAACAAAAGTGAACTTCTTATCATTTTATCTTTAAACAAAAAATGTATTATATTAAAAGAATTGTATATATTATGAAATTGTGTTTTTAGGTATGCGTGAAGTTCTTGGAAATCTCGGATAATTGGAGTGGTGTAATACGTTTCGGATTTACCAGCAACGATCCTATAAATTTAAGAAGTGGTCTACCAAGGTACGCTTGTCCCGACCTAACGAACAAACCTGGCTATTGGGCTAAGGCATTAGCCGAGAGGTTCGCTGAACCGGACACTGTTCTATTTTATTACGTCACATCCGCCGGAGACGTTCACTTCGGTGTCAATGGGGAAGAAAAAGGTTTATTCTTTACTGGCGTAGAAACTCGTAGTCCATTGTGGGCTATCATTGACGTATATGGGAACAGCACTGCCATCGAATTCGTCGATCCAAATCGACAACATTTTAATAATATCAGACGAGGTGCGGAACATAGTAACGAGGATAATGCACAGCACAGCAGGCACTCGGCGATGGACGATGCTAGCAATGCTGGTAGGGACGTCGAAAGAATCATCGTTCCGTCCATGCAAAGCATGTCGATCCATCATGAGCCTGACGTTGAACTACCTGGACTCAGGTTTCAACCATCCGGTGTCATCTTCACCCCGTTACCCTTCCACCAGTAAGTAGAAAAAATATTTAATCGTCCCAACGATCAATTTTATGTTAGAGAGAGAGAGAGAGAGAGAGAGATCCCAAAGTGTTTTTTTTTCTTTTTATCAAAAAAAGACACGTCTCAAAATCAAACACAATAATATTATACGTCTTTCATTCTCTCACTCTCTATTCTACTATACTATAATAATACCACCTCCCTCCTCCTCTGTGTTCGTCACTGAAGCGCACGCTAACCACTTCCTCGTCTTTCTTCATTTTATTTTTGCAGTACCCGCGGCAGGAACATCCGTTTCAGCAACCAACAGTGCGTGGCAACGCGCACCGACACGGAATTCTGTCACGGCTACGCCTTCACAGGACGACCATTGCTACTAGGCGAACGATTGGTCGTGCAAATCCTAGCGACGGAACCGATGTACGTCGGAGCACTCGCCTTGGGTTTGACCTCTTGCGATCCAGCTCGATTAACAGCCGAAGATTTACCAGACGATAGCGATCTTTTGTTGGATCGTCCAGAATATTGGGTAGTTTCTAAGGATGTAGCATCGAGTCCGCAACCTGGCGATGAAATTGCCTTTACCGTAACTCATTATGGGGAAGTTCAAATGAGCAAGAACGGTAGTCCACCAAACGTAGTCATGCACGTAGATCA
>NW_015149048.1:386786-431786 GCF_001465965.1 Polistes dominula | reverse complement strand
TTAACGATTTATATATGTAGATTTATTTTCTATAAATAGATATACAAGCTTGTGTATCGATAAATATATATATATATATATATAAATAAATTAATATATTAAATCATGTACAATATATAAAAAAAAAAAAAAAAAACGAAAGCAAAAAATTATCTAAGAAACGAATGTACAAGAAAGTCGAAAAAAAATATTTAAAAAACCGAGGGGAGATCGATTAACAAAATTGATTATATAAAAAAATATTTTTTTTACAAAAAAGAAAAAAAACAATTGGTCGGCCGAACAGGTTCGTTCATTCCAACGATGATGATAACGAGGGTTAGAAAAAAAAAGAAAAGGAAAAAAAGAGTATGGAACCTCTCGAAAATACGATTTCTGTGTGACTTAATTGTAACGAGAAAAGAAAAGAAAAAAAAAAGAAAAGGCCCTCGTATCTCATGCAACATTTTAATTTTCTTCACCACCTTCGCCACCTTCCGTAGAATCCATACCAACCTCTTCATAATCTTTTTCTAATGCAGCAAGATCTTCTCTGGCTTCGTTAAATTCACTCTCATCCATACTCTCTGCGACGTACCTGCATAAAAATCGAGAACATAAAGTAAGTATATATATATATATATATATATACATAGATAAGTACGATAACAAGAACTTCATTCATATTACGATAAAATATAATTACCAATGAACAAAAGCACGTTTGCCAAACATAAGATCAAATTTTCTATTTAATCTCGTCCAAGCTTCAGCAATGGCTGTCGTATTAGCTAACATAGCCATGGCACGTTGAACTTTAGCTAAATCACCACCCGGTACAACAGTAGGTGGTTGATAATTGATACCCACCTAAGAATGCATTAAAAAATAAAAATTGAATAATTACAAAGAGAAATATTAAAGAATTAACCTTGAAACCGGTTGGACACCAATCGACAAATTGTATAGCACGTTTAGTTTTGATAGTCGCAATGGATGCATTAACATCTTTGGGTACAACGTCACCCCTATAGAGTAAACAACAAGCCATATATTTTCCTCTACGTGGATCACACTTGACCATTTGCATGGCTGGTTCAAAACAAGCGGATGTTAATTCCATGACAGTCAATTGCTCGTGATAAGCTTTCTCTATCGAAACTATTGGGGCGTAGGTAGCCAAAGGAAAATGTATTCTAGGATAGGGTACCAAATTCGTTTGGAATTCAGTTAGATCAACATTGAGTGCACCATCGAATCTGAGGGATGCTGTGATCGATGATACTATTTGACCGATCAATCGATTCAAATTCGTATAAGTTGGTCTCTCGATGTCCAAATTACGCCTACATATGTCATAAATGGCTTCGTTGTCAACGAGGAATGCACAATCGGAATGTTCCAAAGTAGTATGAGTTGTTAAAATTGCGTTATAGGGTTCGACAACGGCTGTTGAAATTTGTGGGGAAGGATAAATAGCGAATTCCAATTTAGCTTTTTTCCCATAATCCATCGAGAGTCTTTCCATCAGTAAACTGGTAAATCCAGAACCGGTACCACCACCGAATGCATGAAAAATTAAAAATCCTTGAAGGCCGGCACACATATCAGCGGTTTTGCGTATCCTATCCAACACCAGATCTACGATTTCTTTTCCAAGGGTGTAATGGCCGCGTGCATAATTGTTCGCAGCGTCTTCTTTACCGGATATCAATTGTTCCGGATGAAAGAGTTGATGGTAAGTACCAGTACGAACTTCGTCTGTGAAATGCATTGGAGTTTTATTTGAATTATATATTAATTATAAAAAAAGGAGGGGGTATAAAAAGGACTCAAAGGTTTTCAAGTACTATTACCTATTACGGTAGGTTCAAGGTCGAGGAAAACAGCCCTAGGAACGTATTTTCCGCCACCAGTTTCGCTGAAAAACGTTTGGAAACCATCGTCATTCGTACATGCTGTTGCTGGAAGCATTCCATCGGGTTGTATACCATGTTCAAGGCAATACAATTCCCAACATGCATTGCCCATTTGTACACCACCTTGGCCGATGTGGATGGATAGCACTTCACGCTAATTAAGAGAATTTATTTTTAATCGATTGCTTAACAATTCTTATGAATTAGGATATACGTAGGATATTTGAATGATTATGGATAGGATATGGAAAATTCGTTCGCAAGCTGCGTTTTAATAAAAAATTATATTTATTAATATTGAGACACTTGATTAAACTTTAAATATTGTAGAATTATTAATATATTTTGTACCATTTTGATAGTTGTTAAATGAAATCGTATTGGAACGAACGAACGATGTTAAGTTTCGGATGTCCAAGCCAGACTGTTGTTCAGTTGTACCATGTTAAACAACTTTTGTTTCGGTTGCTGAGAGATATAACGATAGTGTTGTGATTTTTCTAACTGGTGTAACGATTGAAATTAATCTTACATTTTTGTTTTTTTCAAACGATCAATTTCATTTCTTTTTCTATATCATTTTTTTATTCATTACCATAATATAATATACATAGTTTAATTTGACATATATTTTTAATAATTATTTTGTAATAGTACAAAGTTTATTAATATTTAATACAAGTTCAAATTGACAATAGTAATAGACAAGTACATTAATATTTATAATAGTGATTTATAATAGTAAACAAATGATTTAATTTTGGTCAAATGACTACTGGCCCTGTTGGGCAAATTTTTTATCAGCCTCAAAACAGACGAGGTGGCCGAGAGGTTAAGGCGTTGGACTGCTAATCCAATGTGCTCTGCACGCGTGGGTTCGAATCCCATCCTCGTCGATCTTATTTTTTTTCTATTTTTTTATAAACATTTCTTACTATAATATGTACTATTTCCTATACCTCTTTTTATATTCATTATTATTATTATTATTATTCAAGCTTCTAATAATATTATCAAGTAATTAAAATATGAAGAATATTTTTTTACGAAGCTTCCCATAACTTTTAAAACTCATGCTTGGCCCGTGGTTAAAAAGATATTTTTTAATTTGTCAATCGATAAAATATATTTTATTATTTAAAAAATACAATATATTATATCTTATATTTACATTAATTGCAGTCATGCAATAATATTGTTATTTTAAATTATGTTAGATCTTGTTTGCGTACACACATACTCTCTCATATTATCATATATTCATATTACATTTAATAAATATGTGGTATATATATTCTATATAGCGTTAAAAAATATATATATAAAAAAAAAAAAATATGTAAGGCACTAGTATCCCTGATTTTAGTTACAAGTCGTCGTACACACGAGATTAATGGCAGTGAAGAGATTAAGAAATGATAATCTGAAGCGTTAGATCATTAAAGCATAATCAAATATTTCTTGATATCAACGAGCACGTGAAATTTTTTTGCTTTTATCATTTTCGATTGGTGGTGGCGGTCCTTTAGCGTTTTGATGTCGACTGTAAACGCTATAAGAAAAAAACAAATTAGCATATTTAAACATTTTAAATCATTTGAAGGGGTTTATAAATATTTCCTAAATTCATTTTACTTACTATTTATATGTTTCAGAACGAATATAATCTATTACATGAGAAATACCGACTTGTAATTGATCTGCAATTGGTGTTACCCAAGGATTAAATTCCATTCTAAATACAGCTTTGTTGCTCACTAAATCCAAATTTCCTGTTTGTGTGTATGAGAAAAATAAATTATATATTTTATTAATGACATAGAAAAAATGATTATCTAATTTTTCTCAAAATGTTTTTGCGCATACCTAATTCTGGAGGTAAAACTGTTAAACGATTTCCTTGTATATACAGTTCTCTTAAACGACTCAATTCTCCAATTTCCTTTGGTAATTCAACTAGATCGTTTTCTCTTAAAACAAGCTACAAATGAACAAAATTAAAGAAATATTTATTAAGTTCTTTTATCATTTGTGTTTCATTCGCACTAACGATCAAACTATAAGTAAAAACATCATCTTACAATTTGAAGATTCTTTAATTGTCCAATTTCAGGTGGTAAATATTCAAAATCATTATCAGCCAAGTAGAGAGCTCTCAAAGTTTCTATAAAATTAATTTTGGCATTGAATTTTAAAAAATTATCGCAGGTATCGTATGCATTGTACATTATCGATCTTTAAATCGACGCGGTAAATTCAAATTCAATCTTACCCATCATAAAAAAATTTCCAGGTAAATTTTTTTCACTTAAATTGTTATATGTCAGATCTAAAACTTCTAAGACTGGAAAAGCACCAAATCCACGAGGTAATACATCTAATCTGTTCATTCTGTAAATAAAAACATTAGATAGATTTATTAATTAGATTTAGAGATTAATAAACAGAAGAATTTTAATGGTGGCACATACCCCACGTTAAGGATTCTTAATTTTGGCATCTGAGATAAAGAAATAGGTAATTCGGTGATATGATTATTAAAAAGATTCAATATCTCCAAATTGACTAAATTAGCCAAGCCTGGTGGTACCTCTAAAGAATATAATAAATTAAACAACTATTTAAAAATGGTATTGATTATAAAATTTATTTCTTACCTTGTATTTTATTATGGCTCAATGATAATCTGGTAATATTGATCATATTAACTGCAATCGATATAATATAAGATTAACTTTATTATTTAACTATTATAAATCATATACGTAATATATAAATACATATATTAATAGATTAACATATTATATGGGGGATTATTTTTGGCTTGACTACATTCGAATAATATTTTTAAAAATCGTACATTTTACTGTTATAACAATAATATTTTATAACATGACATCTTTCAAAAAAATATCTTTGCACATAAACAAAAGCTATATATAAAAAGAAATAATGTGTTAGTATAAAATAAATATACTGAAAATTTTTGTTTTTCAGGACATTATCAACGATTTCAAATTTGGCGCGTGCGCGCGGTAACGCCTACACGACGAGCTATGACACACGACCGTTCCCAAACTCGTTGAGACGAAAAAAGCAGTCACGACTAGTTGCCTAATTTGGCAAAAGAGCTTATGGGAGATACAGCGTGAAAAGACTCACGCAATCCTGGCATCTCCTCGAACGATGCAATGCCCTTGTCGACGAGATCCAGTTCAGGATTTTGAATTTCTCGTGCTTCATCGAGCACTTTCTTTGCTTTTGACATCTTGCCCGCAGGAATACACGATACTGGTGCTTGATTCATTGCGCGCGCAATCGTTTCCGCACACACGTCAGAAAGTTTTAAATAAAACCATATATAATGACTTTGTCGCTGCTGGAGCTGTGACTATTCACAATTCCTTACTTAGGAACTTCCTAGGTATATTACCGTTATGGTTAAATTCTAGTTCACGTTTGCGCGATAGCTTTCTATTCTGATTGGTCAAACCATCACGCGGTAAATTTAAAATCCGTTTTTTATATTTCATTGAAATCATTATAAATAAATATATTAATGTTCGATTAAATGAACAAATCGTTGATATATTCTATGATAAATAGAAAAAGAACAAAATTAATTCTCTTGTTACATATTAATACTTTAATTGTATGAATTAAAATCTATCTCAGTTAATGGTTAATCCGAATTCATTTAGCACGTGTATTGTTCGTGGTGTGATAGACATTTTTGGCTTATAACTTTAACGAAGATCATATTGTAGATTGTATAAAAAATAAATCTTATATTAATTGACTGTTCGTTAATTGAAACTTGTCATTATGACACAATTTGGAAACGTGGTATGTATATTTTAAAAAGTAAAATTATACAATTATGGGATGCTACGTATTTTAACCTCTTTCAGAAAAGTGTAACATTAATAAGATGTTTATGTTTATGTTTATGTGTATGTGTACATAGGCTAACATTTAAATTTAATTCTAAGGGTAACATTATTGTGTTGTAGACAGCTGATCAACTATTAACTGGTTCTAGTGTACTTTCTAAACCAGCAGAAGAATTTGAAAACGATGTGAGTAAAATAAAATAATAAAAATAAATGACTTTCTTTAAAATGTTATATTTTTTATATTTATTTTCAGCAATCGGTGGAAGCAATTTGGACAATGGAAGTAATAGAACACACAGAAGTTTATTTCAATGTAAGTAAAAGGTTATTATTTCAAAAGTAAAAAAGAAAACAATAACTCTTTTGTGTTCTAGCTTTTATGTTCTGTTGATCCTAAACATCTGAAACTTACGCCCCACGATGATCACATTTATAAAACATTTCGAGAAACATTTCCAAATCTTAAAGTAGATAAAATAATTGAAGATGAATTTAAATCAGAAGAAGAAAAGCAAAAATGGCGTCCCTTCTGTGAACAATTTAAAGATACAGTTGAGGATTATAATTTTGGAACATTGTTAAGAGCAGATTGTGAAGGAGAATATTCAGAGGAAAATAGTATATTAACAACAAGAATTCAATTCTACGCAATTGAATTAGCAAGAAATAGAGAAGGTCTCAATGATGGTATACGAAGCAAATACAAAAAAAACAAATCATAATATTTAGCTTAAAATCATCATAATATTCTTATGTGGAATTTACATTACAATGAAATTAAAAAAAAAGTACATAATTTTTATACACTCATCATTATCAGATTCAACAATTTAATAAAATGTTACTTATATATCAGAATTAGGAATGGAACATATTATTTTATATAAATCATGCATTAAAGTAATGTAAATAATTTTATGCTGACTTTTTCTGTTTCTTTAATGCTAAGCTAATGAGAGGGTTTAATGCACGTGCTTGATGTCTCGATTTCACAGCAGTAGAAGCAGTTGACGCTAATTCTCGATTGAATTTTCGTTTTCTTTTTCCCATTCCCATTAAACCCTTCAGGGTAGGTGGTACTATATATTCAGGTACATTCTTTAAATGCGGTTGCAATTTGACTGTATGTAAAGCTTTGTCTTGACGTAATGATTGCAAATCTTTTGGATTATCTTCGAAATAACTTTTCAATTTTTCACAATTCAATACTTCTTGTTTGATTTCTTTCAAACGTGCTTCGCGCACAGCTATTCTAGTTACAGCTTTCCATGCATCTTTAGCACGATATCTAAAACCTTCGACTTCTTCTAATTTAAATTGATAAGTTTTGAACAAAGAATCTCGACCATAGCATTCCTTCAATTCTTTTTCTACTTCTTCGAGTAAAGGTCTTTCTCTTATTGATATGAAACTTAAAGCTGTCCCTTCATTCTTTCCTCTTGCTGTACGACCCGCTCTATGTATGTAAGAGTTAACATCAGGGGGAAAATCGAAATTTATTATATTTGATACAAATTGAAAATCTATCCCCCTAGCTACACCCGATTCCTTATCTTTTCTTCTCTTTCCTTTTTTAACTTTTAATAAGTGTTCCTGAAAAGAAAAAAATATAAATGCATCGATAATTAGAAAAGTGATAAAAACTTTAAGTTATCATATAAAATATATTTAAAAGAATTACCTCATCTAAAGATTTCTCATCGGATGCAATTATTATGTCATATGTTCCACAATTAAATTGTGTAATAGCCCTGCATCGAGAAACTGCAGGTAATTCAGAATTAAGTACGCAAGTTGGTATTCCAAATTGTTCCAAAAAGAGCTTCAATTTATAACATCGATCAACAGTGTTTACAAATATAATAGTTTTTCCTCTGCAAAAATAAAGAATCTGTTATTCGCGATGATTTTCTTTATATAATTGTAGTATATTTCTTAATAAATACCTAATCAAATGTAATTTCAATAAAGCGTATAAAATAGCAGCTTTATCACTTTCTTCCGCAGCTAAACTATAATGTGCTAATTGTGTTGGAGGAGCTAATGGAGGTTCTTCTAATTTTAAAATGGCTGGATTATGTAAAACTAATTTTTTCAATGTTAGGACATCTTCGGATAATGTTGCAGATGCTAACGTAGCTTGATAAATTCTTGGTAGATAAGTTAAAATCTGTTTCACTTCTTTTTCATAACCAAAGGAAAAGACCTACCAAATAAAAGAAAAATTTATTACTTAGTATATTAATATTGTTTAAAGAATTATTTTTATATATTAAGTTGATTCTTACCAAATCAGCTTCATCTATTACCAATGTTTCCAGGCTATGTTTTAAAGAAAGATTACCAGCTTTTAAATGTTGCAACAATTTGCTAGGTGTAGATATAACAATATCTGGCATTTCTAGTAATAATGATTTTTGAGCATCTAAACCAATCTGAGGACTAATATTAATGGGTCGTACATCTCTACAACATTTTATTGTAAGATCTACGAGCACTTCGTATATCTGTTTACTAAGTTCTTTACTAGGTGTCAGAATCAAACCCTTAATTTCTTGCTTCGTTTGAGTTTGTTTATTAGACAATATCTTTTGTATTAATGGAATTGCAAATGCAGCAGTTTTACCCGAACCAGTTCTAGCTCTGATTAAAACATCTTTTCCTTCCAACAATAACGGTATTGCTTTCTCTTGTATTAATGTAGGTTCCTTCCAACCTAATTTGGCAATAGCCTAAAAATAAATAAAATAAATAAAAAATAAATAAAGAGAATTTCATTAAAGAAATGTATATATTAAATTACTACACATTTTTACACTGAACCTAACTAAACATAACCTCTAAAGCACATTTTTTATATTTCATTAGCTATTTACCTTTAAAATTCTATCATCTAATCCAAATTCATGAAAATTTATACACTTCTCTTCATCTTCTTCAATTAGATCTATTTCAGTCGAAGTCATGATTAATATTTATTATAAAACAAACTTAACACAAACTCGAAGGATGACCACGTGTGTTTACAGCACGTGACATGTAACAGACGATAAGGTAGGAAATGTCCTTAGCGACATTAAATGCATCAGCAGTTTGAACTGATTAATCTTGCTGCATATAATTAATGATTTTACTTATTCTTAGATACTTTTAAAGAATGAAATATTTATTAAAAGTAAATGTTTTATTGCAAAATAATATGTAAACAAAAATATTAAAACGTAAAAAAATAGTACAAGTTACAAATCTACATGTAATCTTAATATGCGATGTCATATGATGAAATCTAAAATAAATGAATATTAATAAATATAAATTATTCGTTTTGTATTGTTACAAAAATTAAAAAAAAAAAAAACGGTTAATAACCAATGAACATTTAAATCGCCATTTAAGGTAGTACATCATTTACCATTGGTCTAGTGAAAAGATCCACCAATTGTGTAAGAGCGCACTTTTTAAAATTTCAATGAAGAAACTTTCTTTCGGCATGTCACGGAATAGATTAAGACCGCGATTTCGAATAATACAATAACAAAAATGTGTAATTCCGTTTTGCAATATGTACGCGAACAATTTCGAACTTCCGTAGCTCTTAGTAGAAAAAGAAAAAGAATAGGAAAGAATACAAAATTCGGAAAATGATCTGCAAAATTCAATGAATCTATTCGAAGGGAATAAACTTTGAATAGAACTTTATCGAGAAAGCAAAAAGTTAGGTACAATAGAATATTTGCAAATGGCTTAAAAATAACACATTAAGAATGACAGGCTGACAGGACAAGTAGAAAAGGAATAGGAATAAAAGATAGAAAAGATTTTTATTCCTAAGGTGTGAAATATTGGAAATTGTTGATCATTTAAAGTAGCGAAAATTGTTGTATGGCACATGACAAATCGAATTTGCGAATATAGGCGAGAGAGTATATCGAGGGAAGAAAGAGGGCGTTGCAAAAAGATAGGGGGTATAGTATCAATGGCATGGGTTGAGAAAGACCACGTCCCTCAGTCGTAGGATGGCAGTCAGCGCGTGACGATAGTGGTGGATGAACGGGAGCATCGTGCTGACACATGAAAAGAGACGGATGTTTGACATCGTTCACAGCCGCGTTTACGCGCTGTCACATGCGGGAGAGTGCTTCTATGTGTGCCTCTATGTGTTATTACGTCGTGTGCGTGTGTGTGCGTGTGCGTGCAAAACGACAATAGCCGAGTAACGACGAGACGACGACGACATAACGCGACGGTTTCAACGTCATTTTTAACGTTCAAGTAAATTCGGAAAGAAAAAGAAATTTTCAAAAATTAATATCAATAATAAAGATATAACAACAACAAGAAGAACGGTTATCATCATAGGACATTGTCCCTTGTCAATGTCAGTCGTTGTCATAACGCGACGAAACGGATAAGTTTAAAAGGCAAGGAAGTTTTTTAAAGAAAGGGAAGAAAGAAAGGAAGAAAGGCAAGAAGAAAGAAAGAAAGAAGGGCGGTTTAATGGGTCCGCAAGCATCGTCGATAATACGGTCGCATCGCGAAGGAAGACGCGCGCACGATCGCCCCCTCGCGTAAACGAACGCTACGCCCTATTCGTCTCGTCTTTCCTCTCGGTTCGTCTCGTCGAAGGTCGGCCGACGTCGTCGCGACGGACCGCGCCGACGGATAAAACGTTTCGTCGAAGAGCCGTGGGAATCAGCCGGCGGAAGGAACAGCGCTGCGCCGTGTGTAGTTTTATACTCAGAAAGAGAGAGAGAGAGAGAGGGATCAAGAGCGAAAGAGAAAGAGAGGTAGAGAGATAGAGAGAGAAAGAGAGAGAGAGAACGATCTTTCGCGAGGACAAAGACGAAGGAAGACGAGATGCTTGAGGCTCGTACAAAGCTTTCGTCTGGACGAAAACGGTGAAGGGTCCCTTTAAGAGAAAAGGAGAAAACGTCAGAGGGAGAAAGAGTTTTAGAAGAAAGGAGAAGGAGGAGAAAGAAGAAAAGGAAGAGGTGGAGAAGGAGAAGAGAAGGAAGAGGAAAACGTAAGAACGTGACGTTGGATTGCCGGTGGGCGAGGCAAAGAGGAAAGGACCGAAGAGAGATAGAGATAGGCTCACTTTCTCGGTTGTTCTCTCCTTCGGAACGCGAATTTTTTTTTGTCGAATATGCGATAACGCATGTACCCACGACGACTTGGTAAAACTAACTTCTCACGAGGAGGAGGGCTTTCCTCGGAGTTGGATATAAGTTGTTGGTCCAACCCTTGGGTATCACCCTCCTGACGTGACATAGATCCGACTTTGCTGTCGTCTACGCCGTCGTTGTCATCGTTGACATCCTCAATCGTTGTCATCATCATTGTTGCATTCGAGTGCATCCTGACAGACGAAAGAAAGAAAGAGCCAAAGGAACAAGATTTGAAATTACTTCAAATTTTTCGCCTAAAGGAACCTCGGCATTGTCGTCGTCGTCGTTGTCGTCGTCTTCGTCGTTGGCTTTGTAGTCGTCGTTGTAATCGTAATCGTTACGGCCACGACGATTCCGCGAGGATTAGGCAGGCCGCGTGGGCGGAGGGTGCCTTTGTGGGTGCCTCGGTGGACTACGCGCGGAAGGTGACATCGGAAGAGGAAGAGAGGAAAGGAAAAAGAGAGAAGAGAAAAGACGAAGTATCGTTCGTCGTTGACACGATGAGAGCATAGCGAGCAAAGACGAGAAAAAGGACGCGCGACCGCGCATTGTCCTATTCCCCTATTATATATATATATATATTATTATTATATATATATATATATATATATTTTCTAGCCTCCTCCTGCTCCTTCAGATAGGAATATCCTTCTCTCTATCTCCCTCTTTTCAAGATGGCCGCCGCCTGCTACGAAAAAGAATCGGTGGTAGGTGGTACGACGATGCATGGCCACGGTCATCACCATCATCACCATCATCATCATCATCACCATCATCATGCCGTTAATTCGAATTGCGGTACGCCCGGGCAGACGGTTCTACCGGCCGGCTCAAGCGGTATTCTTGATGCCGTAGCCGCAGCTGCTGCTGCTGCTGCTGCCGCCAACGGACCCGGCTCGAACCCGGCCGCTGCAAGCGGTGGTACCGGCACCGCGGCGACGGCTGCAGCAGTAACCACTTACAAGGATTACAAGGACTATTCCCAACCACTTCACGTCGATTGCAGCGTCGAGTACGAGCTACCGAGCCAAGCGAAGCCACCGCCCGGTGGTGGCGAGCCCTTGCTCATGATACACCCCTGCTATTATCGACGAGCCGAACGAGAAAGAAGAAGTCCTTTCGTCAACAATCTACCACCACCAACGAACACCCACTCGATATCCTCCTCTTCTTCCTCGAGAAGGATCTCTAGGCGTACCACCGCCTCTTCAGCGACTTCGGCAGTCGCTGCGGTTGCCTCAGCAGTAGCAGTACCAGCTACCGTCGTATCATCCGTTTCTACCTCCACCGTTTCCTCGAGTTCTGCATGTACCGCCGCGATGGTCGCACCGAGTACCGAGGCTCTCGGGACAAGCCTTATATCCTCGACCAACGGCCAGATGTCTTCAGTTGCCGTGGCTGCCTCCTATCGAGCCGCTCTTAATGCCGCTGCTGCGGTTTCTCAACAGCAGGCTCAACAACAACAACAGCAACGACGCCACCAACATCAGCAGCAGCAACAACAGCAACACACGCTTCATCATACTCAGCATCGAACACATCCAACTCATCCGCTGCACCAACAGCAACAACAACAACAGCAACAACAACAACAGCAGCAGCAACAGCAGGTCCAACAACAACAGCAACAACAACAACAACAGCAGCAGCAGCAATCTCAAAATTCGATTACGCCGACAACTTCGGCTTCCGACCTCATTTCTGCCGACGAAAAGGCAGTTATATCAGGTATTTATCAACACTACTTCCGGGCGATGCGAGCCCATAACCATCAGCATCGACAGCAACAACAACAACAGCAGGTCCAACAACAACAACAGCAACAACAGCAGCAGCAGCAGCAGCAACAACAACAACAACAACAACAACAACAGCATCATCATCATCGTACTACGCATCAACTTCATCAACAGCAACCTCACCAAAGCGACAGAAGTTCCTCCTCTTCGTCTGCCACGTCAACGACCACTTCGGTATCCGGTATCCTACGGCCAAGTTATCAACAAGCGTATAGCGTATCGACTAGCTCGAACTCATCGAGTCATCATCGTTCAGTTACGGCGTCCGTCCTAGCGCATCATCCTTACAGGCGACCAACCTCGACATTATTATCGCGAACAACGTCGCATCTCGGGCAGCAGGCTTCCTCTTCTTCCTCTTCCATAAACTCGTCCACCATCAGTGCTTCCAACGGCGTAACGTCCAGTGCCGTTTCTAGCGTGTACGCCGGTGCGATACATAGGCATCACGCGACCTCATTGCATGCCCTTCAAGCGGCGGGCTTCTACGAGACGCCCGGTTATCACGCTCTCCTACCCCAAAGCTAGACAATCGAGAACGGCTTCTCTGATCAGCCAATGCGTCGTTCATTCGGAGAATCGATCTCTCCTTTTGACGCCTCTAACCTCTTCATTCCGGTATCGTGAAAAGGTAATCACAAAGTTGTCCCTACTCCTCCTCCTACTTCAGAAGAAGACCCAACCCTCGTCATATTCCCACCCTCCTTAACGTTTCACCCTTGTCAACCTTATATTCCGTATCTCGTTGTAATTTTCCAGGACGGAGAGCTTAAGCTCACAACAGCTGGTAATGGTCGACCGGGTAGACGGAAAAAAGATGACGTGTAGTGTAAATGTCCTCGAAAATGTTAAAAAGAGAAAAAAAAAGGAAAAAAGAAAAAGAAAAGAAAGAGACAGAATGTGTTATAGCGAGAGACAGCTGAAATGGTTGACCCTGTGTGGATCGAACGTTTCCATCCACCTGCAGTCTTTTTCTCTTTCTTTCTCTCTCTTTTTTTCTTTTTAAACATCATCGTTCTCTATTGGCATGGCTCAGGTACTTGGAAGATGCTGTTTGCACAAGAAAGAGGAAGAGGGAATGAAAGAAAAGAGACCTTAGGAAAGAGAATTCTCGTTGAATCTCTTTGGCAAGAGCTTTTAGCTCGCGGCCCCCCTCCCTCCACCCCGCCTATACATATACACATCTCTCTTCGTTCTGGCTGTGTGTGTGCGCGCGCGTGTGTGTGTGTTATCCGCTTTGAAATTCGACGTGCCGTCACGGCCGAAGACCGACGACGAATATCCTCGTCGTTCCGCGAACACGGTAATCGTGTAACCGTATCGATTTCCATGGCTTAGGCAGTATTTCCACCGGATTTCGCTCGGTCTACTTTCGCACAGAGAAATGATGATCGCGCTCGTTCGTCCCTTCTACTGTCGTCGTCCTCGATGAAATTCTGAACCTTCTCTTTTCTTCCTTTCTCCTTCTATTTCCTTTTTTTTCCCCGTTTCAATTTAAATCACCGACAAAGTCTTTTGAAAAAAGGAAAAGAATTGAGATTCCTTCCTTCGTTCAAAGATTCTATCAATTTTCAACTGACTCATATATATGTATATATATGTACAAAAGATCGTATTTAATAATTTACAATATTTTAATCAACATGTATTATAATTGAAATTGACCGTAGTTAACGAAGAAACACGTTAAATAATAGCAATCTTATAAATAAAAGAAACTACAATATAATTTTCAAAGAACTAGAGAAAAATATAAAAGAGGATTGCGAAATGAAGATAGAACGCGTGAGTTCTAAACATGCTACTAAAGCAACTTTCAGAATTCTTCGATCGGTTTCTAGGAATCGATCATGCTAGATTAGGGCGGTGAGGAGGTTGGTTAGGAGTAGGGTGGGGGAAGGAAGGAGTAGAGATAGATGGAAGAAGAAGGTGGAGGAAGGAAGAACTAAAAGTCGGGCTTCTTTTCTTGACGTGTGCCGTTCGATTTTTAGCCAGTAAGAGAAAAAAAGACACATAGAAGATTTCTAGGAGATAGAAATAAGCTTGTATAATAGTGTAGGAAGGAAGGAAGGAAAGAAAGAAAGAAAGAAAGAAAGGAACTCAGAAACTCAGACAGAAAGTAAGAAAGAGAGAGAGATAGGAGACGAAAAGGACCGCGACTGCGCCGGTGGAACGTCGCAGCAGTCAGTAGGTACGCCCGCAGGCATCCTTATCCGTTCTCCTCGTTCTACCAAGACGACGTATCTCCCTAGAAAGCCGAGACGGTCTTGGATTTCTTCCTCCACCACCACCACCACCACCTCCTCCTCATTCTCCTGCTGTTCCTGCTCCTCTCGCTTCTCTTGCTTCTCTTGCTCCTCCTCCTCCTCCTCCTCCTCTTCCTTCTTCTTATCCTTCTCCTACTTCTTCCTTATGCTCTTCTTCAGCTATCTCTTTTTCTTCTTCTTCTTCTTCTTCTTCTTCGTCTTCTTTCTTTCATTCTTTCATTATTTTTTTGTTTCTTTTCTTCTTCTTCTTCCCTCCGTCCTGCGCCCTTTTTCAAAGAGCGCGCTCAAGGAGAAACGGATGGCGGGGACCGTATTTCGTTACACGGTAACGATCGATCAACGTGACCGCACGACCGCACTGGCGGTATGGCTGAGCCGAGGCGAAACCAGACGAGAGAAAGAGAGGGAATATACCGGGCCCCGACAGGAAGGATAGTGAGATGGAGAGATGGGGGTGTGGTTGAAAGAAAGAAAGAGAGAGATACATTATTGATGCAGATAGAATGAGCGAGATAGACGAATTCAGACAGACAGGAACATTCAGGCTGACTGAAGATAGAGACACGTTTAGGCAGAAAGAGAGAGAAAGACATATTTAGATAGAGTAAAGAGAGAATTTGATCAAAAACGAAACCCCTGACGAAACCCAGAGCTTCCCGAACCCAGACCCTGGCATATGCAACAACTTTGTATTCCAAAAACACCAATCCGCATCCTCCTTGCACACTTGCGCGGCACCGGGGGTCTGTCTGTCTGTCTCTCTTTTGCCTTTCAGGATAAGAAACGTGACAGCGCGTATTATATTCTTTTTGCTATTCGAGACATACTCCTGCGTATCAACGCACAACGCAACGCCGTTTCCGTTTGCTTGTCTTTCTCTTTTTCTTTTACTCGTTCTATCTATCTGCCTGTTTGTCTGTCGTCAACAGTTTGGTTTTTGCTCGATCAGAGCGGTACTTTATCGATCGTTATATACGTACTACTCTTCTCAACTTCGTGTATGTTTATCTATGGGTAATGTGTGTATGTGCGCGTGCCGACTTCGTAAAACTCGGTAAAACACATGGTATTGGTGGGTGGGCGGTAGTTGGTAGTGGTAACGCTGGTGAGAAACTTTTTTTTTTCTCGGATCTATTACGTTTTCACTGGCTTCACGTTTTCTACGAACTTATCAATGATTATAAAAAAGAAAAAAACGGAATCTCGTATCCGATGGTGTACTTTTCTTTTATATATATATATATATTGTATAATATTTGATTAATTTTATCGTTATTATTTATATCTCGACACGGAATATTTAGTTTATTTAATCAATCCCGAATCGAATTTTTGTCGAACGTGCTTTAAAATTTCGTTTTCCCCTCCAATTCGCGAGAGAGGAATGTGTGACGTTGAAAGTAAAAGAGAAGGTATAAAATGAATAAAAAATAAAGAGCAACAAAAAAGAAAACTCCAAAAACAAAAATAGAACAAAATTAAATAAAAATATGAGAAGGGAAAAAGAAAAGAAGAGAAGTGAAAAGAAAAGAGAGAGAGAGAGAGAGAGAGAGAGAGAGATAGAACGTTTCCATAGACGGCATGGAATTTCTGCGGTATACGCGAGCTGAACAAGGTCCGCTTTGTAGAAGGAATTCAAGTTGGTTGGAGGGGTTGGTGCTGTAAAGAGGAGGACATCTAACGTTGTGTAAACTTCGAGAGGTTACAAGAGTAGCGCGGTAGAGACGTGACTGTAATTTCATTCAACCTCCTCCTATGTATGTATGTAATGTATATATGTACAATATACGTCTCTATATGCATACATATACATATAAAAGTAGTCTCTTCTCGCTAGAGTCATGCTGCTCCACGTTCTAGATCGTTGTTCGTGTGTTGATTCCATCGAAGATTTCAGTTAGAGATCTAGGCCTTTTCTACGTAAAACATTTGACGTATAACATGCTAGTGAATATATTGAAATGAAAATTTATTGGGTAAAGAGGAGAATGAAAGAAGAGAATAATTCGACTCCTTTTGTGATATTTCTGTTTTATTATTATTATTATTATTATTCTCCTCTTTATTTTTAAATCTATTTTTAAAAATAATTTTCCTCGCACATGGCTTAATATTAAAGAGTGTGTGGAATTTTAAAAGTAAATTTGTTAAAAGCAAGCTATACGATATGGTTTTTTATTTTTTTGTTATTGCGAATCACGCGACAAGGCACGAATCGGGATTTGCAGTCTTAGAAACATGAGAGAAGGAATATTGTTGTTACATCACGGGGTATATTGGAATCGTGTGCTGTTGCAGCTTGGTGCGTGTTCGAGAATAGTCACGTGCATGCAGATCGAATCATAAAGAAAGGAAGAGAGAAAGATAGAGAGAGAGAGAGAGAATTATAGGATGAAATCTTTTATTCAATTGTATCAAGATAATACGTATAATAATTAACAATAATAGGATTAAGAGAGAAAGAGAGAGAGAGAGAAGGAAACAGAAATAGATTGAACAAAGAGAACATCGTTCTTATCTATTATTTGAACACCCCCATTATACGGGAAACTACTACTTGTATATCTAACCCGATTTGTTTTATTTTTCTTTATATTTTTTCCTGTTTCTTTTTTTAACAAGCCGATCGTAACGGAGGGATGCATTTCCTGTTCGAAATCGAACGGGATGGCCGAGGTTAAACGTTCGTCCGCCGACATTTACTCGACGATGGAAGAAGGAAGAGGGAGCGAGCATTATCGTATCTCGTTGAAACCCCCGTTGAACTCGTTATATAATATGACGTCGACATTAGGCAATTAAGAGAGTAACTGTGTATTATTCCACGTATGTACGTATGTATTTATGTATATACGCATACATGTATATGCATGTTTTTATATATATATATATATATATACATTGATATATCTAACGTACGTAGAAGAATAGACGTTTGTTGTTCGCAAAGGTTTCACAGTGGGTCGTGACCTCGACTTTGCCTCTTTACAAAACGTGAATAAGAGCCCACACAACGGGTTCCCTCTCTCTCTCTCTTTCTTTTTCTTAGAATTCAACGATGAAGACTCTGCATAACCATCTTCGTCATCGTTTTCGAGTTTCAAGTCTACTATCTCTTTCGCTTATACTTTCTTCCTCTCTCTCTCTCTCTCTCTTTCTCCTCCCTTTCTCCCACCCACCTTCTCTCTCTCTCTTTTTTTCTGCTTTGCTATACAGATATATGTAAGAAGTGGGTTTAACGTTTATGAAATGTTAGCTTCGTAAGAGTTGACTTTACGTTAGCAAATTTTCGTTTGGTTTGCTATCGTTTTTGAGAAACATACTGACGGATAGATAGACATACACATAGATAGATAGAGAGTGAGAGAAAGAGAGAGAGAGATAGTAATAGCTTAAGATCGTTACAAAGTAAGCGGGGCGAGTCAAGTCGTAGCGACGTGATGTACGCGGAGAACCGTAATGAGTTTTTGCGGCTGGTCTCGAAATTAGACGCTACGCCTCCGTCGAAAAGCATTTCGTTCCTGGCACTTACCCTCGGCTGACTCTCTCTCTCTCTCTCTTTCTCTCTTTTTCGTTCTCTGTCTGACTGTGTCTGTCTCTGTCTATCTTTCACGTGGCGTAGCATTTCCGTCCTGCTGTTTTTGCTCGTCCGTAGGGAACGAGTCTCTCTCTCTCTCTCTCTTTCTCTTCCTCCCCCTCAGCTCGCCTCACCACCTCTCTTTCTATCCATCTCGTCGTTCGAAGCGTGGAAAAGCGCCGTCGGACACCGGGCATAATTATTTCAGTTTGCGAACGCTGACGTTGCACGTTATTCGAAACCCATGGTGGTGGTGGTGGTGGCCGGCGGTCGATGTTAAAAAGCCTCGAAGAAAGAAGGAAGGTGGTATCGTCATGAAAAAAAATTTCGCTTCCCTTCGAAAGGATACGCCCGATAATCACTATGAAATTTCACTTGGAACGATCGAACGTATATATATATATATACTATTTTATAATAATATATTTGATATCGTACATTGGATCTTACTTTGTCTCTTACTTTTTCTTTTATGTTGTTTCTCTCTTGTATAGATTGTACATATTATATTTTAAGTTTTACTTGTGTGTGTATATAGATAGATAGATATATATATAGATATTAAATTGATCTATTATATTATTCTTATAAATGAAATTTAATTGGTTTGTTTTATTTTTTATGTTACTCTAATTTATATTATTAATATTAAAAAGGAAATAATTAATTATTATATATAATTAGTCTTTTTTTTTATTTAAGATTATACATTAACACGAATATTTTTACAAATAAAAAATTCCCTGTCTTCTGATAAAAAAAAAAATAAAAATGATATTGAGGACAGAGATGATTAACCATACAATCTTTGGAGTTTTGCAAATCGTGATTTTTTTTTCTGTTAACCCTATGTATACTACAAACCTGGATAATAATGCGATATCATTCGTAGTCCTCTCTCTTTCTCTCTTTCTCTCTTTCTCTTTCGTGTTCGAAGAATTTACGAATAAAATACGTGGACGTTGAGTCTTCGAACATGTCGGATCTTCTTCATCCATATGTCATGCCAACATGAAATTCTTTCTTTCTCTCTCTCTTTCTTTCTTTCTTTCTCTTTTGTACACTTTCGTTCTCAGGACTGAGCTGGCCAACAACCGGTACTATCTTCTGGAAACGACAATGGTGGGTTTTACTCTCCCTTCGTTCATTTTATACAACCAACGTGTGTGCTCGTTCTCTTCTAGCCCTCGTGGAAAAATAAAAAGAATGAAGAGGAAGAGAAGGGAGAGAAGGAACAGTTAGCGAAGGGACGACAAAATATATATATACAGGGACTACGAAAGAGGAATGAACGACGAGGGCGTTCATAAAATCATTCGCGTTTTCGAGTATTCTACTTAACAATTCTAACGTTTCGAATTTATCGTAGGTAGAGAAACTTTCCTTCCCGACATTGGTTACCTTTCTCGTCATCATCTAGCTTACCGAATATCAATTGACAAATCGATATATATATATATGTATATATATGCGATCAGTGAACGGTGTACACCACACTACCACCACCACTACCACTACCATCTTTCTCTATTTCCGTACTTACCTAATACGATCGATAACTAATAAAAATCGTTCTATCCGTTACACATATTACGTCATGGAAAAGTTGATTCTCAGTTAAGGTCGTAACGTAATTTCTTCGATCGCTTTATCTTTCTTTCTCTCCCACCATTCTCTTTCTGTCCTACTCTATTTCTTACTTTCTTTATATCTTGTTATTTAAGGAAAGAAAAAACTTTTTTTAGAATATTTACAAATTCGTTTGTGAATAGATTAAAAACGTCTCTTCTAATAATACATTCTTAATACGTATTTTTAAAAGTCATTTTAAAACAAGTAGATAATTATATATTCTAGTATATATAACCCAATTTTAAAATATCAAATTAGAGAAAGAACAAACTTTTACTTTATTGTTATAAAAGAAAAGAAAAAAAAAAAGAGGAAATTAATGACTAATTTGGAATTATATTTGAGATCTGATAAAAGAAGGGAAAAAGAAAAGGCCAGGTTCCCACAAGATTTTGACTTTTGTCAAAATACGAAGAGTAGAAAATTTTTGGACGGTGAGATGGTGTATAGTATAGCATATCAGTTATCCCAAAGAACAGAACAGGGCTCTCCACTGTGTTCCGTCGATAATGGTACGCAGTGGGTCGACGTCGTTATGCATACAGGGTGCTCCCCTACTTGCTCTCGGAATGCCATTTCGAAAATTCTTGAATTATTATGCGCCACGGTCAAACGTTGTTCTTTCTCTTTCTCTATCTATCCTTTATCTCTATCTACCTCTATAACTATCTCTTTCTCTATTTCTCAAACGATCTGCTTTCAACTTATTCATTTATCTCTCTCTCATCTCTTTTCATTTTATTTTTATTTATTTTTTTTTTTTTCTAAGCTACCAGCCACTTTGTTTTATTTTTCTCTTTCTCTATTGCTTTTACGTTCCAAGTCAGTCTCTTTGAGAGTTTGTCAAAAGACATGTTCGAGTAACTTCGAATATGACGATAATAATGGCTTCTCAAGCCTTTCCGCAAAGTCATCGCCGTGTATGTCGTGCCTTGTATTTTGCCTTAAAGATATGTGCCTCCACCTCCACCTTCTACTCCTCCTACTCCTCCACCTCCTTCTTCCTCACTCTTTCTCTATTCCTCTTTACTTCGACGTTTTCTATCTTTCTTTGACTCATTTTAACTTACACGATGTACACGACGAACAACCAACCAACCAACAACAACGGACGACAACGACGACATAGACGATGACGATGACTATGACGACGTCACGGTGGTACGCACGCGTAACAAACCCACATCCGTTATCCAAAGGGGACAGCAGCAACACGCGTGTCCTCCAACTTCGTTTTCAACGCTTTCGAGAATATCGTTTACCGATTCAATGCAATATTTTATATTTTTATCGCTTGCGTTATATTTTCTCAAAATGTTCAATGTTATTTGCATGAGTCTCTCTTTCTCTCTCTCTCTATCCCGAAGTGCATTTATCAATGAATCCATGTCAGTATATGTACTATGGGTTCCAACTATTAAATTTTGATGAAAAAAAACAAACCCAACATTCGTAATATCGGTAATTATATATGGTGGTTTATACATTTATTTCGTCTCTTTCATAATCAACTTTACACTTAAGTCGCGTTATCATTATATATATTGACAACTGATATAACAAGGTTTGCTTGTAAAAAAAGTTCGATTGATTCTACGCAGTAATTTTTTTATTGATAACACTTTCAAATATGAAAAGTGAAAAGCACCATTTTCGAAAAAGTAAAAGTGCTGTTTAAGCTAGAAAAAAATTGTCTTATGTATATAGAGAAGAAGTATAGATATAACACCAATGTTAAAATTGGTTTGCAAAAATTCAATCAGGAAATTTTGTTGTTGAAGATGCACCAAGTTTTGGAAAGCAAGTTAAAATTGATGAAAATACAATAAAGTGATTTTAAATTATGCAAGTCGACGAATAAGAACTCGTGAAATTATTTTGAGAGATGAAATTTATTAAATTCGATTTATTTACGATAATTTGAAACGCTTTAGGTTTCAATCTCAAAGATGAACATACAAAAATATCGTCTTTCATTTTCATAAAGAAAAACGAAATTACTTTTCTAACGATTCACCATATTTACGACACTTCTATATTTTAAAGTTTTCCTTTTTCTATGAGTCATAGTATAAAACAAAATTATTATTAATTTATTTATCTCGATCTTAATCACTTGAATATAAAGGTATCGTTGTTTTTTTTTTTTTTTTTTTTTTTAAATAAATTATTCATCCTTTTTATTGAAATGTATATATCGATGTATTTTTATTTTCTCAAAGTTGACGAATGAATTCCATTTAAAGTGCGTTCATTTTATATCTAAAAGAGAAGTTTTTCAACCTTTATCCTAGAAAAAGGTTTCGTCTGTTGTATCGCAAACTTTGACCCAGATTTCAATCGACCTCTTTTTATTCTTCTCTATCTTTCATTCTTTCTTTTTATCTCGTTCATCCACATTCATCCGAAGAAGTCTCGTTACGATGCACCTTCTTTTCTAATATCACGAGACATATACATAGTCTTCCTTGGATCAAACTACGATTCTTCTTCCTTACCTTTGAAGAATTTACACGTCTCAATTCTCCTACACCCTTTCCTCTAACCCACTTTATATATATATATATATATATATAGACACATATTGGTATCGTGGATTGTATTTGAGAACGTATCATTCGAATGTATCGACTTTTTCTCAAATTGCTTAGATATATTATCATCGTCATCGTATTTGATTTCTTGAAATATTTTCAACGACACTTTCTTGTTACCCTACCTAATTACAAACCTTTTTTTATTTACATTTTATTTCATTTTATTTTTATTTTCACAAAGTTTCAATTCGAAACGTTGCATTACACTCGAACCATAATTGTCATCCATATAATCAAAAAGCTACCTTTATTTTCCCACCAACTGTGTATAAAAGACCTTTTTCGAGGGGAATCATCGTTAACACTAACGAACATTATCACGCGTCCAAATCGTTTTCGAAACATTTTTTTGTCCTAATCTTTGACTTAAAGAAAGCTACAGGAGTACCTTAATATCTGAAATACGATCCTTCCTTTCTTTCTTCCTACCTGCGATTTTAAAAGTTATATTTTATTGTTTGATCTTTGGCGAACACAAAAGAAAACCGAAATACCCATAGACTCTGTACATACCTGAATGGAAAAAATATATATATATATAGCTACTAAATAAACGCATATATATATATGTGTGCAACTAACTATTGTGATTATTCACAATAAAAAGATTTCTTTTATTTATGCTTTTTTATAATACAATTATTATCATCATCATCGACGTGAGTCAATGTGATATCATTAAACACTTTCACATTAACTGTATAAATCTCCATGTCAGGAAAATGTGTAAATTTTTTCCTGCAAAAAAAAAAAGAAGTGTGCCAATAAACGATCGTTCCTACTTTATTAAACTTCTCGTCCCATTACTGATCAACGAAACGACGAGAAACCCATTTCTCTCTCTGTTCGCCATTATTCGTCGAATTTCTTTTGTGCTCGCCAAATTTCTATTCGATTTACAATAAGAAAAAAGAAAATGGACCCTAGATTTATCCCTACCTCTCTCTCTCTCTCACTCTCATTGCCCACCCCTCTTCCCCTATCTTTCTCTCTTCTTTTTCTCTTCTCGAATGAAAATGATTTATGAAATTTTACAATAACAGTAACAATAATAATAATAATAATAATCAATGTTATAATATTTTCAGGTAGTATACGTACAGTTTATGACTATACCGTAAACAAGAGAAAATTCATAATCTGTCTAATCATATTCTATGTAAAAAAAAAAAAAAAAGAAAAGAGAAGAAAAGAATCATTGAAGAGTATCTACTGAAATTATTATGAAAAAAAAAGAAAAAAAGAATTTCCTTTCTCTTCTACCTCCTCTATACTTTACGTCTACCCGATCGAAACTATAGCATGTAACCCTCGATTATCGTTCGCGTTCTACGTGACTCGTGAACGTACTGGACGTAGACTGGAAAAAGAAAAAGAAAAAAGAAAAATTCGAATAAAAAGAAAGATAGATTGTGAGGGTAGGTAGAA
Organism: Polistes dominula; assembly: GCF_001465965.1. The sequence continues at coordinate 407,524 of NW_015149048.1, read as the reverse complement.
AGAGAAAGAGAGAGAGAGAGAGAGAGAGAGAAAGGAGAAAGATAGAGAACATTCACGATTCGTATCTCGTGAAGAGAACCTAACTCACATGATACGAGATTCGTCTCTATGTATTTTACTTATGTGAGTGTGTGTGCGTGCATGCATGCGTGCGTGCGTGCGTTGAAAAGAGAACGATTCTCCACGGTCGCCTCCCTTGGCTTTTTTAATATCATCCCCTCATCCACCCTTTTTGCCAAAGCCGCCAGCCAGCCAGCCAGCTATCCCCTTTTGCGTACGTTTCGTTATGCGAATCGTGACGAGTACTATGCGATAACACGTATCTCCTTCGAATAGAATTTGCTATGACTATTTAACTCGGCCTTAAAATTCATATTAAGAAAAATAATAAGATGATGAAGAAGTTAATGATGATGATAATGATTATGATGATGATGATGATGATGATGATGATGATGATGAAGAAAATAAATAATGATAATGATAAACATAAATATAAAGATGAAAATGAAGAAATAACTGAGGTGAGAGTAAAAAGATAATGATGACATAAACTGCCTCAAATACTATTGATTAAATTATTATTCTTATTCTTATTATTATTATTATTATTATTATTATTATTATTATTATTATTATTATTATTATTATTATTATTATTATTATCATTATACTTATCATTATTATGATTTTCATTATTGTAATTATAAACGCTTTAGCGCATTCGCTAATGACTGATATATAGTTGAAAATGAAGGAAAGAATAAACAAAAAAATGGCAGGAAAAATGAGAGGGAGGAGTTGGGGATAGGAGGGGAGGGGAGGGGGGAGAGGAAGGGGGTTGGGACTATAAAACTGAAAATAAAAACAAACAAAAAATGGTAAGGCTGAGGATTTATTAAGAAAAGATAAAAATTGTATGTATTAGCGATGAATACTTTTCCGAATGATGTGAAATGATGTAGAAAAAAAAAAAACGAAAAAAAAAACAAGTTAAAAAAACGAGCCAACGGGAAAGCCAAAAAGAAAAAGAAAAAGAAAAAGGGGGAAGGGGGGATAGGAAAGAGAATATAATTAAAATATGAAATTGGGAGCTTGGATAAGTTCACCTGTCAAAAGTGGGATACGTCACGAAGTGAATAAGTAGTAATAGTAGTAGTAGTAGTAGACCTGACGATGGCACATTAACGTTCCTAATTAAATGTAAAATTAAATGTAATATACGCATTTTTTGTTGTGTTTTTTTTTTTATTTTTTTTTATTAATTTTATTTTGCGTGTTCATTTTGAATGAAGAAAGAGATAGAAAAACGACGATCATAGGGGATCATCATTAGTGTCATCGTCAGACCCTTCTTCTTGATTTATCCCAAGAACGTAGATCCAATCTTTTTAGGTTTTTTTTCTTTTCTTTTCCTTTCTTTTTTCTTCATTAAGAAACTACATTAAAAAAAAAAAAAAAAGAAAAAAGAAAAAAAAGGAATGAAAGAAAGAGAAAAGAATTTTCCTTTTGGCTCCGCGAGTGATTTCTACGAGAAAATCTGTAAACTGCGTGACCATGTGTGTGATGTTTATGTGCAGATATACGAGTGTGAGAGAGAAAGAGAGAGAGAGAGAAAGAGAGAGATAAAAAAATCATAGTTAATGGAAATCAGAATGAAGTTCGTTCCTAATCGTATCGCCTTTAATCCTAATATTCGAACGAGATATAGCGTATCCTCGAAGATGATAAAATTTGCGAATGTTTGAGTGAGAGAGAAAGAGAAAGAGAGAAAGAAAAAAATAGAAAAAATGAGAAGGGATCGATCGATCGATCAATTAACACTAGATTGCCCGAGATTTCTTGTATAGCTATATTGCCCAAAAACAGTCAAAATGACTGCATTGTGAAAAAATAACTAATGTGTAAACAAATTTGTTTAAAATTAATTTTTAATATTTCTTATATTATTTACAGTTATACAACAAGTTATTAGTAAATATTAACAATATTAATTAATTAATTATTATTAATTCTAAGAAATTGTGTCATTATATACATAATTGTTTTTCTAATTGAAAATAAAAAACAGTCAAAATGACTGCCTTGGGCAATCTAGTGTTAATCGATGCACAAGTGTACGCGTGCTTATTGATCACAACAGGCCATTCGAATAATGCATTCGAAATTCCATGGACAATTCGTTCGCAACGATCGTTCTCGCGATAAGTATCGATGATAATAATAATAATAAATAATAGTAATGATGATGATGATAATGATGATAATGATTATTATGATGATGATTACGACGATGATGATGAAGATGATGATGATGATGATGATGATAATATTAATAATAATAATAGTAATAATAATACTAATAATATTAATAATACTAATAATATTAATAATAATTATTATAACTATAATAACAATAATAACCACGACGACGATGACGAATGATAATGATGATAATGACGATGATGATGATGATGATAATAATAATAATAGTAATGACAATTACTATAAGAAGTATGATCACGATTATGACATAAAAGAAAAAAAAAAGAAAAAAGAAAAAAATTATTACTCTCGAACTATCGTCGTGCTCGAAAACACACGTTTCGAGTGTTCTTTATACTCGTAATCGAAATTGAAATTGATTTCTTCCTATTCTCGATTGCGAAAATGATTATTCGAGTTATCGACAATCATTCGAGTAAAAACACGATCGGAAGATGATGATGATGATGATGATCCCCGATTGTATAAATCGATAAAGTTTTTCAAAAAATCGAATAATTTATATTCTTCGGATAAATTCGATGGTTAGAAGAGATGGGTGGGGATTGTAGCAGCAGGCGGGCGGGTGAGCGAGGGTAGCACGTTAAACGATTTTTCTTCGAACGCATGCATGGGATTCGTAACGCATTGTTATTTTACTCGATTCGGATGACGTAATAAAAAAGGGAGAGAGAAAGAGAGAGAGAGAGAGAGAGAGAGACGATGTGTGTTGTAAAGTCCAAAAGAATTGAAGAATCGAGAACGATTATTATTCGTGAAAAGACCTTCGACCTCGTGAATGGTTTATTTTAAAAAGACACGTTGCGAACGCAATTGGACGGCCAAGAGATCGTACGCTCCCGTTCTCTAAATATTCCGAATGAATTATTCCTACACGTAAAAAGAAGAATTTGCGTATGAGTATGTGTGCCTGTCTGTCTGTATGCGTATGCGTATGCGTGTGTAAGTAAATAAGTAAGTAAGTATATATATATATATACGTTAATACGTATGAGGAGAGTATGAGAAAGAATTAAGGATAAAGATAATCGCGTAAGTCCCCGTTCTCGTAGAAGACGCAACAACAGAGCACGATATACATATATCGATTCGACGACGACTGGATTGCGTCCCGAAGGAGAGAGAGACCACTACCACCACCAGCACACGGTACAACTCAACCACCGTGTGTGTACCCATTCGGCGTTTCTCGCGTATTATACGGGCTCGAAGAGAATATACGACAATAAAAAAAAAAAAAAAACAAAAAAAGGATCGTAGAGCAGTTCGAAACACGATCCATACTTACTCCGTGAGAGTTAATCGAGAGACGGACGAACTCCTACGGCTTTTATAGCAGCTAAGCTCGTAAAAGATATACCTACGGCTTTTTCTGTGGAACTGAGAAAGAGAGAGAGAGGACCCACCATCGAACGAATACCACCATCACCACTATCAACAACAACCAATCCACCACCTAAACCCTGAGTTCAGGAAAAGCAGTAGAAAGACGTTTAGACGTTAGAGACTGAGGAGGACACGGAAAAGAACTACGGGCCTGGATGACGTTAACTTAGAGAGGTGAAAATGGAGGACGAGGTGGAGGAGGAAGAGGGATATTGCCTTTGGTAGGTAGTGAAAGATTGAAAGAGAAAAAGAAAAAGAAAGAGGAAGAGAGAGAGTATGCTCAGGAATGAGCCAAAGCTTTTTCTCTCTCTCTCCTCTCTCTTTATTCTTTTCTTTTTCGCGTATACGCTAAAAAGGGGCGGGCGACTGAACAGACCCGCCGTGTGGAGGAGAGTCGAAAAGAGGCAGCTTCGAAGTTTATACAGGCAGGTAAAGCTGATGAGAAATGGGAGGAGGAGAAAGAGGAGGAGAAAAGGAGGAGGAGGAGGAGGAGGCTAAAGCAAAATCGTTTTTCAAAAGCAAATTATAATAAATGATCGAAACCGGGGTCTAATCGCAGCAGGAAACGTACTGTCGATTCGCCTTTCTTAAGACGTCCTATTGTACTCTAAGGTTTTTCAGTTCAATGTATATATATATACATAAAGATTTTTGCGACGAGAGACGATGAGTAAGAGTTTAGCCATCTTTCCGCATTCGAGCAATACTTTTGAAGCGGAGTTTCTTTCCCTCATATATAAATTTTTTTTTCTTTTTCTTCGTCAAATACGTAGGACAATGGTTCATAGTCGGCACAGCTCATATATATTTTTTTAAAGAGAGGGTCTCTATACCACTTAAGTCAGTTGCTTTTGCTATGGTTCTTTTAAGTAAAGTTACAACAACTACCACTACTACTACTACTACTACTACTACTACTACTACTGTTACTATTATTATTGCTACTGAGGCAAAATTTATTATGCGCCCTTGTGCAGTCTCACGAAGTAGGGATTCGGGATCAGATTTTGGTAACAGCTGCCGGCGTATTTTCTTCTCTCTCCGTGTGTAAAGAGGACCCAAGAGATCGAAAAACAGAACCAACGAGTCGAGGAAAAAGGAAAGAGAGAGAGAGAGAGATAGAGAGAGTGTAACAGAGGGAGTGTGTGAGAGATAGTGTCAGAGAGATAACCAAAGCATCGTAGTAGCAGAACACACGGGGTAGTAGTCTGTGCCGAGCCATGGTAACTAGGGTATTGCGGGTTATGGTCGAGCCAGGAGGCATCGTTCGAAACGATGGACCACGCCCCGGCTCTCTCTCTCTCTCTCTCTCTCTCTGCCATCTCCGCTTCGACGACTCTCGAAGCACGATCGATCCTTTCCTCGCAACAACCTGGCAAAAATTACTACAGCAAAAGTCGAGCACGAAACGGGACAGCCGAATACGCCCCTGGAGCGAACGAACGAGTGAGCGAACGAGCCGAGCGAGCTGAGCTGAGCCAAGCCAAGCCGAGTTGAGTTTCAAACTCGAAATGTGCATCACCACCACCACCACCACCACCACCGGTTACGATTATTTCGCGTAATCCCCAGGCCTCTGCCAACATCCATTTCAGATTACTGATTGTGAGTACGTTGCCCACATATTATCATCCCGTATACTCCAATTCGATGTTCTCAATGTCCTTTCTGGCTGACATGATTCTTAAAACTATTCATGTTATATTTATTTCATTTTTCTTTTTTCTCTCCTTCCTTTAAGATCTTTTTTTTATCATTCCATGTAATTACAAACTTTCGTTATGTTATCTAATACAATGAGGCCATCGGTACATCTACCATAATATAATAATTCCCTCCCCTCATTCCCTCGTTCCATTCAAATGTGTACCGGGCCAAAAACTTTGTTGTTATCAGTTTAAAGAAAATTACTGAAATCATTGTTTAACGCAATTCCTAATACGTTTTCACGAATTTATCTCAAGTCCAATCTCTTCTTAGTTAAATCATTAAAATTTAGATATTCTTGTAAAGATCGAACCCAGGCCAGAATTAACTTTCTCTCTGTCTATCTCTCTCTCTTCCTCTTGTTATCTATCTATCTGTATCTCTATCTCTCTCCCCTCCTGCCCTCCTCTTCAACTCCGGTCAATCGATTCCGTCTACCCTACGGTTTGACAACCTCGACGCTTCTCTCCGCACTTCCACCCTCGCGACACGCAGACAGGGTGAAAGAGAGAGAGAGAGAGAGAGAGAGAGAGAGAGAGAGAGAGATACGTGTGTCTACCACATACGGGTTCTATCGCTTCCCGTTTTAACCATTGCCAGGAAGAATGCAATTTTCCGTCATCGAATGCCGTACTGCTGGCAGTTTTACCATCCGTTTCATTATTCCTCTTTTTATCACGTTTATCACGTTTATGTTCTTTCATTTGACTTGATTTGATTTTTATCCATAAAAAAACAAGAATAACGTCTTACTCCCAGAGCCTTTTACATTTTCTCTTAAAACTATTCAGTTTTGTATTTGAATTTCCCCCCTCTCTTTCCTATAAATCCTCTTATTCATATTTATTATTCTCCCTTTTTTATTTTTTGTTCAATATTTTAAAGTTATGCTTAGTTCAGAAAGAATAAGAAGGGACAAGAGAAAAGGGAGAGAGAAAAAGTATGAGAGAAAGAGAGAGAGAGAGAGCAGTAGCAGCAGCAGCCTTCATTCGTTTAGTACGAAATTTCGATTCTCTTCGTTATGTCCTTTGTCCTATTGTTAATTCCTGAATAAGTAGTTCCCACCTTGTCAGTTTTCATGGCAGGTTCTGGATGCATTCTCTCTCCCTCTCTCTCTTTTTCTCTTTCCCTTGCTTTGTCCTTCGGCCGATTGGGAGCAGAACCGCTCGTCAGCCCCCTTTCCGCTAGAGTTGTTACGAGGAGGCTCTCTGCCCTCTTTAGGCCTCCTATTTCTCCTCGACAGTGCGACGATATCGAGGCACTTCTCTCTTCCTCGAGTTGCCGCAATTACGTGGGTCCTAGATGTCTTCTTCTTCTTCTTCTTCTCTTCTCTTCTTCTTCTTTTTCCCTCTGACCCACAACTCCTTTTTCTTTTCTATTCTATTCTATTCTATTCTGTTCAGTTCAGTTCTGTTCTATTCTATTCTATCCTTTGCTATTCTTTTCGTCTCTCTTTCTTTTTTTGTTTTGTTTTTGTACTCTTTAAAGTCTCTTCGAAATTTAACAATGAAATTTAACAAAGATAATGTTTCTCATCTAACCATACTTGTTTTCTTTCTCATTATTATTCACATCATTTTGGTCTTACTTTATCATAATATTTATTTAAAATGATAATGATGATGATGATGATGATAATGATGGAGGCACATTTAAAACATTTTATTTTCTTATTATTCTAGTCAAGTTTTCTACAATATTAAAGTCTCATCTTCTGTCGGACACAGAATTCTTTTTTGAATTTCATCATTTTCTTAAGTTCGTTTCCGCGTTGAGACGAGAACTCGGATTCGCGAAATAAGATGATATATAATTTAAAACGCCATCTGCTAGCCTCTTTCTTCTCCACCCTAACGATAGAATCTCTCACAAAATTAGAATTCTTTTTTAAGGTCGGTAAGCTAATTACCATTCCGTTGCCAGCTCTTGATTATAGTTTCGAAACGTTTCGGGATCGACTCTCCTCGAGCTCTCTCTGAAGGTAATTGCCAAAATCATGATTGCGTTTTATACGAATTCTACGTCTTCTCTGTTTTTTCGAAAGGGCAATGTGGAAATTTCGATGAAATAGGGTCGAAGCTAGCCAACCAATTACTGTGCTGTATAAAGGAAACAAAAAAATAATAAAAAAAGAAAAAAGAAAAAAGAAAATTAAATAAAATATAAATATAAATAAAATAAAATAAAATAAAATAAAAAATGAACATACCTAATGCAGTTAAGATAATGTACAAGTCTCTAGTGTGATACATTTCTACGCTTATTCTCTAACTGTAGTCGTGAAGTCTAAAGTACGATACCTCGTTATGGTTTGTAACACGGAGAAGTAGTCCTGTAATAACTAAATAATAATAACAATAATAAAATAATAACAATAATATTAATAATATTAATAATATTAATAAAAATAATAATAATAGTAATAAACAACAATAATATTAATATTAATATTGATAATATTAATAATAATAATAATAATAATACAACATAATAATAATGAATAATATTAAAATAAAATATTATTAATAATAATAATAATAATAATAATAAAGTACGATCAAAAATCTGCTTAGGCTGACTGTTAAACTCGCGAAAGACGTATTGTATTTCTGTAGGGAGGAATTGTCCTAATAATTGCGAATCGAACATAAGGTTAAAAAGCAACAAAAATAAAAAAAAAATAAAAATAAAAGGAAAAAAAAAAGAGAGAGAGAGAGGAAACGAGCAACTTCACTGAGAGAACGTGAATAAAGAAAAGAAAAGCCCATAATACATAACAAGAAAAATATAGAGACGTACGAATCACCAATTTATGGATGAATGAATGCGCGAATATTAATGAATGGATGAGTATGATGATGGACGATCGACCAGTCTTCTTGGCTGATTAAACGTGTGCGTGCGTGTATGTGTGTGTGTGTGTGTGTGCGTGCGTGTCACTTTAGCGAGCAAAGTATTTCGACGAGAGTATAGTGTTCGGAATGTACATAATTCTTGTATATAACGAACGAATCACTGATTGTACAATACCACCCAAATATATTTATATTTCATGTTAATGCAATTTTTCTAAAAAGGACCTACTTTTTTTAATCTACGCATATATATATATATATATCGTCCATAAATTGAAATACCACATTGTACAATGATTTTCGACGAAAAGACGTTTTATTACCATATTATTTACTAGACGTATTTAAAAAAAAAAAAAAAGAAAAAAATACCCGTTCATCGTCATCACCTTGGTAAAAGCGGAAATTGATGTCTAACGTTTCTCATCGAAGTGAGAATTTTTTCCGTTCCTCTTTTTTTTTCCTTTTTCCCCCTTTTTTACCTCCTTCGGAGTATCGATTAAATGGATGGGGTAAGTACAGTAGCATGTTATAGCATTAAAACGAAGTTTATAACATAATAGGGGGTACTTTCGAATTCGAGAGATTATTCGGCGATGGAATGGAATATATATATATATCCATCCCATCGTGTTATTTCTTCTTGTGCATTTACAGTGGCAATTATGCGTCGACTATGATACAACACGTGGTAGTCGGGACGGTCTAATTAGTCCTTGGAATCGGTAAAGCCTTTGCTAAAGTCGACTTAATCCTATTGTTAGTTTTTATGTAAGCAAAAGGATTTCACGGAAACAGAGAGACAGAGAAAAAAAAAGAAAAGTATAAAAGTATTTAAATGATCGAGAATAATAATATAATTCTATTTTATTAAAGGTCTTATATTACGTAACGAAGATATACATATAACGTTAGTTGAATTCATACTTTGACAATATGACTTTTTTCGACATCATAAATTATAGAGATAAAAACAGTAGAAAAGGTAATTATTCAAAAGTTAAATAATAAAAGAGGTGAAGGACTAGAATGATACTATATTTAATAAAATGAAATAATTAAGTTAACACTAGTGATATAATAATATTTAACAAATGTCTATGAAATGTTGAAAATTCTTATTATATAAGAATACTATTTACAAATAATGAAAAAATGAGAGGGTTTGTGCTTTTGATGTGAATATTATATTTCCGTGTAGGAAATGTCATGATTATAAAGATATTTAATAGTTAATTGATTAAACGATTATTTCGTAAAATAGAAATGACTGTACATCGTTTTAATGTGAATAAAAGAAAGAATATTATTCGTTCATTAGTGACGTATGCTTAAATTGCATCGTCAATAGCAAAATCTAAGCAATTCTAAAGCTTCTGCAATTGATTGTACTTCGTATGCAATTTTTTGACTAGTGGAGCCCCCATTTTTTCGAAAAACGAAGCTCTAGCTGTCAATTAGACTGGTGCTGCTCTTTGGATCAAGTGACAACTTGCAGCAACGATAGAATAGTAATGATTGGTTCATTTTGGACATGCGTAGAACTTGTCCAATTTGTCCAATTCCACGCACCAATCAGATTTAACTAGATATGTGGGTAAATAGAACACTTCGATGTTAGATTACATAAGTATTGCAGATTTCAGTTTTTTTACATTTCAATATAATTGGTTTGTGTATTGTAAACGGAATCCTTATTTTTATATCTTCATATGATACATTTTTAAAAGGAAGATTATAAAGAAGATAATGAAGAATCATTTATAACTTTTATAGATCTTTTTCTAGTTACATTTATATAATACGTATGTATAACTGTTTTTGTGGTGTAACACGGCCTTTAGTGATAGGAACTATATAATTCTTTTCTTGTAAATGACACCTAAAGATGAACTAGGTACCGGCTGATAAGATTATATGGAAGCATGATCCATGCCGCAAGAATTGCTTCAGGGTACTAAGAGCTCCTGAATTAACACGTTTAATTATTCTCGTTAAAGTATAAAGTAGTAAGTGTACGAGTTGCTGAAAACCTGTCTGTGTAATATGTATTATTTATACGCTTTTCTGTTAGTACTTTTAAACACGTAATAACTTCTTTGAATATTCCTTTAACTTAACCTCTCTATTAAATAATTTATTTCTTAATCAACATTGACAGTTATTTTACGTTCATTTGTTATCTGGGGAATATATAATATATGTAATATTAAGTTATTCTTTGTTTTTTGTTTTTTTTTTCCAGTAAACTGCCAGAATTGTGGACTGCAATAACAAATTTTGTATACTCGAAGAAAAGTATTATATAAACTTGAAGACTTGATTAAAGTCCAAAATCGTGAAAGAAACTTTGTAATGTAATATTATAATATATATATATTTATTTATTGAAATAGAAATTATTTTCATGCAAGGTTTTCTATCGTAAAACGATTGTTGAAGTATAGTTTAAATATACGGACTAATATTTCAAGACGACATCACACGAATTACATTAAATTCTATTGTTTTATTAATAAAGTAAGTATATTAAAAAAAATTTTCCATATATATATATATAAGGTGAATTTTATTATCATTTTTATTTTGGAATAAACAAATTTCTATAGATTGTATAATAATATTTAATTGTTCAATCTTATATGTATTTTTTATTTTATTTTTAGTTTACCATCATGCCTCTGATTAGTCAAAATGGTAAAGATACTATTATTTTTGCATCTAAAGAAGATCATGCAACGCCTTGTACGATCGAGCTTCCAGAACCAGAACCAAGTCCTGGATTGATATTACCTAATGGGGAAATTAATTGGAATTGTCCCTGTTTAGGTGGAATGGCAACTGGTCCTTGCGGTTTAGAATTCCGTGAAGCTTTTTCATGTTTCCATTATTCTACTGCTGATCCAAAAGGTGCTGATTGTCGTGAGCAATTTACAACTATGCAAATATGTATGTCAGATTATCCTGAATTATATGGTAGTAAAGAATCAGATGATGATACAAATAAAATATCGAATTCTGATATGGATACTGTAAAAGACGTTGCTGCGGAAAGCAATGATAAAGTTAAAAAAGAAATTAACGAAGGAAGTTGACTGACAGAAACAAAACAAGACACTTCTGGTAGAAATGAAGAGATGAAATATGTTGCAATAAAATAAAATCAATGCACTGAGCATTTTACAATACAGATTATTTTATTTTTTATTGTTATTATAGCTATTTGAAAAAAAAAAGGGACTGATTAGGAAACCTGGCGGCAAGCTGATGCAGACTTAAATAGTCTAATAATGTATACATTTGTCGTACATACAAACAATTTATATTTATGTCACGTTTATCTTTTCACTTCATTAATATTTGTACAGAGTCGTATAGAAGCGTAATTACAATTAACAAGAGAATGATGAATTTATTTGTGAAATGCAATTCGATGCATGATTTTTCTCGTCAAGTTTAATATTCATGTTTTCATTAGAAATGAATTTAGCATAGTGTTGCATACATTTTTACGAATCGTCGTAACAATAATTTTTGTTCAATTGAATAAAACTCAAATAATAATTTGTATTCGTATGTGTATGTTTAATTCTATATTATCAAGCGAGAAAATAGTCTGTGTTAAAGTTTTTAAAATAGCATTATTTTCTGTGATGATAATACGTTTAAAAAGATGATTTTTTCGAGCATATTTCACATGTTAAAATGTAATTTTTTACAAAATCTCAAAAATTAGGATGATGAACATTCATAATATTTCATCGAAATATTTAATGATAGGAATCATTATCACGTGCAATGCATGATGCAATACGAAACTTGGGAAATTTTTTTTTCCACTAGCTACAACCATTTTTAATAATATACAATGTATTTATAATATCATTTTTATTAAAGATATATTTAAATATGAAAATTGTTATTTTAGTAAAGATGGAATTATAAAAATTTTAGCATCATTTCAATTTATCAAATTATTATGTCATAAACAAAATTTTTATACGAATATAAAGTTTTTTGTTATGGTGGTACGGCTGCAATGCCGTAAAGTTGGTAGCGCGTAAATGTATAGTAAGGCTCATGTTGTCCCATTGTATTTTGTTGTGATATTGAGTTTAAGAGTGTTGACAGTTTTCAAAATTGTGTTACAGAAATAATACAAATAATTTCATTTGTTTTTTGAATTTTCAAGTAACATGTATTACTTGGATGTTTGTTTGTAAGTAATTTTGCTATTATTTTCCAACTATTTACTAGTTTGTTGCAAACATAACCTATATTTGTATCGTTACATTATATACCATATTAACAGTTAATATATTATGTATAAAGAGATTTAATTGAAAATATTTATAAAAGATTATATTTGATCAAAAAATCGTATTTATTTGCAGAGAACTTGAAGACTCTTCTGATATTGAATTAGGTCATGTTATCCTAAAGAAGAACATACTAGAAGCAGTGAAGCAATTTTTTGGAGAAGAAGGGGCCAAATCTAAGATTGATATACTAAAATACAATATTCCAGAACGTAGATTTGTTTTACGTTGTGAAAATGGTTTTTACGTTAAATTACGAGCATCTTTAACAGTGGCAGGATACTTTGAAGGCAAGCCATGTGTATATAACGTACACAGAGCATCACCGAATTTACTATCATTTGTTGGTGATAGTAGAAATTATGAACATTAATGAATAACATTTGATGAATGAACGTTTTATATCTTTTATACAATACTTTCATCGATAAATCGTCATATCAGTGTTTTAAAAAAGACTTTGAACAATAACTTTTTTGTATAACATATCTATATACAAAGTCGAATTAACAATTAATTTGTATAATATTTTCTTGCCATATAGGATATTCATATTAAGCGCGTTTTCGAAAGTAGTGACAATTTTTATCGACAGAGGGCACACTGTTAGAGAAACTAGCGTCCTACGTTACGTAGGCTGGCCAGTGACGTCATCTGTTGTCTCCCTCCCCTCTCATGAGTTGACTCTCCCTATTAGTCGTCCATACGTACAAATTCCGTGGACAGCAGCAGCAGTACACTACCACTACCACATAACGGTAGACTTTACTCGGTTGGATAGATAAGGATAGATTGAAAGAAAGAGGGAGAAAGATATAGTAAATGATTGAGTGAGAGAAAGAGAGAGAGTGAGAGAGAAAGAGTGTGTGCAGTGAAGGCTCGGCACACCACTACACACCACCATCTCCACCACCACTATTTCCTCTGATCGACGTCACCATCGTCTTCATCGCCATAGTCCGTGCATAGTGCCCATGAGTTTGGCGTTTGTCTTGTGTTTCGTGTTAATAGTAGGATGTTGTTTATGTTAACGACCTTTAACGCGCCCAAAGTAACGAATAGGACATTGAATAAGTGTTCAGTGTAGTGTGACATTCGTTTATCGAGTAAAACAAAGAGAGAAATAGTTTATTCCTTTTTTTTCTTTTTTCTAATTTCATTATATGTATATATCTTTTTTGATAACGGATGTGTGTGTATACATTATATACAGAGAGAGAGACAAAGAGAGAGAAAGAGATAGATATACAAAGAGAAGTGAAAAAATATAAAGAAGAAAAAAAGGAGGTCGCGTGCGCGCGTGTAAAGTGCAAAGATTTGACGAAAGAGAGACAAATATTATAACATTTATATACAATAATAAAAAAAAAAAAAGTACATAGAGAAGTGTAGGCAAATAGATAAATAGTTAGATAGACAGAGACAGGGAGATAGAAACGAAGAAACTGGTGTTATTAACAGTCCTGTGTTACACGTTCCTTGGCAGTGACCGAGAGTGTACCGGGCTGTATTTTTTCGTTGAGAGAAATTCTATTCTACCAAAACCACCATGGAAGTATCGAGAAGAGAAAAGAAACATAAAGAGAAGAGAAGGTAAGAGTAGTAACAACTTTCATCATCATATATTTCTTATTTTATTTTTGTTTATTTTCCTATATATTTGTGTCTCTTCAAATCTTCGATTTCTAATCGATGGAAAGAAAAAGATAAAAAAAAAAAAAAAAAAGTAAATCCAACCGATTGGTGTCCTATTTTTCTTCTAACACGACACAAAGTTGATGCTTTTAACTTTTATTATCGCGTGTCATCGAAAAGACGCTGTTCGAAAGATTAGTTTTTTTTTGTTCTTTTCTTTTTCCTAATGGCGAGCATAAAATGGAGCGACACACACCACAAGCTCATCAATTTTTTGTCCCCCCTTTAAGGGCATGTCAAATGCGTCGTTTCATATCCCTCTTTTGTACTTTCTTTCTTTCTTACTCTTACTTACTTTTTTTATTAATATTATTATTATTATTATTATTTCTATCTCTTTCTATCTTTCTCGCACATGTGTAAGCATGCACACATTTCTACTAATTTTTGTTGTTAATTATTCATTTTTACCACGTCTTCTTCTTCTGGCTATTTTTCTTTATTAGAATTTTTGCATGTGCTGCTTCATGCTTTTTTTTTTTTTTGAAATTGTAAATATTTATATATTACATACATATATATTTATATATGTAACACACATTCAGATTTGTAAAAGGACAAATAAACATGATGATATCTATTAACGAATATTTAATGAAAAAAAAAAAAAACATTATTACTATGTCAGGTAATCATTTTTGTAACGTTTATTGTGTCTTATCTAATGGCAAGACAAAATAATGTTAATTTTAATGTTATGTTTAAAAATATAACTTACGAAAAAGGTTCCTCCTTTTTTTTTTTTCTTATTCTTTTACTTTACATTTCGTTTCTTTCAGAATCTCTATGAACAATGTCGTGCATTAATAGTGAAATATTTTTGTTGTTATCTTGTTATTAATGTTATCTTTTTTATTAATGACTAAAAGAAATAAATATATTGAATGTATTTTTAATATTTTTTGATATTATTTTGTTTTTTTGTTAAATATATTTTTCAAGTCATTCTAATTCATAAAGATAAAATAAACGTACTGTAAACAGAAGAATACGGTTTTTAACAATTCAATAATTATTGTTAGGTAAAAATGAAGTTGTATGTTTTTTTTTTTTTTTTTAATAAATTTTTTATTATACATTAATTTAATCTTAGTTTACAAAAAATATAATTAAACTTAATCGGATACTTTTTACAGATTTTACAAAGGATGTTGTAGAAAAAACGTAACCTATGTTGGAGCTTCTCAAAGTATGGGTCACGACCCATGTGTACAAGGGTCTAGTAACTAAATTTGGGGGTTTGTAGAAATGTTAGTTAGTCTAATCAAATTAATACGAATTATATTGCATTGTTTTTGATACATGATATAATTATATTTCGTATGTATACCAAAGTATTGTTCCCAAATGAATTGTCCTTTATAATTTATTATTAGAAAATGTGTTTTAATTCGTGAAAGATAGTAGCCAAGTGGAAAAGTTTGTAAAGCCCCTGTGCTATGCCAATACTCCGATTGGATTCTGTATATACAGTGTGTAATAGAACACGTGAAACTTACTTTGAGAATTGATTGTACACATTAAAATAATGAAAAGGGTTCATATAAATATATGTTCTATCTGGTTTCGTTTATGAAACATAATCAATTCACTGTTATCTATTTTCCAGATATAAGAGATGCTCAAAATTACCATATTGCATTTCAATGAAAGCTCGTATCCGATTATACTTTGAATGGTTTTTACTGTTTCTCGATTTTGTTTAAATATTTGGTTCTATCTTAAACTTTAATATTGAATAATTATTTTAGAACTATTTACAAACAAAGAGTTTGCCACATTTAACAAACTTTTTACATCTTACAATTAGACAGATAAAACATACGTTTAAATTTACTCGTTTATTATTTTGATGTAAACGATAAACCCTCTAAATAATCATATCATATGTTCCGTTACATTTATGTATATCAAAATTTGTATGTGTATTATTTTCGAAAATGGGTGTTCGAACACTTGGCCTTTAGAACTTGACGATACTGCCCGCATATTTTACTAAACCAAATTTGTTGTTTTATTGTTCCATGTAGTCAGAGTTTTAACACAATTACTTTTTTCAAGTTCTATTAATTCATTTTTCTTTCACTTGCAACCATTTGTGACTTTCTCTTGAGTTTTCGTGCTGTGATAAATTATCGTTCATTTTTTCCTTACACACTACTTCTTATTCACCTCTTTACATACTCTTATTTTTCTTTTTTTTTTTTTCTTTCAAAGAATTCATTATACTCAATCATACTCTCTTAGAGTGTCCAATATAAAAAGAATCGTCCAAACGAACTCTATTGTCTGTTATTGGTCAGCTTTACCTAACGAAGAATCTACGTCGTGCGTCACAAAATGTTTCCTTCTCATTTCATTTTATTTCATCTCTTTCTTTCTTACTTGCATTATTTGTTTTTATTTTTTTTTAAGTTTACAATACACATTGTAACTTGTATATGGTCGTACATAATCTGTCGTGCCAATGAAACGGTACGGTTCTTTACTTCGATGACTTATTGTCGTCAACGGCACTTAAAATCTTGATAATCGATAAATAATCATTTTTATATGGTCAGCAGTTTAATTTTTATTTTTATTCGACATCAATTTATTTTACATATATATATATACGTAGTTTATACGTGTGTGTTGCTTCACACATCACAGTGAGGGCAACACACACACACAGACACCAAATACTCTGTCGTGTAAAGTACCCAGAAATTCTTGAGCAATTTTTTAACTTAACGATTTCTCTTTTTTTTTTTCTTTTTTTCTGTTTTTTTTTTTCCCCTAGCTCGACTTTGTAATTACGGTCAAGTGATGCCTTTTTGGTCTCTTTATTGTTTTACTTTTTTCTTTTTTTATTTCTAATAAATATAGCACGAAAATTTCGTATTTTAAAATCACGCGTTTCGATTTAACTCCGTGACGGTAAGGAAAATGGCGGAACTTGAAATTTTCATCGTAGATACGTTAAAATCAATACTGATAAATTTGAAAGATAAATAATACGAGCTTATCGATTTTTTTTCTTTCCTTTTATATATATATATATTTATAGAGAGAGTTATTTATAATGGTAATTTATTAACGAATATTTTAAAGCCGACTAATGACAGACAATTGTTCGTTGACCTCATTTCCATTAGGGAACAAAAAATAGCTTTTTTTTGTTTTGTTTCAAATGAAGTTTTTTTAGATTTGTAATATCACAGTTAGACTTTTTTTAAATTTCTTTTTTATCGGAGTATTATAACGTATATATTTCCAACAGAAATGTATTTATCTCGTTTGCCTAATCACATATTGCCCTTTGTCAATTTTATTAGATAGAAAAAGTTTTTAGGTTAGAATCATTCTTTTTCTTTTTTAATTACGAAAAAAAATATGTCAAATTAGAATAAGATTCTTTAGGGTTTTTAATAATGTCTTGAACAAAAATTTTTTTTTCATTCTTATTTGTTTGTTTGTTTGTTTATTTTCTTTCTTTATATTTCTTTGTCAAATATTTTCTTAATTTCTTTTCTTTCGGAATGATCATTCGTATTTGTAGATTCCTTAATGTCAGCGAAGCTCCAGCAGCGTATTATTTTTAGAAACACGGAAGAGAGTATTTTAGTTATTTTCTTTGAAAATACGAATTTCAACACTAAAGTATATTGAATTTTAATTTCTATTCCTCTTTTTTTTTTTACTTTTTTACTTTTTTTACTATTTTTAATTAATTCATTATCGTATTATTAGTGTAGTTTCATTTAAATGTAATACTCTAATCAAAATGAATATTGATCTCATTAGAAAGATAATTTACCCATTAATTAAAATATCATTATTATTAATTTATGTACTTATATGAACACATATACATATATGTGTGAAGCAATTGCACTATGTAACCTTAAATGCCTTAAAATAAACTATTATAGTTAAAGATATGAAAGAGTTACGATTTCATGATGAATAACGTTGAAACGTTAGACAATTTCTTGGTAACTATAATTTTCCATCTCACGATAAAGAAATTCTTGTGAATTTTAAATCACCATTTCTAAAATAAAATGTTTTAAGAAATAAAAAATTCCACGCTTATGTATTAAAAATAAACATAGAACTAGAATGACAAATGTACGTGTTATTTTAATTTATAATTGTAACATCTGGAATGATAAGCATGCCATAAATGTTACGATATCGCGTTACAGTTATCCTAACAGATGAATTATGTTTATTATTATTTTATATATATATATATGTATGTGTGTATCATGAATTACATTCGATAGGTTAATGTTCGAATAAAATAATATTGATTCATTAAATAATTTTGATCCTTTGCTTGTTTTTAATATTTTCATCTTCATTTTATCTCTTTTTATTTGTCTTCTTTTTTACTTTTTCATCCTACATGTGTGTGTGTGTGTGTGTACGTGTTTCTGTATGTATTTTATCACGCAAGTATTGCATTGAAAAAAAAAAAAAAAAAAAGAAAAAAAAATTAACCTTTGCTGAGAATAAAATGAACGAACGAAACAGGTGAAAAAAAAGAAAAAAAGAATAAAAAACGAAGCACACGGTGTATGTTATTATTCTCACGAAACATGTAAATTAAATAATACGTTGTTACAAAGATGATGATTATTTTGAACATTTTTTTTTTTTTCCAATGAAATCCCATTTGTAAGAGTAGGGAAAATTTGTAGCATGATCGTGATCACATACGCTTCGAATTCATTCCAAGAATTTCGTTTAATAACGAGAACAGTCAGAAAACGTCAATTATAAAAAATACGTCTAGATATTAATAATTTACGTCACAGAGATTAAAGTTATGGTCAGCGAAGTTTAAAGAGGAAAAGAAACGAACGAATGTAAGAAAGAAAGAGAGAGAGAGAGAGAGAGAGAGAGAGAGAGAGAGAGAGAGAGAGAGATAGAAACTGTCTGATAGTGGGTTTGCCTTCTGGGTTTTAACGGTCTCTTTATTCTCTATCTTCTTTTTTCTTTCTTTTTCATATCTACCTAACACGTAAACGCATATACAAACGCATCATCATCACTACCACCATCATAATCATCATCGTCATCGTCATCATCATCATTTCTACACATACACATACACACACACACACGCATGCACGCACATAACCAACCCACGAAGAAAAGAGAAATGTTTGATGTTAAGACGCAATAGTCAGAACCAACCGACGGATGGGTTCCTTTCGAAAATATCTTTCACGTTTAGTTCGTTGCACCGTTATAGGTCTATAATCTATCTTCCAATAGGGTGGGGGGAAAGGCGTGGGGTACGGTGAGGGAGGGAGGGAGGGAGGGAGAGAGGGGGTGCTTTCTATCCAAAAGAGGGGTTAGATGAAGCGATAGAAAATTTGAAAGTAGAAAATACTTTCCTTCTTTAAAGCTTAAGTATCAAAAACCCGACTCACAGTTCGGTTATTGTTAGTTGGTTGGTTAGTAGTAGTTAGGGGTAGGTGGGGAGACATCCTTTAGATCTTTCAAGTTGTTTATAATGAAAATATTTTCTTGCTTCTATCTTAGAAATAGAGTTCTGCACAGACACATCACCAACATGAGGTCGGACTGGGGCCTTTTATTCGAAATTATTTCTTGGACGATGATCTTTCTCTTATCTTTTTTGAAGAGAATGATCATTTCGTTTTAACCAACGTTTTATTGTTGGTTTTTTTTTTCTTTTCCTATCGTATCTTTTCTTAATTCGTTTTCATTTTTTTTTTCTTTTTTTTTTCTTTTTTATTTCGATTACATAATATGTTACTCAAGATATTTTGTTATCAAATTGACGAATATATTGTATTTGTCAATGTTTCAATTTTGTTAAAAGAATACGAGTGTAAATGGGGTTGAAGTATAACTTTTGGGGGAATTATAGTTGAAGTAACCCTAGTTGTACAAAATATTGAAAAATATTGAATACGTGTGTATTTAATATTGAAAAAAAGACATTAAATCTTTACATGTGTATTTAATATTGAAAAGAAGACATTAAATCTTTTTTTTTAATTATTAATACACATGTATTCAATATTTTGTGCTACTAGAGAAAGTAAGAAATTTTCTAATCTCTTTGATTCGCGTTTCTTCCTTTTTTTTTTTTCTTTTTTAAATCAACATAGTTTTTATTTTTTTTTTTTTTTTTTTTAGATTTCTTTCTTCTTTGTATAAAAAAAAAAAATAAAATGTGGAAAAGAAAATACATTACAATGCAGAATTCTTTTAATACGAGAACTTTGGTCGTTCACAAAAATATCATTTATATAAAATTTATTAAAACGAATGATTTTTTTTTTCTTTTTTTAGAATATTTTAAACGTAATTTTTACTTTATTGTTAGTCTCTCAATAATATAACCCACGAATAAAATCAAAATCGTATGCTTAAATATAACATTTGGCATACTGTATATAATACATCGTTTTGTTTTCAACGAAAATTTTACTGATTTTTTTCCTGTTTTTTTTTTTTTTTTTTT
>NW_015149048.1:374260-385970 GCF_001465965.1 Polistes dominula | reverse complement strand
TACTAATTAAATATATAAATTTAATATATTTAATTATATAATATATTTAAATATATAAATTAAATATATTTATTTTTTAATAATAAATTTTTTACATATTTTTAAACAGAAATAAAAAATATAAAAAAAGTTGTTAGTTAAAATTCCTAATTTTTCAAATTATCCACGTAAATGTTTTCTACTTATTACAAGACCCTCTTCCCCTATAAACAATAAAGTAATAAAGTAATAAATAAAAATAATGGTTAGTGATTTTTTTTTTTTTTTGTACTAACTTACTAATAATTTTTTTTGTTTTGTTCCTAATGTGAAATTTGTCATAGTCTACAAATTTTGGAATTTATATTCCACCTCTACCGACAAATATTTATTGACCCACCCTATATATGTCATATTATTCAAATGGGTATGGGGGAAAACTCTCACCGCCTCAGGCCAAATTTGGATATTTCTTCATGGTACGTGTTAATGCTACTGACACATAATATATATGGGCTTCTAAAAACTTTCTTCTTTTTTTTTTTTTTTTTGAATCGTAGCAACCATCTTTTTGTTGCTAGTAATCATTCATTTGTACTTAATCCTACGATTAGTATTTTCCAATGATGAATAAAAAAAATTAATCATTTTATAATCGAATTATAAATATCATGTGTACCTTTATCGTGACACATTTTTCACACGTTATTGAGATTTCTTACATTCCAAAGTAATCACTATGATGCATTATGTTCGATTAAGAAACACATTAAAAACTAAGAAATTGTTATCTTCCTTTTTCTTTTTTTTTTTTTTTTCTTTTTCAAATTAGATATCAAAATCGTTCACGTGTATTTGGTTAAAACAGTGGTGGAGGGGGAAGCCCCCAAAATTTCGTAGATTATTGTAAAAACTATTATTTTTTCTTTAGAGATTTTATTTTAAACAAATTTTATTCTCAATCAACAAGCTTGACTTAACTAAAACGTTAACAACGCTGTTTTTTTAATTATAAAATCAATTTTTTTTTTTATAAAAGAGGCTCTCTAATTTATTTATAAAATTTCTCAGCTAACATTTATATAAATAGTGCAAAATATTTGATATCAAATTAGAAAAATAATTTGTACAAATTTTAGTAATATTTTATGATTGTTTTTAAGTACTGTCATTCAATATTTAACTTAAGTAAATCAGTAATTATGCTTTTTTTTTTTTTTAATTATAAAATCAACTTTTTATAAAAGGGCTCTAATTAATTTATAAAATTTCTTAGCTAACATTTATATAAATACTGCAAAATATTTGATATCAAATTAGAAAAATAATTTGTACAAATTTTAGTAATATTTTATGATTTTTTTTTTTTAAATACTGTAATTCAATATTTGTCTGGTTTTTAGATAATCTACAATATGTATACAAAATATCATCTCATTTTGGAATAACTGCGTGCACGCACGTTTAATATTTTTTTTTTTACTTATTTCTTTTACCGAAAAAAAAAATGTCTCTACATAAATACATATAATTATGATTCCACATCATCACATATTCAAAAGTATAAACAGGATACTCTCTTGCGATCATCAAAATTTTTTTTTTTCACGATATTCTTCAATCCAAAAATATCCATCCATCACGAATTATACAGTTAAGGTAAGAAGAATTTTGTATATTTATTATAATAATTATATAAAAATCAAATTCAACGATATTGGTACAACTATGGTTTAAACAAATGAATCAAGTATGGCATCATTATGTATTAAAAAAAAAAAGTAATCATAATTATACAATTTTGTAATATTACTAAGCAGATACAAAAGTATAACATCTCTCCACCAATATATATATATATATATATATATGTGTGTGTATGTATAAAAAAAGAAATAATGTAAAACTGATAAATAAAATTTGATTATGCAACTTTTAGTAATTTCTATTTTTTTGTTTCTCCCGTTGACCTTGTAATCTTCCTAGTTTTCTTTTAATTGCAAACAAATTATTTATAAAAATTACGAAAAGATATATTTAAATAGTATAAAAAACTAGTTATTCAACATAGGAATACTTAAAAAAAAAAAAAAAAAAAAAGAAAGAAAAAACATTAAACGAGTTTTAAATGTTTATTCTAATATTCTGGTATAATAAAGTATACAGACACAATTTGCAATAATTTCTGGTATCGTATGCGTAAATAATCGCACAATTACTATCTCTCTTTATATATTTCTTGATTTCAATCGAAACTATACCTCTTAACCTTCCAACCAATTATGCTAGTGTCTGATTGATGATCGATCGATCACTCAGATCGAAGCACGTCCGCTACTTTGCAGAAAACTTTTTTTATTTTCCCCCGTTTTCTGTTATCTCGATTGAATGTACTACGTTACGGTTGTGACTCGAAGGTTATGCGATTAATTGGATGCTGAACATAGACAATCATAGAAGACACGAACATGAACATGAGAGTGCACGTGTTTGTTCGCTCGCGCGCACACTCATGCTCACTTATGCGCTTTTATTTCAATGCGCTCAATATAAAATAACCTTGATTCGTAATAAAGAAGTATAAATGCGAGAAAATCTGTAAAAAGGGATTTTAATGAAAATTAACTTGGTTATTAACACACACATATATATATTTATTATATATGTGTGTTATTATATGTATTATATGTATATATGTATATATATATAAATATTTAATATTATATAAAATGTATAATTAATTTTTAATAATTATTATATAATTAAAATATTATATAAAATATATAATTATTTTTACATATATTTATATGTATATATGTATATTAATGTATATAATGTATATTATATATATATTTTATATAAATAAAAAAATAATATAAATATATGTAAAAATAATTATATATTTTTGTATATAAAAATGCAGTGTCACATTATTGGTTTTTTAATACAATTTTTTTGTTATTTTGTGTTTTTTTTTTTTTTTCGACTTTGTACATAGGATAATTTTTATCGCGATTATTTTTATTTTTTATTCCTAATTTAAGGATTTATTATTTAAAAGTTATGTTCTAGGTCTTTGGGTTACTATAAATTTTATTTTTTTTAAGTTTAACTTTATTAATTTTATGTGTTTTTTGTCAACTTAGTCCATAGGATAGTTTTTATTGTTTATTTAAGGATTAAATTATTTAAAGTTAATGTAGGTCTTTAGGTACTGTAAGTTTTCAATAGATGGCATTGTATTGCAACACAATAATTTCCCTTTTTTTTTTCAGATTTACATAAGACATAACTAATCTTACTTTTTATATTTTATTCTGTATTATTATTTCATGTATTCTATTTTAATTGTGGTATTATTTTGTGTGTTCTTATATTATAATTTATGAAATAGTTTAGAATAATATTAAATCAACATTTTTTGTAACAAAACCACATCAACGCGTGAGATGATCTTTTAGTATATACATGTATTGAAACAGTCGTATCAATTATATGAAATAATCTTATGTGTGTTTTATCATTTATGATAATTCATGACACACACAGAGATATAAAAGGAACGTATTTATAACGTTGGATTAATTTGATTTTTTCTATACCGTATCTCTTTCTATCGTTTGAAGAATATAACTTATGTAATAATCTAGTCTACTGCACGTATATGTGATAACTGAATGATATTTGTTCGTAATTTTCTTTTCTGTAATTTGACGAATGTCGATTTCATTATGATATGATAATTTTCATTTTCAAATTGTATTTCTTAATTAAAATTTTCAAAGTACCGTGTTACGAAATAAAACATGAGAAACGTTATAGATATTCTTTGGTATTGTAGAGATATTGAAAGAAATCATTTTTATCAATCATTTTTGTCAAAATAATTTTTATCTACCATTTTTAGTCTATGCATATTTAATTATCATTATTATTATTATTATTATGATTATTATTCTATACATTTTATTTATAATATTTATTATATAATATAAATACTATATATATAAATCTTTATATAGAAAAATTCAGTGTCACTTTACTAGTATTCAATGAACTTCAAAACTACTGAACGAATCTTAATTAATTGTTTTTTTATTTTATGTGAAATTTTTTTTAATAAATTTATTTATTAAATTTATTTATTTATATTAATAATAATTATAATAATAATATTGTTTATTTGAAAATGTGAAAAATGTATTTTTAGTATCAACGAATGATTTAATTTAAAAATTAAAAAAAAAAAAAACGTTAATTAATCGTCAAATTTATTTCTGTCCTCGATATGATATTTCTTCATTTTAATTTTATTTTCTTTTAGTATTATGGTGGGGAGAGAATAAGCCAATCGTTATCTTTCATACCAAAAATGATCAAAATAAACGATCTCGATTATTCAAGAGATTTTACTTATTTGTTCGGTTATTGGATTCACATATTATTCACATTTGTCCCTTACCTCAACGTATTATCATTTTTTCTTTGTCAAAAAAATTCCTTTATTATTGTCTTATCGCAATAAAAAAGAAAAAAAAAAAATTAAAAAAAAAAAGAAATGTCAGATTGTTTTCTGCAATCGGTAATAAAAAAAAAACACCAGGTCTTTCTTAAAGGTTTTATTACAACATTTTGTTTCCCTAGGAATGACAGAAAGATAAAAAAAAAAAAGTAATCACAATTTATTCGAATGACAAATCAATTTTGATTTAACCCTAAAATTCTATGGACCCTTACTGTTAATTTATTTTTATAAGTGGAGAGTCAAATAATCGTTTTAAAATTAAATAAAAAAAAAAAGAACAAATAATATATCTTAATAGATAATAATTAATAAAATTTAAGTATAATAATAACATTTTAGTAATACTTATATTTTTAGTATAATTATAATATAATAATTATAATAAATTATTATATTATAAATGTATTAATATTTATTTATTTATAATTAATATTATTAATTTTTATTATATAATTTTATTAATATTAATATTAATAATAATAATATAAAATTTATTAGTAATTTTAATAATATTAATATATTTATATTATTTTTATTTTATTTTTTATATTAATAATTTAATTTAATTATTAATTAATTTATATTTATTTATTATTATTTATTACAATTATTTATTTTTAATTATAAATAAATAATAAAATTATAATAATACTATATAATATATATATAATGATAAAATAATATTTAAATAATTTTAATTTAAATATAAATTAAAAAATTTAATATAATTAATGAACGTTATATATATACATATATATATATATATATATATATATATATTTTATTTTATTTAAAAAAATAAATAAAAAAAATGTACATTTTATGATGATAAAGTGTGTAATATTAAAGATCTTCTATGTTACATGTAAATATTATTAAAAAATAAAATATATAATAATTCAAAAAGAAATAAAATTTTGTGACGTGTAGGGCGGCCATGATAGGTGTAATATCGCGTTATCAAGACATAGATAGCGATCGTTTAAAGTTTACGGTTTTTTTTTTCAAGAAGTGAACAATGCTACCGTATCGAGATTAGTATCATTTCGATCGTCGTCGTGGATCGTAAAATAAACCGACGTTACAGTAAGATTCTAGTCAGTCAGTCAGTCAGTCAAACCTAAGAAGAAGATACCAGTGATAGAAATACGGTTTTCTTAACTTGTTTTGTGATTCCGGCGGCGGCCATGATACGAAATTCGTCTCGTGAAATCGATCGATTCGGACGATCCGATTAATAATAAAATAAATAAATAAATAAAAAAAAAATAAATAAAAGAAAGAGAACAACAACGATCGAAATATTTACAAATTTAACTTTTTTTTTTCCTCATCGTATTTAAAAAATTCGTAGAAAACGTATATCGAGTTATTTTTTTCTTTTTTTTTTTGGGCGGGAAGAAAAATAAGAAGATTAAAGGAGAAGAAAAAAAAATATAAATTCCAATTAATTAGAAATAAAAGTTTAATTTTAATTGGACAATATATAATATAGGATAAAAATGCTAAAATAAAATTAAAAAAAAAAAAAAAAAGAATTTATCGTGAAACATACATATACGCGTATAGCAGCACATGTACGTTGATAATCAGATAAGTCAAAAGTGTGAATTATTTTCTAAATGTGTATTGTGTTACGATAAGTAAATACTTAATATAGAGCACACACCAACAAAAAAAATAATAATAAGTAAAAGATATAATATAGAATCGGTGTGTAAATTATATATAAGTGGTGCACAAGAAGAGGTCGCTATCGATCACAATGAATATGGTACTTTGGATGTGTATCGATAACAACGACGACATCGATAGATCGATAGGACCAAGAAATATCTGTGAACAAAATGATTGGATTGGTAGGGAATCGGGTTATGCCGATTTTACCGATGATCATGAAAATAATGATAACAGGAGGATGATCATGATGTCATCGTCATCGAAAGATTCGAATTACCATCTTGATCCTGTTTCCAATATGACTGTCTTTAAAAAAATGAAAACTAGAACTATGATAACAGATAATGAACAACAACAATCCATCATAAATTCGGATTCACATAAATCACAAATTTGTCGAAATAATAATACGATCAACAATTATAATTCTAATTTGAAACCTTGCAAATTTGGTCCTGTGGATGTTGAAGACCTGGCCACGTGTTTTCAACAAGAAAATTTCACTAAAACTCATGAACCACCATTAACACGTAATACTCGATTAACTAACAATCAACGTTTATATCGTGGAAATTATCGTACGAACAATTCATCGTTTAATTCGTCATCAGATTCTTCTTGCCGATCGTGCCCAAAATATATTGAAACAACTACGATTAATGATAATAACGTTTCAATTAATGATACGATTAAATCAATCGATACTCGTGTACCGCCATTTGTAAGAAATTCGATAGAAGAATTTTATACGAATCCTTTTGAATTTTGTACGGAAAAAAAATGGTTGGAATGTCCTGTCAGTGATTATTGTCCATTGTACGAGAAGAATTTTTCTTATATATGTAATAACAATATTTTACCGCCATGTATCAATGATAATAATAATAATCATCATTTTTGGATGGAGTATGGTAGTAATCCTTGGAATTATTTCACTATGGAGGATGAAAGACTAATGGAGGATTATTTGTAAGTGAAAATTATTTCAATAGGAACATTTCTTTTTTTTTCTTTTTTATATTATTTATAATACAATTATTATCTTAAATATTTATCTTTAATATTATCTATTAATTTGTATTTTATTCAATGAATTATTAGAACAAATTTATGTGTGGCTCTGACCATACGTTGCTATGGTTTTTATTTTTTTTTATAAAATGTTGATTTAATATTGTTCTAAATTATTTAGTAAATTATAATATAAGAACACACAAAATAATACTACAATTATAATGAAATATATAAAATAATATTATACACGAAAAAATATAGAAAGTAAGGGTAGTTTTATCGAAATAATTGAATTGTAATACAGCACCATCTATTGAAAGCTTATAAAACTTAAAGACCAACATAACCTTTAAATAATAAATCTTTAAATTAGCAATAAAAAATACCAAATAATATTATATAAAACTATAATTATAATATTAATTAATATAATTAATATTTTATAAATTATATTATAATAATAATAATAAATATTATATTTATTAATATAATATTAAAATCACAAAATTATAATATTATATTATATAAAAATTATTCTATCTGCAGCATTAAAAATAAATAAATTATAAATAAGTAAATTTTAATATTATTAATAATATAATATTATATTAATAATATTATTTTATTTTTAATAATAATAATATTATTAATATAAATAAATAAATTTATAAAAAAAATTTCACATAAAATAAAAAAACAATTAATTAAGATTCGTTCAGTAGTTTCGAAGTTCAATTGAATACTAGCAAAGTGACACTGAATTTTTCTATATAAAGATTTATATATATATATATATATATATATATATATATATATATAGTATTTATATTATATAATAAATATTATAAATATTATATATAAATATATTTATGTTGTTTTCAACTTGCTATAGAACGTTTTAGGGTTTTTACAATGATCAAACATGTTCTAAGATAAAAGGAAAGTATTCTTCAGCGGAAATACATATAAAAGTCGTGATAGCAGATAAATATCAGAACGTTGTGGTGAGAGAGTTCTTCACCCTCATAAAGATTTATGACATTCTCTCTTTCACATATATTTTTTTCTTCCTTTCTTTAGATAGAGGGATAGAGAAAGACAAAAAGAAGAAACAAAACATGAGTTTATTCTGTTATAGTTATAGAACGTTGGATCTAAAATAATATATTATATCACCTAGCTTGAAATAAATAGAATCGATGGTTTAAGGATACAAAAAAGTGAATGGAATTTTTCTATTGACTGTACATAAAAACATTTCTTTTTTTTTGCATTTTTTCCATTTTTTTTTGTTCTATCTTTTTTTTATGCGAATCCGTTAAAATGTGAGAATTAGTATCAGCAATGGCAAACTCGTGACCCATGGGTTGTTTTACGACGCGTGAACAAATTTTTAGTTGATTCATGAACTTTCTACGATATTCAAATAAAATGTTGTGTTAATCGTACGAAAATAACCGAGTGAGATATCAAATATTTGTAAAATTCAAAAAGATAATCGTTGAATATTTCTATTCAATTATTATTAGAATATTGTTGTTAATTTAAATGTGTAATTATTTATTATTTATTTTTATAAATTTATTTATATAAATTACTCTGAGAACACGGTGAAATAATTAATTTGGAAACATAACGTAATTAATTTTGCAGTAGTTTTCATATGAAATAATATTATTTATATTTTGATTTAGTTTTTCGTTTCTACTTTTTTCTTTTCTTTTTTTGCAACTGTAAATAGATACATATATATAAAATTTATTTTTTTTATTTATTTTAATTTTATTTTATTTGATATTTATTTATTTTTATTTTATATTTATATTTATTTAATTATTTTTATTTTATATTTATATTTATTTAATTATTTTTATTTTATAGAATTTATTTATTTTTTATTTATTTTAATTTAATTATTTTTATTTGATATTTATTTATCTTTTATTTTTTTAAATTTAAATATTTTTATTTTATATTTATTTAATTATTTAATTATTTTTATTTTATATTTATATTTATTTAATTATTTTTATTTTATATTTATATTTATATTTATTTTTCATTTATTTATTTTAATTTATTTTTATTTGACATTTATTTATCTTTTATTTATTTTAATTTAAATATTTTTATTTTATATTTATATTTATTTAATTATTATTATTTTATATTTATATTTATTTATTTTATAGAATTTATTTCTTTATTTTTTATTAATTTTCAAATGACTCGTTTTACATATTTCTCATTTGCTACCTGAAGTAAATACTTGTAAATAAATTTTTTATTATATTTTTACTTCTCATTAAAAAAAAAAAAAATAAAAAAATAAAAAAAGATTTTCTTCATCATTTATTTTCCTCTACAGAGTATTGTGATAGTTTAACATTAAACATTATTGCATTCACTTACTATTCGCGTATATTGAAACTTTATGTTTTTATTACGTAGGATTTAAAAAAGATATGCAAATAAAACATACGGGACTTTACCTATACAAACGTAATTATCAACGATACTGCTAAACCATTCGGAATTACCCAGTTAAAACAAATTTCGAGTTATTTCATGACTAATTTATTACTATTCCCTTATTTTATATATATTTTTAGTTTGTATATCGTATTTGCGAATACGTTGAAACAACTATACGCTTAGAATAGTTTGATAAAAGAAAATAAACAAAAAAAAATAATAAAACAGGTGATGAATATATATATGTGCCTATAATTATGAAAGTGGTGGTCTAAGTCATATATCTCTTGTTTCGAGATATTTAAAGATTTATACTTGAACACTATATGAATTCTACACAATATTGAAATAACAAACATTATCTAACGATTTATTTTTAATAATATCGTTTTCAAATTACATTGAATTTATTTAGTTTATAATAATGTAGTGCGTAATAACTGATAAACTCATTTTTTTTTTTTTTTTNTTTTTTTTTTTTTTTTTTTTTTGTTTTTTTTTTTTAATTTAGACTTACATTAGACCATTTTCATAATTATGGGCACATATATAGTACGTAAATTGCATTATTTCGTTGCATTTTTTCAAGGTATTGATCAAATGAAATAAAAAAAAAAACTAATGAAATATATTTATTAAAAACTTTCACACGATTTAAGTGTCGTTTATACAAACGAAATTATTTAAGGGTATGGGGAAGTGGTTTCTTCGTCTTTTCCTACTTCTGTTTTTGATTTAATTTCTATGATTTGTTTTTGTTTTGTTTTTTGTTTTATAGGAGCAACGAGAAAAGAAAAGAACGATCTCGTGATGCAGCAAGATGTCGAAGAAGCAAAGAAACCGACATTTTTACGGAACTTGCTGCTGCATTACCAATATCACAAGACCAAGCAACTCATCTTGATAAAGCCAGTGTCATGAGACTTGCCATTGCTTATCTCAAAGTACGAGCGGTCGTTGATTCCAGTGAGTTTTATTATTTTTATCCTTCTTTTCTATACTTCTTCTATTTTTTTTTCTTTTTTTTTTTTTATTCACAAATCCATCACTTTTTTTATTCTCATTTTCATTATATTACATCAATTAATAAATAAAAAGTATCGGATAATATATATATTTAATAGTATTTTGTTAATTGTACACTAATTTTAATTTTCACGATATTTTTATTTGTATAATTCAATTTTAAATTTGAGTAATAAAATTATTTCTATATAAAAAAAATTATACTGTGCTACCAATTGGATATCTATATTATATTAGTTAATTAATATATAATAATAATAATAATATAATATTATAAATATATAATAATATTAATAATAATAAATTATATATTTTTATAAATTATAATAATTTTAATAAATTTTATATATTTTTAATATTAATAATAAAAAATATATATTTTATCTAACTTTTATAGATATTTTATATTATAGATATTTTTAGATAGCATATTATATTTTATTTAATATTAAATAAAATTGTATATATATATATAATATTATTAATATAAATTAAATATAAATTAAAATTATTTATAGATATTTTATATTATAATTATTTTTAGATAGCATATTATATTTTATTTAATATTAAATAAAATTATATTAAATTATATAACCTAAAAATATTAATAATTATAATATTAATTATTTTATATATAAATATTATATTATAATTATATATATATACTCTGTTTCTTCTTCATATATTTTGTGATTTATTTAATTTTATTTTTTCTCTTCTATTGTTTTTTTTTCCTCTAGTACCAAGTGCAGTCACAAAATCAGAAACTTCAGTGAAATTGGATGAATTGTTTCCGGAAGCATTGAATGGATTTATGCTGGTATTATCCAACGATGGAAATATGGTTTATCTATCAGAAAATGTTAGCGATTTTCTCGGAGTATCGCAGGTACGTTTATACGTGTTACTCATTTGTAATAAATTGTTTTTTTTTTTTTCTTTTTATGTATTATATATTCGCAAAACACTTTATTACATATCGTGTTGAACAACAATATGTATTATTAA
>NW_015149048.1:340502-351582 GCF_001465965.1 Polistes dominula | reverse complement strand
TTTTTTTTTTTTTTTAATTTTTTGTTTACGAGTTAATTAAGATAATATAATAATAGGATGACATAATAATATAAAAATCGATTACTCGATACACATTTATATTCTATGCATTTCGCAAGAGACTTAAATCTAATGTTCGATTTTACTTTAATATATATATGTATATGTGTGTGTGTGTATGTGGATGTTGGATGGGATGAATGTATGAGGGTATATATATATATATCGTCAGAGATCACTAACGTTGATCGATCAAAGTTACGACGGCCTTAAAGTTGGAGGCCTCGACCCTTCCTCGATAACCCCACTTCGTGCTATTTCAAATCGTACGGCATTCGACTCGCAATCGGGACTGAATTAAGGCCGATCGCTTATCCGATACGTGTGCTCGTGCTTTCAATGATGAATCTTTCTCTTAACGAAATTTTCTTTCTTTTTCTTTTTTTTTTTTTTTTTCAATTTAATTTTTATTTTCATCTTCCTTGACCTATACTAATGAAAATTATATAATGGGAAAAGTTAATGAGAAATTAAAAACCCAAAATATAAAAAAGAAATTATTGATGACGATTGACTTTTTCAAAATTTTTACTATAAATAATTATTTATTTATATATTTTAATTTAATTTATAAAAATAATTTTCTTTTTTTTCTTTTAACATAAAAATTCTAAAAACAATATCTTATTATCGTTACCTAATTTGATCTAACAATTTACTTAGGTTAATTTCAACCATCCTCTTATTTTTTCTCGTCTTTTTTTTTTATTCTTTTCTTGTTTTTTTTTATTCATAATTTTAATAATAAACGTAAACAATTTATTCACGATAAGATTGTTTTTCTCTTTCTTTCTCTGCCTATCTATCTAACTATTTCATACGCGTCATCACTTTTATTAAAGTTTTTTCCCTAGTCACTTCTAGTAAATAATATATATATACATGTATATATTTTTTAACTTTTTGATCAGGTCAAAACCTTTTGAGGTCATAGTACGTATGAGAAATACAAATAAAAAAATGACAGACGAATGAAACTAATCAAATTGATTGGTATATATATATATATATATATATATATATATATATATATATATATATATATATGTATAACATATATAGATATAGACATATATAGAGGAATTTAGAAAAAAAATTTGCACATGTGAAAATGATGATGTATTAGTGCATCAT
The DNA here is from genome assembly GCF_001465965.1 of Polistes dominula. The sequence goes on along the minus strand of NW_015149048.1, from coordinate 350,388 downwards.
ATGATTTCATTATACATATCTCTCTCTCTCTCTATATATATATATATATATATATATTTCTTTTTTTTTCTTTCTCTTTCTCTCTCTCTGTTTCTCTTTTCTTTATCTTTCTCTGTCTTTCACTGTGTGTACGTTTTAACTTAACGTAGATTATCTAGACCACCGAACGGTTCCTTTCCTCTTACGTCGAATTGACGTTACATGCTGATGGGTTCTTTTATTAGAAAATTGCCTCCGCGGGCAGAGTGCGCGTACTAATACTACATACCTGAACGATAGTCTCTTTTGAATCCTATTTTTGATCGGCGTAGAAAGTATGCGTTTTCTTCTGTGTGTTACACGTTCTGAAAAAAAAAAAAAAAAAAAAAAACAAAAAAAAAATAAAATTAAAAGAAAAAAAAAAAAAAATAATAAAGAAAAAAATATATGAGAGAAAGAGAAACGAATGAAATAAAATGGGTTGATCTAAAGATTACAAATATAATTGAAAATAATTATCAAAATTTTGGTAATCATTTTTCTACGTTTTAATAAAACAATAAACGTTAATTTTAATTCATAAAACGTCCCTCAATATTTTTAACAATTAATTTTAATTTAATTTAACACGATTTGCAATTAATGTTTTTTTCTTCTTTCGAACAAAAATTTGCAGAGTATTTGTTCCAAAGTACCCAGGAACACATTTGAAATATTTTATACATTTAAAAAATAAAAAAAGAACCATATGAAAAATAACAATACATCGCGATCACTAATAACAAATTTAAATAATAATAATAATCGTAAATTTTTTATTGCTGTTTCTAATTATTTGCTTCAGATTTTTTTTTGGGGAATTATAAAAAAAAAATAAAAATCCCCAAAAATTCGTATTCCTCGGGGCAAGTGAAAAGGGAGGGGGATACGATATCAAAAGAGATATCGATATCCTCCTCCTCCTCCTCTTTGAGGTCATAAGAGGAACAGAAGTTCAACATCGGAAAGTGTTTCCAACGAGGAATTTGGTATAATTTTGATTTCAGCGGTGTCGAGTGCAAAGATGAGGTTTATAGCGTACGCCAGCTCGTTGCTCGTGACTCAGAAAAGAAAACGGTGAAATCTGAGCCTTTGGAAAACGTCAACAACAACAACAATAACAAAGCAATTCTTGACGTTGAGACGACGACAAAAACGACGAAAACGACAAAAACGACAAAGACGACAACAACACCGCCATTGGAGGAGTCATCGACACCTAAAGAAATTTTAGCTAAATCTGAGAACATAGTTGCACCGATCGTTGTTCCGTTACAGGAACAAAATCGTAACGAAAACAACAACAGACCACCGCAATCTGTTACAGCTTCGATATTCCGATCGGTTGCATCGATATCATCCAATCAGGAAACGAAAAAGGATATTGATTTAAAATTAAACGAAGGAAATTCGAGAAAGTTGCCAATTATTTTGGGCAAATCTTCTTCTCATCATCATCCGGTTGTTGCTCAAACTACGAAAAAAATTGTCGAGGAAGTTGTTTCACTCAAAGAGAACGATCAACCCAAGAAACGTCGTCAAACTGGACGTACCGAGTTTATCTTTCAGGTAGATAATTACGATTATTTAAAAAAAGAGAAAAGAAAGAATCCTTTATTGTTGAGATTAATAAGGGAAGGACAACAAAAAATAATATTTAAATAAACACATTTTTATAGGGTAAACCTGCATTGGAATACGATTTCGATTCAGCAGTACGTCGTGATCGTACATTGGCGATCAACAGACAATTATATGCAACACTAACATCAACGATTAATAATAATAATAATAATATTAATCAATATCAACAATCGCAACAAACAGAATTACCACCTCAGCAAGTGTCTTGCAGGCCGCCACCTCAAACGGCAACCGCGAGTATATTCGCACCTCGTACCGAGGACATGAACAAAGGTTTTTTGACTTTCAGCGAGGATCAGCCAGGTCTTACCAGTGGGTGTCACTTTTTCCTTAATTTTTTTTGTTACCTTTGCTCTTTTCTCTCTACTTTTTTTTTTCTTCTTGGATATTTGACAGAATAAGAGGTGCGTGAAAGTACGTACTTGACGATTTCTGACAAAATAAAAAAAAAATATCATGAGTTAGAGTCATAAAATCATGGATCAATAGATTAATAGCTTGATAAGACTAAAGTCACGCGAGAGAAAAAAAACCAGAGAGAGTAAAAGATAAGATAACCAATCGTTTTGGAATGTTGAATAAAAAAAATTCGATGATTCTAACTACATCCTAAAAAGTAGACATTTATCTAAGAAAAAAAAAAAAAGAGAGCAAAGAGAAACATGGTAGATAAAAAGAACATAAATAACGAAAGGGCCGATAACACGTGCAAGCTGTTACAATTATAATATTTTTTTAGTGTTGAAGGACGAACCAGAGGATTTAACGCATCTCGCCCCAACTCCTGGCGACGTATGTGTACCTCTAGAAGATACACCTTTCTTAACAGACATGTTGGATGAATTCATTCTTAGTAATGATAATTATTATCCTTTATTGAGTCCTGGCGTTCCATTGTCGTCTGAATTACGTACTACGGATCTCGGTGAAAGTTTAAAGGACACTACTGATTTAGTTGACAGTACGAGAAACAAATGTTTCGGAGATCCTTTGGCAGATAGCGATCCTTTCATGTATGGTGATTTGCCTAGCAGTCCTTGCAGTATAGATCCAAATTCTGTATCACCTTCTATTTCCAAATATCGTCATGTAAGTTATCCTTATCTGGATAATAATATAATAATAATTTGTTTGTCTTCTTATGAAAATAATTGAATCTATTTTTAGAGTCCGGAACGAAGTGTAGATTCACTTGGTAGTCCTCAAGGAGGTAGTGGTGGAGAAGGACTCTCGGAAGATGAGATGTTGATACTTGGTGTAAGTGACAATACAGTTGACGATGAATTAGCACTTAGAGCACCTTATATACCTATGTCAGATCAAGATGAGGCATTGGATCTTTTGATAAGCAATGATATGGTCATGTGGGGTGCACAACAACCCGTGGATAAATCATCCAAATGGTGCTTATTTTATATCTTTTTTTATTTTCATGATCTTATAGAGAGATCATTTTTAGGGTGATCATATTGTTGTTTTTTTGTACAGGCTTACTGAAGATCGCGAACAACGAGACGTTGTTGATTCCAGTTTAGCACAATTGCTTAGAACTGATCAAGCTGTTGCTCGCAGATACAATGATCACGGTGGAGGTTTGGTTAATCCAGTACAAGTATTGGGTCAAATACCTAGAAAAAGTAAGATATCTCTGAAGATGTTCTTTTACAAGAATTATCAATCGAGATAACACAATTAATAATCGGTTTTTCTTTAACTTACAGATCTCTTCAATGAACAAAATCGTTGGACGATGAAAATGAACGATCGTAACGATAAAACAAATAAACGTATTCACGCGCCATCCAATGATTTGGAGAACGAGAACAAACGTATTAAATGCGAGGATTCATTATCCCTCGAGTTGGCCAAGACACTCGAGAGTAGCAATCAACGTTTGATGTTAGACGAACAAGGAAAATCACGAAGATCGAATAATTTTTCAGGGAGTCAATTATTACGTCGATTGGTATCACAACAGACACTTTCACGTAACAATCGAACAAACGACACCGAGTCTAATAGTTGCAACGATATTGGTATTGGGAAGAACAACAACAACAACAATAATAATAATAATAATATTAATAATAATCGTCGTAGAAGTTTTGAAGATGAACAGCAACGTATTATACGTAACATAAATGAGATTAATAATCACAATGGTGGTGGTAGCAAAAAGAACAACAATAAAATATCTAAAGACGATGACGAGGACGAAGCTGAAGGGGATAGCGGAGGGGGAGGGGATCAGAAAAGAAGACGTTTAACTCAGGAAATCATAATAGAGAACAATCCAACAACAACAGTACAAAATTCAAACAATGGTTCTCATAGGAATCCGCCATATAACAGCGTCCTCATGAATCTCCTGGTGTCCGGCTGCGACGTGAGTGCGGGTTACGTTTGCTTGGTCAAACCAAAACCTTCGAAGAGTATCGCGAGCACGTGAGCAATCACGAGCCACTTTCGTGTTCGTTATCACGTAATTGATATAATTATTATTAATACGTCCTTTTAAAGTATCTCTCTCTTTCTCTCTCTCTCTCTCTTTTCTTTTGTATTTAAAGGACACAGATTTAATTTCCTTTATTTTTGGAAGTAAAAATAAAATTGGGAATATTAAAAGTCAGGACACATGTAGACTTTTTAATACTTAAGCTTTCTTTCTTCGACGTTGTATAATTATTTCATTTGTGATCGATCAATTAAATGTCGCGAGATCTTTGGCTCGTTGATCTCCGTGCTCGTACGATTCTCATACGATTCTCATACGATTCTTCTTTCGTTTCTTATAATATATTTATAAAGAGAGATCTGTTACGAAAGAGATGAAAAGACGAAAGAAAGAAAGAAAGAAAGAATGAGTGTTTATGTGAGAGATTAAAGACAATATATATAAAAGTGGTTTTAGACGCGACGTTGTTGTTTTTATTGGTTGTGTATGGTATAGAGATCTGTGCGCATATCAGTAAGAAGAAAAAAAAAACAATAAAATAATAGGAAAAAACAAGATCTAGGAATAAGTCTCGCGAGAGGCCACACAACACATACCATTTTTAGATTACGATTGCGTCAATGGACAACACACAACAGATATTATGCATGGAAAATAAGAAAAATGGACATTTGTAGTATCGCGATGATTCTATAACGCCATGTTATGTACACACAAATACAAAGTATATGAAGTTGTTGATTAAATATTATCGAAATACATTGAACATTTAACATCGAAATCGCTTGATCTGCTGCGTTCCGTTTCCTGTTCTTTCATCCTTCCATATTCCAGAAAACGTTTCATCGGCTTTTATTCGGATTTTATTTTTTATTTTTGTATTGTTTATTAAAAGTAATTAAAAAAAAAAATAAATAAATAAAAGAATAAAATATTTAAATATTTTTTCTCTTGCTCAGTAATTTTAATAAAAATGTTACTATTTTTGTTTATATTTTTAAAAGTATCTTTTTTCTTTTTTTTTTTAGTTTCAAAGATACACGGAGATTATATGATTAATTAAATTTATTAAATTTGACCTTTTTTTAATTAGTATGTATTTCTTATTTTTTGATATTCATTTTAACGATATTCATTATTTGATATTCATTTTTATTTTTATGAAGAAATTTTATTTGACACACCCGATATAAAACATAGACATTTTTATTTAATATGCTTAAATAATTTTCAAATTCTAATGGAATAAAATTCTATTTGTTGATTTTATAAATGCAATAGCGTTAGAATGTTGTTACGATTGCCGTGACTAATTTGGCTTTAATACCTGTTGATTTTTACTTCGCCATTACTAAATGATTTATTGACGAACAATAACGAGCTAAGATACGAGAGCTATATTATAGAATTTAATTACCTTTATAGAGCAATAACATTGAAGTTTCATAAAATTACAAAAAAAAAAAAAAAAGAATATAAGATATCGATGAAAGAAAACGTTATCTGTCAAGTTATTATTGCCTGTCAAGTTTCGCATTTTCCTATTTCATCATCGTGAAACGCAGCAGTAATGTAATAACATGTAATAAAACAAAATATATATAAAAAAGTACAATTGTTCAATCATTTGTTTTTAAAGTTTAGTAAATTGTTTAGAATTATTAATTAGCGTACAGATCTCTCTTACTATACTAATTAAACTTCGTAGTAATGATTTAGAATAAAAAATTCAAATGCGATACTTTTTCGTGAACATTATCAAGAATTGTTGTTTGAGTTTTGGTTTGACATGTTTTTTGTAATTTTTCTTTTTTTATTATATCGATATTTTTATGTTTCAGGATACTGTAACGAATTCTCGTAACGTGCCAACATTAGGAAATAAATGTTTAACTTCTCCGCTTAGCGTGAATTTGGACAATCAGATGGTCCCACAATGTCCGGACGGATTGAGCAACATATCTTTAGATCGTCTAAGTCCAAGTAGTAGGAAAAATTTTGTCGGTTCATTGAGTGGTGGTAGTATGATTTCACCTTCAACTGGCATAATATCCTTCGATCAGCTCGAGTATGATGTTGTTTGTACCGGCCCAGGTCTACTTCAGATGGATACTGGTTTACTTGAAGGACCGATGGATAAGAATCTCGTTTAAGATTAAACGCGGTCCCTTTAAGAAATTCCAGAACTGCTAGAAAAAAAGAAGTAAGGGGCTCGAATTGCCTAGCTAGTTTGTTACATTTAATAATATACATTTCAATAATGGGGGAAAAAGGGGAATCCTCAAGAAAAATAATAACGTATAAATATAAATTGACATCAGTGATGTGTTCTATCTGAAATTTGTACATAACCAAACATTATGAGCATTTATAATTTAGTTTAGATAGATTATGTTTCTTTTTGATTGATCTCTCTTTTGAAACTACGTTCTATTTTATCCAATAATGAATGTCACAAATAATGTATATGAAAGTGAGATTCAACGGCCATAATAATCGATAAAACATTTTTTATAGGCTCTTTAATAGCTACGCCAGAGTTAATTACCAATTTTATTTTCAGTAAGTTCTGGAATTGATTAGATATAGATAATATATAAGTGGAAGGGCAAAAAAAAATGTATTTTACATATTGACAAAATGGTTTTGATTATAGAACTCGTATAATAATATTAATAAGCATTTTAATATGCTACATAACAACAACAATAATAATAATAATAATAATAATAATAATAATAATAATAATAATAATAATAATGTAAAGATTTCGTAAAAACGGATATTACCTGCAAGTAGAGTATTCAAATGTGTACATCCTATAATTTTATATAATTATTTATATATAATGTATAACGGATCGTACATATTTGAAAAGCGTTTGTAAATTGATAGCCAATCCGAAAAAAGTGATTCGTTTCATTCTAATACAATTAATTATTTTTTGAACACGTAGTATTCTCCAAATTTGCAGATCGTTATCACAATGTGATATTTTTTGTTTTTGTTTTGTTATTGTTCCTTTTTTCTTGTCTCACTTTATCTCTGTCTGCTTTCAATTTCAATTGTTAATAATGTTCATATACAAAGTATATTGACGAGTGACTATTGATTAGAGATTGTTACGTGCCAATACTTTTACGATTAATGATTTTACAAATAATGATTTTAGTATATTTGTTAAGTTCTAAAAATGAAGATTTTATTTACGTTTTATTATCACTTACACCCTCATCATCATTATCATCATTATCATCATCATCATCATCATCATCATCATCGTAATTATCATCGTCATCGCCATCTTTACTTTTGGTTTTTAGACTTTTCGTTTTGAAAATTAAAAAAATGAAGTTACGATCGATTCGAAATTAATTAGAAAATATTCATGTAAATAATATACATTAGAATATATTTTTTTTTTTTTTTTTTTTTTTTTTATATAAAAATCTTTTTAAGCCTTGATCGTTTGGTCCAATTTAAGAATTGATTAAGATGCAAAGCTGAGAGTAGAAAAGAAAAGAAAAGAAAAGAAACAAAGAAGAAAAATGAATTGATTATCTCGTACGATAATATTATAATTCGTGCGTGATAATTATACGGCATTTACGTGTTGCAACAATTATGTGTTGCCTTGTTTGTTGTTATTGTTATAATTTTTATCATATTTTTTGATAAATAATCCTTGTTAAAATCATAATCGTTATAATTACCATTTTACAGACGTAGAAAATATTCTCTGCTGGTACTAACCGAAAATTTTTTCTACACGATGTTTATTAAATTCTAGAAATTATACGAATGAAAATAATTGTAATTAATATTATATATCTGGCCGTATAATATTATAATTATTATTATATGATTGTCATCTATATTAATCATCTTACTATAATCTTAGAGTATCATCCGATATGGATAATAATTAATCGCAAAAAAAAAAAAAATTATGATATAATGAAATGCAGTATCAGGAAGAAAATATTTCTATAAATAATATATTTCTACGTATTTACTGTTTTTCATTTTTTTCTTTTTTTTTTTTTTTCATTGGATTTTAATTTTAATGAATCTTTTTTATTTTTTCTTTTTTCATTAGAAAAGCATCGTTAAAACGATGATATTAAATTAAAAAAAAAATAAATAAAATAAAATAAAGAAAAAAAATTTACTATCACTGTCACCGATAGAAAAATTATCCTAAATTTAACTGCTAATTTTAATAGCTAAATTTTTTTTTTTTTCTTCTTCATATAATGTAACAAGAGTTGACGTTTATTGACGTTTACTATATACAATTTATATTTTGGAGGATGTGTATTTAGATTTCATAATTATATGAACGAGGATTTAATAAAGAATACAAATTCGTGATCGCTTTTTTCGATAGCTGAAAAGCCTAAATATTTTTAGATTGATGTGGTGCACTACATTACCGACGGAGTAACGAAAGAATAATCGTGGGTAAGTATTGGAAGATGTAACTTACGCCATCTGTTAGAATGTTTTATAGTACTATACGATCGAAACGAATATTTTTTATTATTATTTTTTTTTTCTTCTTTTTTTAATTTTTATTTTATCATTCTTTCGTTAATTTTATATTATATTTAAACTTATATCTTTATCCTATATGTATATATTATATATAATATATTTAATTAAAAAAATCATCACAAAGTCAACAATTATCATCTTACCTTTCAGACTATTTCCAAAAATTTTGTATCTCCTTGTAATTAAATCTTCTTTTTCTATTATCGTTAAATACAGTAATATTATTATCTATCATTATCAGTTGATCATCATCATCATCATCATCATCATCATCATTTAAGCGCCATTATTGTATTTCTTTATTATTGTTACAGTTCTTAGAGGACTTTGTCCAGAACTAATAATAAACATCTACGTCTACCGTCTACAATCTACATTCTAAGTCTCTTCTTCATTTTAAACTCACACACTTTCACAGTATTATTATTATATACTTATGTACACATGTTTTTATTATTTTTTTATTTTCTTACTTTCACACACATACACACATTCATACATTACACATCATACATACATATTTTTAATCTCTCTTTCTTTCTTTCCTTCTAGAAATAATGTTGCGTACCTTAGATTATGGTTGAATCTCGGTAAAGCGTTATTTTATTATACCTTTTTATATCATTAACAACAACGTACATGTAAATGAAGAAGTGAATGCTTGGAATATTGAGATTTGATGTTAGTGTGTTGACTTTTTCTTATTTTTTTTTTTTCTTTTTTCTTTTTTTACGTTAGAGATATACTACATTATGAATTAAATGTATTTAGATTTACAAGTATTATTTATCCACTAATCTCTTACAAATTCGCATTTGCACGTGTTTCTTCTTCTTTTCTTTCTCTCTCTCTCTCTCTCTCTCTCTCACTCTCTTTCACTCTTCTCATTCTCTTTCTCCTTTCTTCTTTTTCTTACGTGTGTTACTCAAACATGAGATTTTCAATTGAAAAACTAAACAGAATTGCGTGACTCGTAAATTAGTAAATTCGCATAATCTGATTAATCGATCTAATTAAATCGTTCAATTTTTGTTAGATGAAAAAAAAAACGTAGATAATAAATAAATCGTTTGAAAAATTGTAGATTTTCAATAATCAACCACAAACAGAAATATTTTTTTTTGTCTCATTTATATGTATATAATATATATATTATATGTATATTAATTATATATATATATAATATATATATATATATTATTATATATATAT
>NW_015149048.1:274122-337945 GCF_001465965.1 Polistes dominula | reverse complement strand
ATAATAATAATATTAATAATAATAATAATAAGTAAAAGAAAAAGAAGAGGAGAAAGAATAAAAACGAAGATAAGAGTATGCATCGCAATCAATCGTCGTTATTCTACGTATCTTGAATAATCGGTGTACGTATATGCATATATTATGTAGTTACGTAGATTACATCACAATATAGTTACACTGTACATTAATAATATTGACACTCGTATCAGTGTGTGAAAATGTGGCCACCGTGTATGTATATATATTTATATAATATATATATATATATGAGAAGTGTATATGTGTATACGTGTACCATGTGTTTGTGTGTATGTGCGTGTGTGCGTGTGTGTGTATTTCTTCTTCTCTTATTTCTCTCTTCTGTGTGCACAACATGCGTTATTATCCATGAAATATATCGCTGATACATTGTACAAATCCATTATATACATAAAATAAATTATTATCAACATTAAGCTAGCTAATCTACCTGTCGCCTGTCGGTTTTTTCTTTTTTTATCTTCTTATTTTAATTTTAATTCTAGTTTTAATTTTAAATTTTATTTTTTTACTTCTCTATGTGTTCTTTTTCTTTTTTTTTTTTCTTTTACTTGTGTTTCTCTCTTTAGCGAGCCCTAACAGAACGCACGGGCACAGATACATTGCTGATAATTCTTTCTTTCTTTCTTCCTATCTCTCTCTCACTCTCTTTCATACATAAACACAAACATACGCAAATCACATACATTCGTAAATAATACAATTCATTCGTTCTCTCGTTCTATCTTATTTTTATCTTTAACACGTTCGACGAATATTTCGCAACTCAAACCACACTCTTTTGTCTCTCTCTCTCTCTATCTCTCTCTCTATTTCTCTTTTATTAATTAATTTTTGTCAATTTTTTTTTTTTATTAACCCTTCCTTCCCATTCTCCCTACTCAACCCACCACACACCTTCTCTTTCGTACTCTTTATAAAATTATTACGTTAAAAGGTACCGCGGTATAATAATAGTAATAATAATAATAATAATAATAATAATAATAATAATCATAATCATAATAATAATAATAATTGCACTGATTATAAATAACACGAGGAGAAAAAAAAATAATAATAATAATAACGCGAGTGAAAAAAGAAAACGTAAAATAATTATCATCGAGTTAACACGTACGTACGCACGCACACATTCATACACATATACACACACACACTAAGGACGACTCGAAGAAAAAAACCTTCAAACATTCCGCGAAACTTTTGACTCTGGCCCCCTCCCAACCCCCTTAACTCCTTAACACCCTCCCGCCCCGAAAACCCCGCGAAAACGTTATTTGGCACATAAGTAATTATATCACATCCGGTTTTGCTTCATTAACCATCACCATGTTGTTTTTTCTTAACGAAAAGCTCACTCATTTCTTTCTCCCCCCCCCTCTCTCTCTCTCTCTCTCTCTCTATCTCTCCTTTTCTCTTTTATTTTTTCTTCTATTATTTTGATACGCACAAACGATTCGATATAAACGTTTATTATTGATAATTATAATTAATAATAATAATAATATCCTTTTATATCCTAGACTAACCTCCATTCTGTCCCTTTCATGTAAAACTCAATCACACGTCGTCATCATCAATAATAATCGTCATAAAATTATCTAACATCGAATCGAGATCAATCTTTATATATTTTTTTTTATATTTTTACTTTCCCTTCTTTCTTTTTCTTCTTGTTCATTTTTACAACATTGTCCGTTGTTGTAGTGTTGTTAAATAAAAATAAAATTTAAATAAAAAAAATAAAATAAACATAATATTTATAATTTCTTTCTTTTCTAACTTTATTTATACGTTCGTTTATCATCAATCACCATCATTAAACAAAAATAAATAAAATGTTAATAACTTTAACCAACCACCCCCTACCCACTTCTCTTCCTTCCTAAGCTTACGACGTTTCTTTTTATTATACTCTTATTCTTATTCTTATTCGTATTATTATTATTAATATTATTATTATTATTATTATTATTATTAATATTATTAATATTAATATTATTATAATTAGTATTATTATTATAATTATTAATATTATATTTGTCGTTCTTTATTATCCGTACCTGTTCGCTCGTTTCTTTTTTAAATTACAACAAAAAGAGAATATTTCCCGTAACAATTTTTTAATATTTCTCTTTTAATAATAATTCGTATTCTATAATTATCAATTAAATTAAAAAAATATGATCGAACAATAAATTAATGACGAAACGGGGAAAGGGCCATAAGTACCTAAGATTTCTTTCTTTTTTTTTATTATTATTATTATTTCCCCTATCCTCTATCTACTTGGTTTCTTTCTCTCCCTCTTCCTCTCTTACTCTCTCCCCTTCTCTCTTTTCTTTTTTATATTTACTTTTTTTCTTTATTTTTTATAGAAGAATTTTTTTATACGTTCCTCCAGATAATTATCGTTAGTAAAAAATCGACGATAATCGATTTACAATATCAATTGTTTAAATATTATTCTTACATTCAATCTCTCTCTCTCTCTCTCTCTCTCACACACACACACACGCAGCAACAGTACTACGGATAAAATCGTGTATTGTTTATTATTTCGAGCCGATAACGCGCGACACACATTAGAAGGAATTAGGAACCAGACCTTTTGCACTAGAGCGACGCGTTCGTGTTTATCTCTCGAACGAGTAAAAGGATCGAGAAAAATCAAGAAGATGTAGAAGAATATTAAGAAGATAAAAAAGGGTAGAGAAAGAGAAAGAAGGGGGTAAAAGAAAAAAGACCAAAAAAATAAATTAAAATTGAATTACAAAATTGCATTGATTACGATTTATAACATTTTTTTTTTCTTCTATTATTTAATAATAGCTAAAGGACGATGATGATACATAAACGTTATTTTTTTTTTTTTTTATTAACTTTTTCTCATAGAAATTGTTTGATTATGTTTTGAAACATTAAGTGACGTTTAAATAGATTTTATTGTTAAAAATGTAAAAATGGCACGGATAGAAAAGAACGAGAGAAAAAGTAACAAAATATAACTTCCAAAACAAATACAAAGGAGAAAAAATATTATATCACATATGTTTTGAAACGTAGAGTCTAGAGAATTTAACATTTATTTTTATTTTTCATTCTCACTCTTTCTCTCCCTCTAGCACTCTCTTATTTTCTTTCTTTATCTCTATGTCTTTAGAGAAACAGAATAATAATAATAATAATAATAATAATAATAATAATAATAATAATAATAATAATAATAATAATAATAATTAATAATTAATAATTATACATTTAATATTAATAATAATAATCATAATAATTATAATAAAAAGAAGAAGAAATAGTAGAAGAATAAAATTTCTGGAGAATAAGAAGCTCGAGAAGAGACTAAGGAGAAAAAGAGTATGATCGAGCGTGTTGTTTATTCGACGAGTGCGCTTAGTGTGCGTGGGAGATGTAGAAGGAAAAGAAAGAAGAGAAGGAAAAGGAGTATGATGAGTATAAGTATGAGGATTAGGATAAGGATGAGGATGAGGAAGAGGAGGAGTGCGCGGGCGCAGCTTTGGTTACCAATACAACTCGTGGCCGAGTCTGGAGGAGGGCGAGCAAGATGACGAAGTGGTGGACGACGAAGCTGCTACCGCCGCCGCTGCAGCAGCTGCAGCCGCTGCTGCAACCGCCGGATACGCCGAGGACGAGGAGGACGAGCTGGTGGAGGTCGAGGAAGAAGGTGGTAACGCCGTTGCTCCGGGTGGCCATAGGTTTTGGCCAACCGGAGCAGCTACGTTTCAATCCTCGTCGTGATGCCGTGGACTGGCGTCGTAGCCACCGATCGAGCCCGAATTATCCGGTGAAAAGTTCATCATGTCACTAGGGGAAAGACTGTCCTGAGGGTAATAAAATGATGGGTGATCGGAGCTTGGGCCAGCACCACCGACACCACCACCACCACCACCACCACTACCAACACTACCACCACCACCACCACCATTACCACCACCAACAACACCACCACCACCTCCGCCGTTTAACATCGTTGCCGGGGGTGAAACGGACGGTCTACCTGATGGACCAGCTCCACCACCGCCACCTCCTCCACCTCCACCACCACTTCCGACGTGATGTTGAGAACTCATCTCCGAACCGACCGGCGATAAAAAGCCCATCTCTGGGCCACCTTCTCGACACCATAGTTGTCTCATTTCTTGACGTCGTTGTCGCATCAACGATTTGTATTCGGATATGCGCATCTTCTTTCCGTCAACTATACATGTCCGTTTTGGTCGCGGCCTGTACCTGTAGTCCGGGTGTTTTTCCATATGCAATTTTGATAGTCTGGATTGTTCTTCATAATACGGTTGCTTTTCCGAATTAGACATCGCCTTCCATCGGGCACCTGATGACAAATTTTATATTTTTATGTTTCACTTTAATCATAATTAGATTTAATTTTGTTTTCTTAAATTAATGTTATATTTACCGAGTATCTTTGATATGTTGGAATTGTGCATGTCGGGACAAGCTTTGAGGATTTTCCGTCTCTCGTCCTTGGCCCATACCATGAACGCGTTCATAGGTCGTTTTATGTGTGGTTTGTTCTCACCCTCCCTTTTCTGCTGCCTCACCATTTTAGCTGAAGAAAGAAGAAGCCCTGGATGTCATGTTGCGCGCGATTAACGTCGTGAGAACAGAATCTGATTTCGTGAGCGACACCTGCCCCCTACTCTACTATCTATCCACATTCTCTTTCACATTCACATTTATACATTCTCTCATACTCTCATTCTTTCTTTCCTTTTCTTTTCTTTTCTTTTCTTTTCTTTTTTTAACTCGTTCGCACTCGCGGTTAAAACAAGAACGTAATATCAACCCGATTCGTATCTCAACGATCTGCTTACCTTTTTCTGTTATGTCTTCCGGCACCTTATATCCGGGATCTCGCCACACTGCAAACACACGATAAGAGGCGTTACTTATAACTAGCTGCCGGGAATTCTATTATACTTATGCTTTAGATAATATCACCGGTGTATATTGATTTCATAAACATAACTCTCTTTCTTTCTCTATCTTAAGGTATATGTATAACGTAAATTATAAAAATAATTAATCATTTCCAACGATCGTATTGTATACATAGGTAGCCCTTTTCTTACAATATGGTATCCAATAACACACGGATTTGTTATAATACGATATTAAATTGCTACAAATTTTTGTACAATACTGTACTTCTGCAAAATTGAATAACAAAACTAAATTATTTTAAAACAATGACGCGAAGTAATAAAGAATTCTGGGTTTGACACAATACACCATTTTCTAGGAACCTATTAATCGTGTTACAGGAAGGATTACATCTGTATTACATTTATTTATTAATACGACACGCATATATTTTTCTTCTATATAATATAATACGTTCGAATATTCGTTTATAAAATTCTCCACACAATCTATCAAGAGAATAAAAAAAAACAAAACAATTTAAAAAAAAAATGTACACTCACTGTGAGAAGACGAAAGGAAATCTTGTTCCTCTTGTGGCGTGTCCTCTCGAGAGCCAGGATGTTTGATTGGTCGTTGCGTTTGAGGCGAGGGTGGCATAGCACCCGCGTTTGGTGGCAACCCATAAATTCCGTGCATCGCAAAGTGCTTTTCAACTGCTGCAACTGCCGCAGCTGCAGCGGAACCTCCAGGTCCACCAGCTTCGTCTTTGGACATTACCTTACCCACTGTGTTTAACATCAAAAAATAATTTTTTTATTCTCAACTATATTATAAATATATTACAATATTAATTATGTTATTCAATCCTAACAAAATGATTAATAAAAATATTGATAAATGAAACAACTCACTAGGCGAAGGTAGGGAGCTAAGATGTGGTGGAAGACCAGCGTAGGGTAACGTTGACAGGTAATTCCTGGGTATTGGAAGACCAGGAGGAAAAAGTTTAGGTGCTGTAGCAGCTAATGGTTGTTCCTGTTGACCGCTACTACCGGCACCGGTCGAATGCGAATCACTACCAGGCGACGAGGAAGACGCTGTCGCACCAGACGACGAGGATTTCGGTTTGGTGAGGTTCAATGGTGCATCGAGATCTTGTAAAGGTGCAGCAGTAGGTGCTACTGCCGATGATATTGGCGTAGGCGACGAATCTTTTTCCATTTGCGTCGTCATCTGCGCTAAATGTGCGGTTGCCCAGCTTGGACCTTCCCGGTGGCTACCAATCATCTGTTGAGAAATATAAATATATTCATATATTTATATTTTTTTTATTTGTTCTTTTTTTTTTAAATATTATTTCATTATATTATTACTTATATAAATAAATGTTATATATATAAATCTTAAGTTATAATAATATATAATAGATTACATTATTAGGGTAAACTAAAAGTAGGCACGTTCCTAAATTAATATTTCCAAAATAATTTTACCAAAACCAATCCATTGTGCACCTTATAACACAATTTATAATACAATAAAGATACGAGTTTTTAATTAACCCTAATAACAAAAAATATTACAACAAAATCGTAAACAAATTAGATCAGATGACAATGGATTGGTAAACGTATCGAACGCACACGGATGGAAATGATTGGAAAAAACAAATGTTTCATCGAAATGTATTATATCTTTTGTTAAGAAAATTGATTTTATAATTGAAATAAAGAGAAACATATTTTCTAAGTAATAATATACGTACATTGGCGATAGAATTGATATGCTTGTTGCCAGTGGGCGCGGTCGAGGTGGCCGGCGGTGGTGGCATCGTTGACTGGACCGGTGGTAGCCTGAGTTGTTCGAGAAACGGTAGGAACATCAACGATTGCGGTCCCGACATGCTCAGCGGATTCTTTGTCATTTGCGCTTGCAACTCTTGTATGTTACGTTGCATTATGTGTTCTTGTTGCCGTTTCAAGTGTTCCGATTGCATCTGTTGCATTTCCATTTGTTTTTGCGAGTCTACGCTCATGTGAGGTGCATATGACTGAAATTATATTAAACACAGATTAAATGTGAAGAATAAATGTGAATTGTTAATTTTAATATTTCCAAAAAAAAAAAAAGAAAAAAAGAAAAACATAATTAAATCTTAAAATATTATCCTAGCTCATTTATTATTTATGGAAACGTATTTAAAAGTTAATCGTTATGCTAATGGCAGTTGTTATTGTTGATTTTTTTATTTTTATTAATTTACATTTAAATAATGAAACATTTTTTACGAACATTTTCTATTTCTTTTGATATACGTAAGTATATTAGTATTACATAAGTATATGATTATTTTCAAAAAAATAAAAAAATAAAAAGAACATTGATTGACGTACGATCAACAATAACTATGTAATCTTGTCGTTTATGTTAAAAAGCCGGATATTTCTTCTTTTTTGTGTGTGTGTGGGTTTCTTGGTTTTTTTCTTATAACCACATCACACTTATAAATGAAACAATGATTAAATATATCGATGAAAGAATATTCACAAATAAACGACAGGATGAAAGAATATTCACAAATAAACGACAGGATTGTGTGCATCGCAAACACAAACGTTAACTAATTTTATTTCAGATAGAAACTAGAAATAATATTTCTTTTGTAATCAAACGGAAAACTCATTTTATAACTAGTAAAGCCAGTATTGTAACATTGTTAGAAATAAAAAAATTATATCCTCATTTTAATCAAAATTATGCACGGTTTACCCTAATTTATTTTTTCCAACTCGTTTCAAACCCATTATTAATAAGAACACATTATAAATGTGTTACGACCTTGTTTTTATTGTAAATACAAAGACAAAGTATCGTTTTTTCTCTCACGATTGTGTTATATAGATTCTAATTATTGTCACGATCATTTATAATATCATTACCGATTACATACCTTTAATCGATTTTAACGAGAAAATAATAATACGAGAAAGAAAAAGGAAATAAAAAACCTGATCGAATTTGAAATTCAATAATCTGTGATTTAACCAACACTATTGAACATTTTTGTTTTGTTTCCTTTGCTTTGTTTTGTTTTGTTTAAAATTGTATAAGAACAATTAGATTATGAATTATTTAGTATGTTAACAAATTTTTTTGATCAATGATACAAGAGAACATATTATTAAGATTATCTTATGTGATCTGTGTCAAGTTAGTGAGTGTATTTTAAATGCAAAAAATAAAAGAGACAAGGATAAAGGTAAATGCAGAAAACAAACAACGGATGATATTTCATTGGAGGCAATGAAAATAAAATATATAACAAGAATAGTGGGAAATAGAAGAAGAAAATAAATCTAATATATATAATACACGAAATTTGATCGCAAGTAAATCGTATCTCTTATGTTGGCAAGTATCGATTAAATACAAAGGGGGCAAGGATAAAACAAAAGTGCTACTACTATTATAGAGTTCAAGATAACAACCATTAGTTTTCTGTTAGGATAATTGGTCAATGTATTATCCTCGAAGTACCATCGTCATCATCATCAACGATAAAGAATGAATCGTGTTTAAACTGTGTGAACAATGATCTTTGTTACACCTTCGACAAAGGTTAATCGTTAATCGTTTTAATTTATGTTTACGAATGTTGAGAAAGATTCTCTATCTTTCCATCTCTCTCTCTCTATATATATATATATATATCAATCTCCCATGAAATTTTTTTTTTTTTTAAGACCACAGTAACAATTTAACAAAGGTAATACCATTGTACTCTCTTACCTACAAGCTGGCTGGCTATGATCCAGATACGCTTGAAGTTTAAAGTCTATTTTAGACTATAAGGAAGACGTTTATTCATCCAGCCTCCGGGCACCACCAGCCCGGAGGCGTCACATGCAAATATTAGGTACCTATCTCTGCTCTCTTTTCCTCTCTATTCGTCTCTCTCTCTCTCTCTCTCCCTCTCTATAACTTGTTTTTTTTTGTTTCATTTCTACTCTCTAACCCGACGACACATCCTTCTCTTCTTTCTAGCAACATAGAGTGAGAAAGAGAAAAAGGGAAATTAATCCTAGATGGCTCGATGCTTTTAAAAGCGGAGATCGGTGAAAGTGATTTACGATTTGTACAAGACAAGTGCGTGTGTCCTTTGTCGTAACGACGACGATAGGACGTCGTTAAAACTAGGCATACGTGTGTTCGGTCACACAATGCTAAGAGTAAAATAGAATAAAGCTTCACCTTAATGCTTGTTCCTCCTGTTAGCGCTGGTATACCACGTATAAACTCGAATCGGTGACAAATTAAATCCTATTTTATACGTCGTACGTATATTCTCTCTTTGCTACTTCGATTTATTATTTCCTCTCTTCAACTTGGAACCGATTTCTAACGATTTTAAGACGTGTGAAAAGGTGAAACGATATTGCTAACACAAAGAGCCTAAAGAGGACGTATGGTGAATTATAGTTTTTACTTATACTAAATAAGACACAGCAACTTATCTTTTTAACTTTTACGACGACTAATCAACGATCGATGATTGTGGTCAACTACTAACGAACAGATTGTCAATTACTGGTTCTTTTCAGTTTCACAAATGGTCAACTTCTGATGTAGTCATTGACTTTCCATCAATGTTTATGACTTTTGTGTACCACAACTTTTTTCGTTATACATATTTTTTTGTTATATATGTGATAACATTCAAAGTTCAAAGAATATCTTCACGCATCGGGACCTAAAAATGCAATTAGTTACCATTATGTAAAATAAACATTTGTCTTAACTGGTCAACTACTGGTGCTTTTACCTTCATTATTTTTTTTTATATCCTACATTAATTAAAAAAAAAAAAATAATAATAAATGTCACCTAATCGATAACAATGTTATGTAAAATTTGAATTAGAATTTAATCGAATAATTTTCTTTTTAAATCATACGCATCATGTGTGTATCCAAGTAACAATTGGGATTCTCCAATCCGAAGAAGAAGCAAAAGTAGAAGAAGAAGATGAAGAAGAAGATGATGAAGAAGAAGAAGAAGAAGAAGAAGAAACGGCAAAGTGGAGAAGCCGATGGAACTTCATTATTCATTTGCAAAGTTCAGTTATGCCGATGATACGTATCCATGACAGCTATACCGCCCACAGGGGCTAAATATAAACAGGCGGGGTGCCAGCAAGTTCCATTCACATTCACGCACACAAGTTAACGGACGGTTTAGTAAGTGAGCATAAGAATATGAGGAGCCCCGTTCTGAATATGCATCCGCGCATTGACGCCAACTGCACCGCCTAAACTTAGCCACGCAATTACCGAAACATACCTACTACTACCCCATTACTATATACTAGAGGATCCCATATAATTGTCCTCCTAACCGGACAAAAAGTATTACATTCTAATAGAAACTTATTAACGAAAAGTATTCATTGACAGATCGTTAATACAAAGGAGAGGGGGTGGTTGTTGAGAATTAATTATTCCGATTGTAATCATTTATATTAATAATAATAATAATTATTATTATTATGTAAAATAAAGTTTTGTTAAACGTTTGACATTTTAAATATATGAGATATTCTTTCACAAAGAAGGAAGTGGGGAGGAAACGAAAGTTTAAAAGAAGAAAAAAAGATGACAGGAAAGAAATCTTATTAAGAACGAGATTGACTTTCTATGGGGATCCTGAGTGAAAGAGGAAAAGAAAAAAAAAGAAAGAGAGAAAGAGAGATAGAATACACGAGTAAGCTCGAGGATAAAAGCCGCGAAAATTTAGATCTAGATTTAGAATCGGAGGCACTGGAGTGCAAGGGGACATGCAGGATGACGTAGCCCCACCGGAAGTGGTTCATACTTCACGCGCGTTATAAAGACTGTCACTGGTGTACTGTCTAAAATTACGTCGCGGCCCGTCGACGTGGGTAACTTCGACGTGGACCGGGGTGAGGCAAGGATAAGCGAAACGAGATGAACAGAAAGAGAAAGAGGTGAACGAAACACGAATGAAAAGAGGAGAAAGGAAAAGGAAAAAAGAAAGAAAGAAAGAAAGAAAGAGAGTATGAGTGAGTGTATGAGTGAGTAAATATGTGTGTGTGTGAGAGAGAATCGTCACCGATTAAAATCCTGATAGCACGGTAATTCGTGGTTTGCTCGATTAAAAGGATCGATGTCGGTGCCGGACGTCGAGTTTGAACAAGTTGAATGTTCACCGAGAGAGAAAGAGAGAGAGGAAAAAAAGAGAAAGAAATAGAGTGGTAGAGAAAGAGAAAAGGAGGAAGGGGGAGGGGAGGAGGGAGTTAGAGAGAAAAAGAGAAAAAGAGAGTACGTGGAATGAGTGACTTGAATAATCGATCGATGGTGCCTGGAAGCATCATGGATCCCTCCCGGTGGTGGTGATGGTGGTACTGGTGGTAGTGGTAGTGGTGGTGGTGGTAGTGGTTATATGGGATGCAAAGTGAAACAACGGGCAGCGGGAGCAAACGACAAAAAGCGCTACTGCACTCTTAATGGAATTTTAAAAGAGAGGAGAGCGGAATTCGAGGATGACGAGGAGGACGAGCACCAGGGGTGGCCGTAGAATACATAAATTATGGAGCCGCTTTGAACGGGATTCGCTGCTACTCTTTCTCTCTTTCTCTCTTTTTTTTTCTCTCTCTCTCCCTCTCTTTTTACCTATCTCTATCTCTCTTTTTCTCTCTATCATTCTCTATCTCACTTATTCTTACTATCTTTCTTTGCTTCTTCTAACCGTTTCCATCGGATACGACTGCAATGAAACTTGTAAATGCGGAATCTAGGCCAACCGGAAGCGGTATTTTCGTGGCGGCGCTTTTCGCGTGGATGAAAATGATGATGATGATGATGATGACGATGAAGAATAAGAGGAAGAAGAAGAAGAAGAAGAAGAAGAGTGATCATGTCGTGTTGTCGTTCTATAGTCGTAATCGTACGGTCACCAACCATTGCCAGATAGTTATGTCTTTAGAAGAATTATTGGCCATTGCTGTGATCCATCCTAATAATTTCGTAAATCGAATGGAACGTTTAAATAGCAATATCGAACGATTTGTCGAGACTTTTGATAGAGATATAACGTAATTTAAACGATGACAGACAGGGCTAACGCGTTATTTAAATCTTTCAATATTATGATTTATGAAGAATTGATTAATTATTGCTAGAAATGTGTCATCGAAATGAATATAATATGGAATCGGGGGGTTTTTTTGTTGTTGAATGTTCTGATATGTTAGATATCGTTCATTGATTTTCATTAACGATTATAGTTATCCCGAAGGAATCCATAATCGTAGATCAGAGAGTTCGCATACGTTAATATATACCATAAAGTATAAGCTCTGTTTGTATGTATGTATATATATATATATACGTATTAGTCGTAATGGTATTAACCGAGCTTGCATCGCGAGATATTTTTGGATATCTTTATTGGCCGATGTTTATTATCTATTCGCTGCCTCTAATCCTTTTGATATTCCACGACGGCGGATAAACAAATTGCATGATTACCAGGGCGCGTACGTTCGTTCTAGCGCGGGCGTTCATTCGAGCTCGGAGGTTAGAGGCATCAGACCGGTTTCTCGAAAGCACTAATATTAATAATTCCCTTTTGCACGAAACCAATATCGAGTTATAATATCCGAACGGAACGTCGCTATTCGCTTCTCCCGTCACGTAATGCGCCTAGAGATACCGAGGAATTCGTGTATGAGTTTCGTTTACGTGGCTTGTAAGTCTAAATGTATAAATTTATATATACATATATATATAATACATACGTACAGTATGTAACTACATACATAGTAGATTCGAATTTTACAAAGGCAACTTTGTTCTGGTTATTAACATGCAACCTCACTGTTTTCGATCAATTGTGATATTGTTTATGAAACCAATTATTATTATTCTATCCTATCGATATAATTGAATTTTTTTCTTTTGCTAACATCAATTATACAATTGTTGTTATTTATATTATTCGATAACTTTTGTATCTATATCTATTACGTGAGAATATTTATTTTTCTTTATACTTTAAATGAAACGTATGTTCTATGCAACTTGAATTGATGATATATAGTTTCTTCAATTACAATCTATATATATATATATATTCCATAATAAAAACGATCAAAAACATAATAACTTTACAATCGTATAAGTGTGAATGAAATAATTCCATAAGAAAAGCATTTATAACTCGTGTCCATTAAATAACGACGTTAACAACGTTAGAAAATAGTTTTAAAAGCAATACGTTTTCATCGCCTTAAATCGTCATCTTAATCGTCGGTACTTTTACGATTCTCTTCTTCTCTTTTACTCATACGTTTATTCGTATTCGATAGTGTATTACTATTTTGCCAAATGACACGAACACCGTTAACACGTGACACTACAAAAACACGTTTTGCAATAAAAATATCTTACATTGTAATAGATGAGATTTAAATGTTGGTTTCCTCTTTCACCTTCTCACCCCTTCCTCCCACCCATTTTCGATTGATTATTACTTTCTTTTCTCGAGGCGGTAAGGATCAAAGGTTGACTATTGTTATTATTATCCGTTATTGATCAAACGTGAGAGAAAGAGAAGAAGGGTATAAGCTTTCGATAATATCTCTTGGAGAAGTCGATAACGAGTATTCTTCGAGCAGGTTTCACCATTGTCACCTCTTTGAAATAACGCCCACGTAATCCCTTCCCCCTTTCTCCTCCCCCTCGATCCTTTCGTGGATCAAACAGATGGTAATCCGGAGGTGCGAAATCCATAGTACAAAAGAGAGACTCGAAAGAATGAAACGGTGTACCTACCACGATGGATTGTTACCGATGGTATATGTAAATGTGTATATATATAGGTACAAATACACACACACACACATACATATACAATGTATCTCCCTATACAAGAGGAAATAGGAACGATATCGTTCGACGCGTACATTTTGCAAATGAACGTGAACGTGAACGGGAACGTATGTGAGAATAAAAAAAAAAAAGAAAAAAAATAGAGAGAGAGAGAGACAGAGAGAAGGTATTGAATCGATAAGATTAGTTTGAAAAATTGGACGAGATCGTTTAATCACACTTACGAATAGATATTTCTCGTTCAATCTTAATTTACTAATTGTTCGTTGCAACAAACAATCAAATGTGCGAATAATATTATTCTAGTGTGTTATCGTTTTTTCATGACATATAATACGTAATTAATTTTTAATTAAAACGAGATATTAAAGTAACGTCTATCTTCTTTATTCACGTAAAATACAGAAAAAAGAAAAAGACAAAAAAAATAGAAATGCATCATAACATTAAAGAAAAAATATTCTTTATTATCGTAACATTATTCTTCATTAAAGTAAAGATTATTCTTCGTATAAATAATCTTTCCTTTTTTTTTTTTTTTATATATAAAACAATAGGGATAATGCGAATTAGATAGATAATACATAAAATGAATAAAAAGAGAGAAATATAGAAAATAAAAACCACCGCAAGACATTAATAAAATATTAAAACAACCATAGGTTGTTGATTCCCACGACTTGGGAATTAGAAGATAAGATAGAATCGTATGAAGAAAATAAGAAGATGACGAAGAAAAGGGGAATTATGAGTAAAAGAAAAAGAAAAGAAAAAAGAGAAAGAGAAAGATAAAGATAAAGAGAACGAAAAAAAGAAAGAAAGAAAGAAAGAAAATGCATTAAGCTGCATTAAGGCGTAATGCAGTGCGTATCCTTATGGAATAAATGTAAGTATATCTATATATATATATGTATCTATATATGTATGTGTATATATAAACACATAAACTATATGTCAGAGTCCTCTCGACGGACTTCTCAAAGCTAGAAAGGCAACTGGCGAATCCGTCGAAATAAGCCACGAGTCGACGAGTAGTAGTCGGCCTGTCAGTAGGATTATTGTCTTCGAGTTCTTATCTTCACTAGGGAGTTTCTTTCTCCGAAGAAGCACCGCACCGTACCGTGCCTGCATGCGTGCGGTAGGTAGCTAGGTAACTATATATATATATATATATATGTATGTATGTAGGTAGGTTAGAGTACGAAGGGAAAAAAGAAAAAGAGAAAAGAAATAAAAAAAAAAGAAAAAGAAGGAAGTAGGATGAGGAGGAGGTGGAGGATCGTTCGTGTACGAGAGGACAAGAAAGAGGGATGGGTGGGGGTTGTATACCCCTGGGACGAGGGGAAACGTCGAGACACGTCCGGGGCAACTCTGTCACCTTGAGCCAAGCAACCGAACCACTCCTTCCCTTCTTCTTTTTCTTCTTTTTCTTTATTTTTCGCGGTTTTTCCTTCTCTTTCTTTATTTCTTTATTTATTTATTTCTTTCCTTCTTCTTCTTCTTTTTCTTCTTCTTCTTCTGCTTTTTCATCTTTAGTTTCGTTCTATCTTATTTTTCTCACCATAATTCTACCAAACCTTTTCTATACATCGTCTTACATAGTCGGCCATTTTTGTCATCTTACATCATACTTCACGAAGTTATATATATATATTTTTTTTTTTCTCTTATATATCATCTTATCTTTTCCCTTTTTATATCTACCCTATCACACCTAACCCCCAACTCAGTCTCCTATTTCTTTTTGGTATCTCTCTTTCTTTCTTTCTCATGTTTCGGTGACCGTCTCAACGTTTTTTACCCTCCTTCGAGAGAAAACTTTTCTCTCTCACACTTTCGTTCTGTGTGTTCTTTTCTCCCTCTTTATTTCTTTTATTTTCTTTAGTTTCTTAGCATTGACGGGATTCGAGAAGTACTTACTTGTTGTCATCGTACGAGTGTCAAGAAAATTCTGTTTCAATGACGATACTAAAGAGAGATGGTGGTTTGTTTTTTTTTATCTTGGTGGACTCGTTGAAATATATCTTATTTATTCGTCACATATTCACGTAAACATTTAGCCCACTATTTCATGGTATCCTAGTATATGCATATACGAAAACAGAGATCTTGTAAAAGAATAACAGAAAAAAGGGGACAAGTATAATCAAATATATATATAATATTAATAATTATATTAATAATTATATAATATATTTATATAATATTTAAAATATATTAATAATATAATAAATATTATAATTAAAATAAAATAAATATTACAATAAAAATAAATTAAAATTAATATTAATAATTAATATTAATACATGAAATTTATAATAATATTATATAATTATTATAATTATATAAATATTATATATATTTTATATACTATATTATATATAATAATAATAATTTAATTATATTATATTATATTAATATAATATTAATTATAATATAATATATACCAATAATTTATAATAGTATAATATTAACCAATGTGTACAAGAAAAATAATATAACAGGACAATTAAAATTAAAAAAATTCGAGTATAATCTATATAGATACAACTAACCTATTTAGTTAGATTAAAAAATTATTATTTATTCCCCTTTCAGAAGAATTCATTTTTACAATTTAAAATAACACGAAGAATCGTGTAAGATACTTTGATCATCTCTTCGTTATAATATTTGTCGTTGTCAACTAATGATTAAATTTTATAACAAGGCACTGTCGTTAGTAAAATTAGAAAGTGATTAATTTATAACAAGGTAAAGTCTGGAATACTGGATGGGGTGAGTAAGTAAGTAAAAACACACATACACAATATGTGTATGCACAAATACATGTAAGTTCATTTAAATACGACAGCAGTACAGTAGAATGGAAAGAAGAAGTGTAAGGAGTTACACGTTAGGGAAGACAGAGAAATAAATAAAGAAAGAGACAAAAAAAAATGGAAAAGAGAAAGAGGAGGACAAATAGGTGGGAGAAATAAAAAAAAAAATAAATAAAAAAGAAAAGAGACGGTGATATAAGAGAACGAACGGGGAATTTACTACTACTTATGGTGTGCTGAAAAACACACTAGAAAGCGTTGTCAACGAGAACGACGACGACGACGACGACGACGACGACGACGACGACGATGACGACGATGTACCTAGACCCAACCAACCCCTCTATCATCGGCATGGTAAACCTCTCCTAACCTAAGAGAGAAAGAGAGGGAAAAGAGTACAATAAACAGCCCCTTGGGATCCACCGACTTTAATTAATTTTATATGTGTTGCGGGCCACGCGGCCGCGAGAACGAAGTCACTGACTATCGTGACTGACAAAGATGGAAAAAGAAAAAGAACCAGAGAAAGAGAAAGAGAGAGAGAGAGAGAAGAAGAAAACCACGACGGGACCCGAGTTCTCCTACCCTTTCTACTTTTTTTTTATCTCGGCTCAGGGCGAAACTCGCATTTCGTTTTGCAGAAGAGAAAGAGAGAGAGAGAGAGAGAGAGAGAGAGGGAGAGAGAGAGAGAGAGAGAGAGAGGGTTGTAGCCACTTGAAAATGAGAATAATAGCGACGATGCACGTGGCAGACCGAGCCACGGCCACTACAGCGATACTAATTCAACCTTTTGCCATGTGTATGAGAGAGAAAGAGAGAGAGAAAGGGAAAGGTGGAAGGGTGGGAGAGGGTGTAACGTGCATACGCCCTGCACTTTTTACCGCAAATTTATCTCAACGAGAGAAACGCACGTGACCGACGACGCGACACTACCCGTCACGAGTTATTTCCGAGCACACACACACACACACACACATACATTTTTTATCCTGTAGAATGAAAATGATTGTTTTTTTTTTTTTTTTAATATCGGACAGAGACTTTTTTGTTATTGTTATATTATATATGTGTTTGATTGATTTTAATTATTGGTAATATCGATAAAGAAATAATTATTACGAGTTCGATTGTATATAATATTGTTATTATTATTATTATCAATGTTTATGAAAAATTTGTCATGCAATTAGTTGTTTATTAAAATAACCAAAAAACAATGATTCAATCTTTAATTTAATTTTAACTTATATCATTTAATTACGAAACGTCAATTAAACACTTAAGAAGAAAATGAGATACGAAATCATAAAAAAAAAAACAAAACAAAAAAATAAAAGAAAAGAATAATGAGGATCATATAAAATGATCTCCCGTTATGGTAAGATCGTGAGAAGAAGAAGAATCGTTGGGAACCTAATACCTAACCGCATAGGCGCATTACAAGCCGATACGATCACACACACTTCAACGTGTATATATATATATATATATGTTTTTTATTAGTGTGCGTTGCTTGCTTGCTTGCTTATATATGTATATATGTGCGCGAGTGCAATATTTATTTAGGCGCGCGTGCCTCTTCTCTGCGCTTTTGCGTTTCGCGTTCCTCCTACGGGGGCTCATCTCGCGCGAGAAACGTGAGAACCGAAATAAAGATTTCTGGCGACACGCGACGAGGGCCGTGCTAAACCAGAAATAAGTGGCGAATCAAAACTCGCGAAACGCCGCGAAAACGGACGTGAAAAGTAGAAACATACACGCACATACATACAAGTGTATATTCGATACGATTCTCTTAAACCCCTCTCTGAACTACGATGATATCTCTCTCGTTCGTTTTCTTATGGTGATATCAAACTTTTCTTTGATTTAAACAATAAAAAATAAGCAAACAATTAACAGGAAAAGAAAAAAATAAACAAAAATCATGACGAGAATTATGATTCAGTTAATGAAGATTTCATTGAAATTATTGGGTTGATAAGTAAATGATTGCAGATTTTGTCGATAGGAAGCCTTTTAAATTCAGCAATCACTTAGTTGCCAACCCAATATTAGAGTGAATCTAAAGTTTGTACATTTATTGTGTTAGAAATTGTGTTATAAATTGCATACACACAATGGATTGTTTTTGTAAAATTAACTTTAGAAATATATTAATTTCGAAATACATACAAACTTTTGTTTCACCCTAATTACCTAAAATTCAAAGTAATCAAATAATTAAACGCATATCGATCTATTGTTCATTGTATTGCAAGCTTCTATTAAAAGTCTACGAGAACACAAATTATTGTCAAATAAAATAATAATGATTAAAGCATTCAATAAATATCTATTATCTGAACTAATTGTAAAGTACTAATCAAATAAATTGTTGTCACATCTATAAAATAATTAAATGTTTTAATAATTAAGAACAATACGTCGATATTATTTTACAAATTAATTAGAAGATCCATTTAATCGATAATATCTTAATCATTCTTGACTTAAACAATAAGCAAAATAAAAAAAAAAAAAGGGATACTTCCTTCCTATTTCTCTCTTTCTCTCGTTGGACGAGAATATTCGCGGAGGAGGATAAAGAAAATGGAAGAAAATCGTGGCGATGGCACACAGGAATGTAGCAGCTGCGAGTCTCATTCACATCCGCGCGCTGGAATTCTTACTACCGAGCTCTCTCTCTCTCTCTCTCTCTCTCTCTCTTTCTCTTTTTCTCTTTCTACTTCTCTTTTCTCTCTTGCAAGTTTCCCTCGGGGTCGCCGCCCAAGTTACAAGTATAACCACACTCAATGTCCGCCCAGTACCTACTTCCATTTCATTCTGGAGCATTCGCCAAAGCTCGCGTATTCGCGAGTTTTGTGGCAAACACGCCAAGAACAAACGACAAATTTTATTTCAATAAAATATATATATATATATCACAACAATAATAATAATAATAATATAATATATTTATTTATATGTGACCATAATTATTAAAGTGGTCTAACCTAAATCCATATATTATCTTTTGTTTCGAGATATTGAACCCATTGATTGCCAACTACGAGATATCTCGTAGTGTGTGCTGCAATTTTAGATTAATTACAAATGGCTATTTGCGTGAAGAATTATTAAAAAGGTTGATTAAAATATTTATACGGAGTAAAAAACATGAATTATCAATTATTGTAAATATCATTGCAATATTATATCAGTAACTTAATATTATTATATTTTTTAAAATGTAAGGCAAGACACTCTATATATGTCTGCCAGTCAATGGGTTAAAAGAATTACATTTGAACAATAAAATACTGTAATAACAAATACTATCTGACAATTCATTTTTTAACAAAATATCGTGAAAATTACATTGAATTAATTTAATTAATAATGTGGTGTGAAATAACACATGATAAGCTAATTTTTTTTTTCTTTAATTTTGACCTTAGATCACTTTCATAAT
Source organism: Polistes dominula (assembly GCF_001465965.1). The sequence continues at coordinate 317,792 of NW_015149048.1, read as the reverse complement.
TATGAGCATACACACACACATATTTGTAATACTTTTTAATCAAAGTACTACATATAAGTTATCTTTAATAAAAAGTTCCTCTGAAATATTTGATTAAAAGCTTTTTAACTTAATAATCTCTCGATTTAATTTAAATTTAACATCACAACGTTATTATTTAATTTATTTTACAATTTGAAGTGTTTGTATCGAATTTAAAACAATAGAAAGCAAAACTAAAACACGGGTTTGAAAGTTACGTTAGTTTCGTTTCGTATGGGATTATGATGACGATGAATTGTTAATAAGTTTTATACAATGAGTTTGCGAATCGAGCAAGAGACGACAGACAACGGATGACGATGGTGCAACCAAAAGAAAGAAAGATAGAAAGAGATACTAACATACATATATATAGAGAAAAAAGCAATGTTGAGAGAGGAAGAAAGCTGAATGGACGCGTTGGGAATACAATGGACCACTGTTGGAGTCTCGCTTTACGCTAGATGCTCGAACAATGCCAGCTCCTGGATTCGGTTAACAATCCGTGTCGCGAAACAGGGGGAGAAACGCCGTTAGATAAGAGAATGTCGAGACGTTGTGTTGTGTGGTACAGATGAGCGGAGGAGAGGTTTGTTCATTTCTGAATCATCTTCTTCTTCTTCTTCTTATTCTTATTCTTATTCTTATTCTTATTCTTCTTATTGTATGTCTCTCCCTCTCTCTCTCTCTCTTTCTCTTTCGTTTCGTTCAAGAAAAATTCTTTATGTATATAGTTTGTTTATTATAGGACAATTGATACAAATATTCATTAATTTTATTCTTAATTATAACAATCAGGGGGTGGGAGGAACAACTAACACGATAAATTGAAGTATTGAAAAAGAAAATTATTTCTATAATTTATTTTGAAAATTATAAATTAAATCTACCACAAAGTTCTGTCCAACACTTATTCAATTTTTAGTCTTCATTAATAGGATACTTTTTTTTTTTTAAATGGGATATCTATAAATTGCTATCAAGTTATAATTATAATAATAATTATATTAGGTATATTAGGATTATTATTAAATATTATCTAAGGTAATTAATATTATATATATATATATATATATTACTCAATAAAGTTTATTTCAATGTATATGTTAAATTTATTATTTAATTTTATTCTAAAAAACGGACAGAATTTTATGGTATACCTAATATTTATATTACACGTAATTATATTGTTTAATTTATTTATGGACAAATTAGGTATCATCGAAGATATTAATTAATATTTATTGTCTCATATTTTATTTTTTAAACAACGAGTATCATATTATCTGTAAGATATATTATATCAGCGTACAAAAAGATGATACAATTATTATGATTGAATTGAAATGAGCACTAAATATATATATATATATATATTTTTTTTTGTTGAAAGAATTTAAACACCCCAGGATAATTTCGTTCGTTCGTTCGTTCATACGTTTCGTGTGTTCGTTGATCAATGCTGGGGTTGGAGCATACCCCAATAAAATAGCCGATGTCGAATCAGTTTGCAAATCGAAAGAGACCACATCGAGAATATATGCAAACGCGTATATTCACATAGCTTTAAGAGCACTCGATAACGTTTGTGCTTTATGAAACGCGATACTAGATTTCAGAGTGATTCCTATCGTTGAATAGAAATACAACTAATACCTCTAGTATTTCTAGTCACTAAAAAGCCGAATTACGATATATATAGTATATAGTGGTCAATTCGATTGACTATAGGCAAGCGAATTTTGTAAATAAATTCCCATACACCCTCACAAAATCCAAACTTTACATACAATAATAATAATAATAATAATAATTATAATAAAAGATATGGTTACTCGTAGAATTTGCTTAATTATTTAATCATTGTTAATGGATCGAAAATAATACGTCATAGAATATTATTATTTATCTTGTGAAAAATTATATGTTTCTATTCATTATTACATATATTGTATGGTTATATTATAAGGGAAAGATTTTTTACGTGATAAAAAATAAAAGGTATGACGCGGGAAATAACGTAGAGATCGTATCGATGTATGCGTTATGGTACATGCTACCAAAACACATTTATACTACAACGCGATAATGACAGCGGAATAAAAAAAGAAAAAAAGAAAAAAAGAAAAAAATAGAAAGAAAATAAAGGTGAGAAAATATTCATTCGAATTGGCAATGAATAATTTTTTTTCCAAAGGTGAAAACAAACAAAAATTTCGTTGGATTTATTTTGATTTCGTTTCTATCAAATTAAATTTTTTTATATAAAAAAAAAAAAAACGTTCGTTTATTGTATCTTAAAACAACCGGTATGTTAAAATTCGATAGTAAAAAACCACATAATATTTGATTAATAAAAATTAAATTGCCATATATGTACTCAAATGTAAGATATTTTACACGTTTTAAGACGATAAAATATGACAAGAAAAAAAGAAAAAGAAAAAGGGATGATTGTGTTACGTAGGTAGGTAGGTTGAGATAGGTAGGGTACCTAACGTATGTCGGGATTCACTTGGCAAACTTCAACGCGATTGTTTCGCGACGCGTGATAATAATTATAATTGGAGGCTACGTACAATTTAATTCGAAGGTGCGTTATTATTTTCGTCCATTCCAACTAAGGGAGGAGAAGAAAAAAAAGAGGAAAGAAGGGGAAAAAAAAGGAATTAGAGGGGTGGGTCGAAGTACAGGGTGGATAGAGGAGGTAACGGGGTAGATGGGAGTGAGAGGAAAAAAAAAGAGAAAAAGGTGTGGCAAGGGAAGGGGGTGGAGAAGGACGCTAACGATCCACAGAGAACAATGAGGTACAATGTTAATGAGAAGAGTAATTATGTGAGAGTTCTTTTCTTTCTATTCGTCGAGGAAAATCATATAGTATATATATATATATATATATATATATATATATATATATATATATATACGAGATGCTTGAGTGAGAAAGGTGTTACGAGATATAAGAGAGAAAAGAGAGAGAAGAAGAAAGAAAATAAGAGAAAATAATATGAGCGAATTACGCATGCATTCGCATAATCTTCGTCGTCCGTTCGGCACCCTTTTTTCTTTTACACATGCGCGTTATGACGTCCGTCATAGGCGACATAATTGTTCCATAATCATCATCATCATCATCATCATCATCATCATCATCATCATCGTATACGCGAATTTTTCCCCGTTTCCCTTCGACCAATTAGAAGTAGGTACTTTAGGGGTAGGAGGGAGGGATGGATGGATGGATGAGGGGTTTTGGAGGTACATCAAAGAGAAGTTACACCTAAGGGTATTTTTTTCTTTTTTTTTTGCGGCTTTTCAAGATCGAGAACTCGTATAACTCGTTGATAACTATAATCTAAAAGACATAATAATCACATAATACATACGTATATGTGTGTATGTGTGTGTGTGTGTGTGGTGTATGATATGATGGTGTATGTGTGAGGTATGATATTTTACTTAGAAATAATAAAAAAAAAAAAAAATGGAAATGCAGTGTATGTGTGTGATAGAAAGAGAAAAGTGATCGGTTTGAAACGAAACGTTTTACGAAATGGAATTTCCACGAATGGGACGTCCTTCGGCGAAAATTTATCGGTCGGAAACGAGATCGACACCGAGAAAATTAATAGAATGCCGTTGGTGTACGTGAGTTGAAGTTATGGTAGGTGCCCACGTTGGCATTTCCGTGAGGGAAATACCAAACGATGATATACCAGCCCTTCAAAAAGGGTGAGACGAATAGAAATATAGGAAAAAAGTTAAAGAAGAAAAGGTGTGAGAAGAGTAAGAGAAAAGGTTGTATTATATATATATACAACTCTTCTGTCATATATATATATATATGGCAGACATCGAAAGGCATCGATGTCACGAGCATCGAAAAATGTGCAAGTGGAAGAAAGGGTGGAAGGATGGAAGGGTGGAAGGGTGGGAAGAAACGAACGAACGAACGAACGAACGTACGAATGAACGAACGACGTGCGTTGTTTCGATCGTTAATTCGATTCGATAAAATTTTCAATGGAATAAATCTGAGAGAATGTTTGAACGAGAGAAAATAAAAAGAGGATAAAGAGAATGTGTGTAAGTGTGTGTGAGAGAGAGAGAGAGAGAGAGAGAGAGAGAGAAAAATATATTCGAAAAGCGATACACTGATTCGTATCAGGGAAGTTTTCACCTTTCTGATAATGCGAGACTAGAATATATCGATAGCAATTTTTTTTTAATTTTTTTATTTTTATACGTTTTTTTTTGTTTACTACGAACGCGATAGCAACGGGCCAACGTGCTTTTGAACGAGAAAAGAGAACAAGCGAAATATTCGACGAGAGTCGCTCGTCCCATCCTACTGCTGTTACTGATGGTTGGTTGATGGTGTGTTGGGCGATATGTTTCTCTGTCTCTCTCTTTTTCGAGAGCAATAATTCGATTCCAAATGAAATAGGAACGCGAACGTGTGCGCGCGCGCACGCTCTCTTTTGACGCGGTAAATTTGATTGAAGTGTTCGTTTCTCTCTACGATAGAGAGAACTTGAAAACTTTCGCAGGACTTTTTTTTGTTTTTTATTTTATACGGCGAGTATCGTGCGCTGGATTTTACTTTTGATAGAAAGAGAAAGAACGAGGAGATCGGAGGTAAGAGGAGGAAGGGAGTCAGGGGATTTTCAAGAAAAGAGAAAAGAGAGAGAGAGAGAGAAAGAGAGAGAGAGAAAGTGAGAGAGAGAAATTTATCTTTTTTATTCTTATCCTGTTTTTTTTCTTCCTTGGATCATTTCATGTAATCTATACGCGATTTCACAATAAATACTTGATATGCACGTGCATTTATTGTACACAGGTAATTAATATTTATACGTATACGTATTTTTTAAATATTTTTATTGTAATATGTCAAATAAATTTTAAATACCTCTTTATTTTATTTGTTTATTCTTGTAATTCTTGTTATCTTGATAATTGTTCTTATCGAATATATTGCATACGCATGTAGAAATATGAAATACCTGAGAATTAGAGAATTGACGAACGTACAGAACATAAATTGACGAAGGTTACTCTAGATTAGTAAGAAATTCATTAATTTGATCGATCAAATAATCCCCATTGGGAAAATTGTTACAATGGACGAAAGAGAAAAGGTGTGAACGTGATAGCCGTAGGCTACTTTTGGAAATGAAGCCTGATAAAGAAATTGAAAAAAATTTCAAGAAAAAGAATAAAAGAAAAAGAGATAGAGCGAAGAAGACAAAGATACAGATAAAAAAATAAATAAAAATAAGAACGAGAGAGGAAGAGAGAGAGAAAGGTCAAAAGAAAAGGAAGATAATGAAAATGAAACGAGTGAAACATACAGGAAAGTGCATTGCACACGATAAGCGAGGAGAAGGAAGAGAAGGAAGGAAGGAAGAGAAAAAGGGATGAGACGTAGGAAGAGGAAACGGAAGGGAGAGGAGTCGCAATTTGAGCGAGTGGCATCAGTCGGTGGGTTTAATGAGGTTAGCTGCAATTACATGCATTAGTACGACATGACGAGGGCAGAGGACCCGCACGAGACCTCGGCCTCTACCAAACGAGACACTGGATATACATGCGTAAAGATAGACAGAGATAGATACATAGAAAGAGAGAGTAACAGATAGAAGTGTAAAAGGGGTGGGCTTGTAGAGGGTGAAACGTATCAGGGAAGAGGGAAAAGTACGTCTGTATACTACGAAGTATCAAGAATGAGCAAGAAGGAAAAGAGTTAAAAGTTGAAACGTGAGATGAGAAAAAGAGAGACAGAGAGAGAAAAAAAAAGATAAATAGGGAGGAAAAGGGGTAGAGGGAGAAGAAATGCGTTAACGCGTTAACCGTTAACACGGGTATAGTGTCTGGCAGCTACGTGCACGTAAAATACGTTCGTGTTTGGTTGTGCTCTTCTTCATCGTCCGTCGGTGACGCGGTGATGCAGAGAACATGCCAACCAACCAGCTAGCAGCATCAACATCAGCAACATCAGCATCACCAGCAGCGGTAGCAGTAGCAGTAGCAGCAGCAGTAGTAGCAATCTCTTCCTCTTTTGGGTTCTTTCGCTAACGTTCGTGGATGGAAGCCGCAGTCGCGGCGGGTAAAACGCGCAAAGTTACGCACCGTTGCCTCACGATCAAACGGCAAACACCGTCGGGTTGCCGCTCGACTGCGATAATTCTTTGATCGTTCGAAAAGATACACCGACGAGCTTCACTTCCTCCTCCTCCTCCTCCTCCTCCTCCTCTTCTTTCTACACCACCCCCTTTCTCCTTCTTTCTTCTCATCCTTCTCTTTTCCTCGTTTACTACCACCCGTTTCTTTTTCTTCTTCTTCTACTACTACTACTACGAAACGTCACTAACGATAGAACGAAAGAGGAGCTTGTAGAACTTTAAACCGATGTTCCTCCTTCCTCTCCATCCTCCCTTGTTTGATAAAAGTGAAAGAGAGAGTTAAGGGTAGGGGAAGAAAAAACGCGTTAGTATATACGTTCATTCCGTCCGTTTAGTTTCGTCATCGAAAAGAAACAAAGTATGAGAGAGTGAAAGAGGGGTGAAAATTAAAAAATTCATTGGACAAAAATTTGAAGAACTCATCGATCTACTATAGGTGTATCTATATATTTTTTTTTTATTCTTGTTATTGCAGATGAAACATTAGTATAACGTTCGTAAGTAGCACTCAAAATATTCAAATTAATTATCACGAATTGTTTGAGAATAAAGTATGTACTTTACTACTAGGAATACAAACAAAATTACATATAAATTTTTTGTATTTGAAAAAAAAATAAAACTAAACACAACGAGAACGATATCATACCATCATCATACGTTATCTGCGTAACGGAATACGAAAAGAGAGAATAATTCTTTTCTTCCATACGATTCGATCGATCGATCATATTTATATGGTATATATATCATATATAATACTATACTTATGTTGAATTTGCATGAGTTAGTACGTACATTCGTTCATTCGTTCGTTCATTCGTTCTCTGCAGAGAATTGAGCGAATACTCTGTACGCTACGTTTGATACAATATATAAACTGATATATATATACATATACATATAGAAATGTCGACGAATGTGGGAGGCTAGCGATGAGAAGAGGAAAGAGAGAGATAGATGACACGAAGAGAGGGGAGTAACATACCGGGTCACAAAGTAGCATTCTATTGACAGAAAGCTCGACGCTCTCGTCTCTGTCCATGATTATACTTGGTGATCATATCGCTCGCATATTGACAAACAGAAACACAGAGAAATACAGGAAGAGAGAGAGAGGGAAGAGAAAGGATCATCTCCCTACCTATCCCTCTTCCTTCTCCTCCTCTGTTCCTCTCTATTTACCCAATGTATATCGTCCACTCTCTCTCTCTCTCTCTCTTTCTCTCTGATTCTCTCTGTATATCTATCTGTTTCTCTGTCACCAAACCATGTTTCACCTTCCTTGTCTCTAGCAAAGAGGGGTTGGAATGGGGGTGGGTGGGATTCCAACGACCCGTCGTTCGGTTCTCGTGCACTGCTGAACACAGCCCGCCCACATATACCCGGCTGCACATACTGGCTACCCGCCGGCAGCCCACAATGCACCGCTAATTCCCATAAAGCGCTGCCCGATACGCAAATGGACAAACGTATGGGCGTACGCACAAGCGCACCCGCACGTTTCTACCCCCCAACCACCCAACCCCCACGCATCCATCTACATTGCCTATATACCCGTTCATTCTCTCTATCTCTATCTCTATCTCTCTCTTTCTCATACATACATATATACATATATACACAGGTTCTCTTCTCATCCTCGTCGACCTCGATGCGCCCACCCGGACATCACCCTAACGACCCTTCCTCGCAACGATACAATGTTGCAAGCTTTCTCTCTTTCTCTCTTTCTCTCTCTTGTGATATAGTTCCCTCATTCGTTTCTCTTTCTCTTTTACTCTCTGTTTTTTTTTTACTCCCTTTTCATCCATAGAGATTTTGTTTTATTCGCTTTTTATTGGACGAACATAGTGGGAGGACACGGAGGACGAGATACGATAATGGCCGTCTCGGCATCGTTGAAAAGCATTTGTTGTTCACCGATGTTTTGGTTAGATACAATACGAGAAAAATACGATTATACATATTACGTTTAATAGATTATTTTCTATCGTTCATTTTTTATTATCGATTTCGACTTTTATACCTGTGAGTGTTTTTGTTATATTATATTGTTATATTGTATAATTTATAATCTCTCGTGGAAACTTTATGTTTTATTTGAGATAATAAAATATTTTTGGGAAAGTATATAAAAAGAATTTTTATAATATACTAATATTAGTAGTTTGAGGAAATAATTAAAGTATGGATACGTTCAAAGTTGATGGAATAGCACGATTAACGAAAAAATTCTTTTTACAAAAAACGAAAAAAGATATAAACGTATCTACGATCATTCATCGTGCGCTACGTTTATTTTATTTACATTGTTAAATAATTTTCGAAGGAAAAATTGTGAAGTTTGTTTTGATCCACACGTAAACGTTGCGTCAGAGTTTTGGAACGAATTCAAAATATTTTCTTACTAAACTTTTTTATCCAATTTTATCTGGCTATAACAAAAAAAGCTTTCCTTCTCTATGAACAAATTTTGTTAAGTAAGTCCCAAAATTCTCATCTTTGGGTCATATCTCTCACCTCACAGGTACCTTATAATTTAATTGTTCATGAGATAAAAGAAAAACCGAATGATATTTATAACACGTTCGAATGTTTGTTGATTGATTTTGCGTTCAATATATAAAAAAATAATTTCAGGTATAGAAATGATCGAAAAATCGTATCGGCACGGATCTATCGGTTTGTTTACTTCATTTATACTCTGTCAGGAATTTTGTTAAAGTTTTATGTTCTCACAATTCCCGAATAAGTTTGTTTTTGATGTATCGAAGATACCAATGAATTGACCATCGGATTGTCCCATGTTCAAGCGGTCTTCATTGATCTAATACTAAACCAAACAATCATACTACCTAATGTTATTTCTTCTAAGGTAAGTTACATTAGGACCTAACAATAATTATTATAAAAATAGACGAATAGAATTTTCATTTTACAATCCTAAAAACCTATGTATATACATTCATTTATATATAGGGTGAGTCACGGAATTTGATGTTTCAAAATAATTTGTAAAATATGCATTGTATGAAAAAATGTATCCTGCATAGTTAAATAAGGTGATAAATGAAGATAAGATAAAAATAATTTGACATAGAATGACTAATTATTTTTCTGCATTCTAAATAAATTAACAAATTCTAAAAAAAAAAAAACTATCATTAAAATAAATAAGACTTCAAATGAATAATATCCTCAATCACTGAAATTGTGATTAAAATCTAAAGTATGAAATTCCGCATACAAAATAAAAAATTATCATCAAACTAAATACAATTTCAAACGAATAATAAATATATATTATCAATCAATAACATTTCAATTATAAAAATCTTTTTAAGTTATACATAAAAAAAAAAAAAAAATACAACGTACAGAAATAAATTCTATTCGATGATTCGAACAACAAATCTCAATAAACACGCGCGTTATAGTTCGCGAAATTCAAGATGTCCAAACGTCTCTTATCTACGATTATATAAATACACCTTACTATAATATAATATATCTTAGTTAGAGTTAATTTAACATTCCTCGATATTACCGAAGGGGTAAAGAGTTCTTCGCGTGAGTTCCGAAGTTTAAGTGGTTCCGAGTTAGGGGGAAGGGGAGAGGCCGGTGGGGCGCCTTTGCTCGCGCACCATTCCGCCTGGAGTGTCAATAAAGTGCACCAGAGGTACAAAGAGTAAAAGAGAGAGAAACATAAAGAGAGAAATAAAGAGAGAAAGAGTAAGAAAGACAGGTGCAACGGGGATAATACGGCGGCACGAGGTCGGCACGGTCGAACCACTGGGCGTGACGATATGCTCCTGTACAGGTGCAGTTAAGAAGGTAGAGAAAGAAAGAAAGAAACAGAGAAAGAACATGTGAAGGCGCCTCAGGGAAAGAAGAGGAGGGTGGGAGAAGGGGTAAGCGAGGATCTTCGCCGCCCACGCAATCGTTTGGCTCGTTTGTCCGAAGAAGAGTGAGAAAGAAAGAAAGAATGAAAGAAAGAAAGAGAGAGAGAGAGAGAGAGAGAGAGAGAGAGAGAGAGAGTGAAAGATAGAGAAAGATGGGTAGATGTAATCCAAACGTTCTCTCTCTCTTTTTCTCTCTCTTTCTTTCTTCCTCTTTCTCTTACACGTACGAAGTCGCACACCTGTGCCAATACAGCATGGTACAGAATCGCATAACAGGTGGAAAGGTAAAGGAAAGAACTAAAAGGGAGAGCAGAAGAGAGAGAGAGTGAGAGAGTTAGGAGAGAAGAGAGGTGAGAGAGGAGAATTCCCCACTCGAGTCGACCCCAACTCTGCCAACTTCGAACATTACTATACGCCCTCCGCGACCCGAGAGGAGGAGAGTAACCAACGAGACTACCGCCTTCCTTTTACCTTCTCTCTCACTCTTTCACACTCATTTCTAACCCATGCGCTAGGTGCTTTCCTCCGAGGCGTGTACTTCCGCTTTAAAACGTTGACGACCGTCGGAGGCGCCCCGTCGGCCTTTCGCGCAAACGCCGTCGTCATCATTCTCGTCGTCATCCTCATCGTCTTCGTCGTTTTCTTCCTTTTTTTTTTCTTCCTTTTTTTTTTCTTCTGCAACATTCTCTAGCAACTCTATGAAATGACGCGTTTTATACTATCTTTCTTAACTTTACAAGGACATCGATCAAATGATCGACGAGTAATGTTTAACGTTAAAGGATGATACGTTTGTATGTATGTCTGTGTTTGTGTATGAGTGAGAGAGAGAGAAAGAATAATATAATAAATTTATTATATTATATGAACCTCTCTGATTATTATATCTTTCCTTTTTTATATTTTCTTTCTATCTTTATTTATTTATCTTTATTTTATTATTTATTTATTTATTTATTTGTTTTGATCTTTTTTCCATTTCACTTTAAGTTAGGCCATTTTCCAAGAGAACCCCTTTATTTATTAYTCATTTCTTTTTCTAACTTTCCTTCTTTCTTTCTTTCTTTCTTTATCTTTATTTTATTTAATTAATTATTTATTTATTTATTTATTTGGATCTTTTTTCTATTTAACTGGACGTTAAATGATTTTCCAAGAAAGATAGCTTTCCTAACCAACACGATTCACATTCCTTCTTACCATTAGATTTTTTCTTTTTTAGTTTTCTTTTATATTTTTCTTCAATAAGCATGTAAGTACTTATTTCGCGTAAGAAAGAGAAAGAAATATAGAAAGAGAGAGAAAGATAGAGATAGAAGTGTCATTGATATCATGTTATTACCGATCTCATCGTGAAGTCTAGTCAGATTGAATTTAAAGAGGAAATAGAGAAAGAGAAAAAAAAATAACAGAAAGAAAGAGAGAGTGAGAGAGAGAGAGAGAGAGAGAGAGTTTGATTTATGCGAAGACATCGATGCCCGGAAGAATACGATTTATCGCGAGAGAGATCGGCCACTTTCTCTCATGGATGATTTCGATGACCGTGTGTCTATAATTCTATGCGATCGAGACGTTTCTTTCTTCTTAATTTATTGCGAATTGCAACTAATAATCGATTGAAAATAACGCACGACCTATGTAATAATTTTCTTGATCGAAAAAAGGGGGATGTGTACTTAATTTTAATCAATTAAGAAGTATATAAATATATGGAAATAAATAAATAAATAAATAAATATCATTGGTTTGACGTACTTGTATTCGTTAGTTTATAATTATATATTTATCGATTTCTAAACGTAGTAACGTAGATTAAGAAAATAATTGAAAATTAAAATGAAGAAAGTTACATGGTCATTATTAAGGTTATCCTTTCACTCTCTTTATTGTTTTGTATTATAAAAAACATATCGTAAAAGAGTTTTCTAATGGATAGAAAGAAGAAGAAGAAGAAGAAGAAAATGAAAAAGAAGAAGAAGAAGTAGACACACGTTTTGCAATTCACGAAGAAGGTTAGATCTGTAGGTACAGGTATATATGTATATATATATACATGGCCTAATATATATATACATACCTAGCCTAAGATAGTAGTTCGCAACGTCATTTGATTACATCGTACTACTTTAAACGTTGAAAGTTTTGAAAATCAAAATGCATTAATCTCGTTGACTACTTCTCTCCTTGTTGCAACTGTTCGAACTTCTTAATAACATTTACGTGACGTTCTTCTTAAGTCTTTGTATTATATGAATAAACCCTTTTTTTTTTTCTTTCATGTTTCATTTCTCACACGTTACTTTATGTTGTTCTTTGAGAAAAGTAATAGTAGTTAGTAATAGTAATAGCTCAGCAGATGCAGAAAGCAGTAACAGTAATAGCAACATAATCGTCTTCATTTTCGCGGAAAATTGAACATTCTCGTACAGTCAAAATGTATTTTCATCTGAAATTATAACACGATCGTTCCCAATTCGTTCTCGTGATGATAAAAATACTTGAAAGTATACGTAGCTATGAAATTTCACAGCTACGTCTCGTCAATTTTTTTCTTTCTTTCTTTTTCTCTTTCGAACAAAAAAAAAATAAAAAAAGGTAAAAGAATTAAGGAAAAAAGAAAGAAAAAGAAAACGAAAAGGAAAAAGAGAGAAACACCAAACGGTTGGATCTCGTACACGTATGCCATTTTCGTGTTGCGAACTAATTTTACGCTGACTCTCGAGAGATGACTCCATAAAATATTCGGAAGTCGTTTCTCTTAACGGACTAAAATTCATTCACTCTGGTAGAATTATCGTCGAAGCAAAAGAAAAATTACTTTTCCAAGAATATGAAATACATATATTTTATTTCATGCAGTTGATATTACAAAAATACTCGAATAATCAAATTTTTTTTTTTTTTGTTCATTTGATAAATTACGACTAAGATATTAAAATTAATTGATATTATAATTCGTTAAATCCATACAATAAAAATTATGACGACTATGACACCATCTAACACGTACCTACGTGTTTGCTTAAAATGAGTTCGTAGAAATTCGCCGTGAGCAAAAATTTTTCGCGGGGTATATATCAGGGAAGCGAGCAAAGTCGTTTCTAAAGCACGTAAATTGTCGGGTCATAATGACGGTAATACAGCGCGTGGGCATTATCTGCACGCGTTTGCATTCTTGCAAGAACAGACGGTGTTTCCCTTCGTGCAATTCTTATTTTTTATTTCCTTTTTTTTTTCCTGATGCCAATGAGTTGCCGACGATGTTGGTGGTGGTGGTGGTGGTGGTGGTGGTGGTAACATTGGTGGTAATATGATTCTTTGTATTCTACTATTCACACTATGACCTGTGCCATTTTTTAAGCTTATACGAACACTATCACAATGTCATATTGTGATAGTATTATATACTTACAAAATTACATTTGCATCTTTTCTTTTATTTTTATATATTTTTCTTTCTTATTAGAATTTTATTACTATCATTTAAAAGATAAACTATTATTATTGTCACAAGCAATATCAATTTCTTACAGGGGTATCGTTTATTTTTCTATTTGTTAATCTCATGTTTTACAATATTATTTAAATTGCAAGTTAAACATATGATTATTTGATAAGATTCTTGATTTAGCAATATAAAAATGTATAATAGAAAAATAGTAACAAATATTCAAGTACGTGGGTGATTAATTACATGATGGTATTAGTGAACAACTATAATTTCTACTTTATTTTATTATTATTTTAAAAATAGTGCTAGGATTAAATAATTTATTCGGGAACATATATTAAAAAAGAAAAGATTTATATTGAGTGCAACCCTTAAAATCATATATCATTACGATTACTAAATTGTTTCATTAAAAATAATTCATGCAGTGTGTTAAAGATGAAACAAATTTAAAAATGAATTAATTAGTATATCTTAATTAAATATATAATTAATTTGGAAGCTTCATTTATAACATATGAATTAAACAAATACGAGAATAATGTATAATAAACGTCAATACATTGAAATCATTCATGTTAATATAACTGTATTAACTGTATTAACTGTGTAACTAATAAGAGAAATATTTGATTTGTTAATGTATAAATGAATTAATCATTTTTTCTTTTAATTGTAATTTAAATATTTTTTAGTATCAAAATCAGTTTAACACCCATTACTTTGATTTCAAATGAATTTGGAATTAATAGATATAATTGATCAAAAATGTTAAAAAACAAATGTATTTTAGTTGAAACAATTCAATGTATTAGTAAAGTACATTAGAATATTATGCATATGTCAAATGATTGTTAATTAATTGAAGAAAACGTAAATTATAATCTAAAAGCACGAAGTATTAATACGACGTACCGTTGTCGTTGAAATCAAACGTTATACTAAACCATTATCCTCTATGAAAGTCAGTTAAAAGTTTTCTATTCAATGTTGTTTATATGTATGTATGTCTGTTATATGTCTCTATGTATGTTTCGTTACGAGCGGACTAAATACATAGAGGACAATGAGTTCAGATTATCGTTGGATTTCAACGTGAACGGTATGTCGTATTTATATTACGTGCTTTTAGATAATAATTTACGTTTTATTCGATTAATTAACAATCATTAGAGATATTTATAATATTCTAATGTATTTTATTCATATATTGAATTGTTTAAACTAATATACATTTGTTTCTAACGTTTTTGTCTAATGATGATTATTAAAAATATTCATTTAATAAAATATCAGATTGTAATTTGTTTTAATATTTGATGTATATTAATTAATATGCCATTTTTAAACCAAATGTACTATAGTTTAAGCATTACCTAATAATATTGGACGTGTATTATATTTTATTTAAATGATTGGAGATGAATTATTATTGTGAACATTTGAATAACAGTGAAATTATAGGATAACCAATATTTTAATATAATTAAAAGTTTTTAATATTAAATTTAATATTTATATATTTTTATAATTTATTAATATTTTATAATTTTTAATAATACTTAATTATATATTCGACGTGTGTTATATTTTATTTAAAGGATTGAAAATGAATTATTATTCTTAACATTTAAATAACAGTGAAAACGTAGGATAACCAATATTTTAATATAATTAAAAGTTTTTAATATTAAATTTAATATTTATATAATTTTATAATATAATTATATTTTATAATTTTAACTACTAAATGTAATATTAAAATATTTGATATGTTAACATCTTCTATATATTATTTTCGTAATTGTTTTAAATTCATTTATTACAAATAAAACTTTTTCAATTGAAACTCGTTAAATATGTCATTAAATTATGTTAATAATATATTTATTTTTAAATTTTCGTCATCCTCAGCACATTATATCAATCATTTTCAGTCTTAGTAAGCGTTAACGTTGTACGATATTACAGGGACATTCACTCTTTATATATATATATATTTAAATTAAATATTTTTATCAGTGTATCTTCTTTTAAAAGGACGTTGACTGAAAGATTCATCATAAAACTTTGAAAGAAAAAAACGATATTTAATATTACGATCGATTTAGTTCAAATTAGTATCGTTACATTTGTTTTAAGAATGTGTAAAATCTTTAACGTAACATCCGCGTATCAATTATACGTATCTTTGTTCATTAAATCGAATGAATTATGAAAATTTGACATTTATAACTTCCTTATGATTATTCGTTATATTTTCGTATCGATCAGATAGGAATGAGAAAAAAAAAATATATATTTTAAAAAAAGAATAGAATAAAAATAAACCAATCCATCAGTCGGTATCGTAAAAATTTATGATTTTACTTTCATTATTAGAAAAAGATTATCGAACGATAGATTTCTATTTTTCTCACAGTTAAAATAAAAATGATCTATTTAATGTTATCAATACGATTCGATGATAATAATTTTTTAATACTTTGGGTACACATTGTTTTTGTAAATTACTTGGAAATATTTTATAATAATTTAAATTAATATTATATTTAATATTATATTTATTTATNATATTATATTTATTTATATTTATTATTATATTATATTAAATATAATATTAAATATTATAATAATTAATTATAATAATATAAAAATTACGCATATATTACTTTAAAATAAACCAAAATGAACTAGTTAAATCTCGTCTTAGTTTCAATGACGTATCATAACGTCATATGCATCTTTACCCAAACAAATGCATGACGTATTGATACGTCAAATGTAGCCAAAGGTTCAACGATAAAAAATTAAAAAAAGTAACGATAATAAAGTCATTTTTCGAATTACATTGTAAAAATCAATGATAACAGTTAAAATGTAAAATACAAGAGTGAAGAGTGGTGAAGAGGGGAGAAGATAAATTTTTATATTAATTAAAATAAATTATCTACAAAGTTGCAAATTAAATACGAGGACAAGTTAATGATTTGTACTTTTCTTATAGTTTTCTATTAATAATAATAATAATAATCTTTGATAGTATCGATAGTATATAGGTGACAATTTAAAGAAGAGAGATTGAGAAGCACGAAACGTTGCTTTGGGGGGTTTCAAGAGAGATCGATAAATCTCGACTGTCTATTTGGTAATCATTAATTTCGTTAGCACAGTCTTTGCTTCCTTCATGTTATGTGTTGTCACTATACTAGTGTTATACGATCGATTCGGAATGGTTATGGCAACATTTGGAATAATGTTCCTGCTGCGTTTTCACGTTCTTCCCATTCCCTTCCCATTCCCATTTCCTTTTCCTTTTCATTTAGTTTGGTCGAATTATATTTGTAGTCGTTAAATCGTTCGAGAAAACAAACTACAATTTTCGATTTGTTTTCTTTGATGACGTTTCTTGAGTCTGTTCAATTCGTGTATCGATACAGTCAGTTAATTAATCACAAAAAGAGAGATTTTTGATGAAATTATAAAGAAGATGAGTTGAAATTAATTGAATATTATTAAGAACGTAGAAAATATTTTATTCTTGGATAGAATTATTATCGAGAAGAAAGATTAACGTTAGAAGTCACAGAGGTACAACGATCCTTGCTTTATTTCTATTCCAATTTCTGTTAATACAGTGTCAATCATAAATAATTGTATTATTCGATAATCCTTATATCGTTTTCTACCTATATCTACATTTCTATCTAAGACTTAGTAACATTGGTGAATATATAAATTAATATTATAATTAATTAATGTCCATTTATTAGCGAATATTCTATCTCTCTTTATCTATTTCTCTCTCTCTCTCTCTATATATATATATATATTTTTAACATAATTGAAATATAAACTAATCCTTTACATATTATAAAATTATCGTTATGATGGAAACGATATTTAATCCTTCTCTCTAAGTGTATAATTTTCATTTTTATTCAAATGAAAATAATTGTATTAAATAGAAATAAATCAAATATATTATTATTGTTTGATTATTAACAGACTAAATTTGAAATATAATAGAAAAGTTCTTTTTTTTTTTTCGGTGACAACATTAATTGCAAATAAAAAAAATTTTAAGCTCGAAATGTATTTCTATTAGGTTACGATGAAATACGTCATCCTTCCGAAAAAAAGAGAGATATGCGGAACGGAAGACAGATGCGATTTTTACGAGCGGAAACTCGTGTCTCTTGTATTAGTAAAATAGAAGTAAAGTATTTTGGATGGGTCCATCTCTAACCAACCGGAAACGAAACGCAATGATATTATTTTAATCAACAAATTTTGTAATATTTTTATCAAAGATTTTTCAAGTGATTATTTAATAACAATTGTTTTAATATAATAATTATTTGTCATGTAAAATATACGAACAAATGTCTTGTTATTTAATTTCTTGGTAATTGAAAAATTCAATAAATAAAATTAGGATGAATCAAAAAATAGTGTGTTTTAAGAATTAATATTTCATTTGCATATAAAAGTAATTTTTTGTTTTGATTTGAAAAATAATTGCATTATTTGAAATAACGAAATAAACTCACGTACTTTTGATATTTCACTTGCATATAAAAGTCATTTTTTGTTTTGATTTGAAAAAAAATTGCATTATTTGAAATAACGAAATAAACTCACGTACTTTTGATATTTCACATGCATATAAAAAATAATTTTTTGTATTGACTTCAAACCAAAATTGCACTATTTGAAACAACACAATAAATTCACGTACTATTTGTTTCAATATAATTAAAATTGTAATAAAAATTGATTTTTAGTTTAATACTTGATCCTAAAAAATAGGAATAAAGTTGATTTATATTAATTTAAATGTATTTTACAAATTTAAATGTTTTATTTCTAAATAAAAATCTTACCTTCTGGTCCTGCTGCTGGAGCAGTTGTTCCCTGAGGAGTTGCAGCTGCAGGATCATCTCGGAGAGCCTGCGTTCTTTCTCAACGATGCTCTCGGCGCAGAGGACCCTATGAAGGGCCGCTGCACCGTCCTGTTGAACCTGTCCTTCCGTGTTTTGTATCCTGCTTGTAGCTGGGGGCGAAGGAGGCACGTTGTTCGCCACGTTACCGGCGTTTCCGCTGTAAATATTAAACAATATGCCATTAGAATAAATCCTATGTGATTTTATTTTTCTATTTAATTTATACAGTTACATAAATTATCTTACATTTTTACTGACAACTGATTTCAAATGATATATTTTTCTATTTATTTATTATTTTCATTCAAAGATTTATATGTATAATTTAATTATCTCATTAATTATCTTATAAATATTTTGATATATATATTTGATATAAGAAAAAATTATTAATAACAACACGAGATTACTCACACACACACACACACACACATACACACACATGTTTAAATAAAATTCTGCAATAATATTAAACTAAACGTAACGATTGATTTCTGTTATGTTTATTCGATGTTACTCTTATGACTTTTCGTAACACACTGTCACCTTAGATTCAGCTGACTATCCTGTTCTTCCACCATTTCTTTATTTACGATACTTTTACTTATATAAGATAACTTGGGGATAATTTTATCTTAAAAAATAAACATGGATAAGTTGCGTTAGTCCTTGTAAATCCTTACGGACCCATAGCAATAAAAAAGAAGTAACCTTCATTTTTCCAAATATCTTCTAATATTGGTATTTCACACATATATAGTAACGATAAGATAGAAATAATAAGATAATAAAATATCTAATAAAATAAATAATTGGAAATATTACTGAAATATCATAAACGAATGAACAATTATATGCAAAAATTTCTACGCGTATACAGACAAATACATACACAAAGAGAAATGTTTGAAACGACGAGAAGGTCCATGTTGTTAACAAGGACGTGAGTGCTTTGGTAAAAAAAAAAAAAAATGAAAAAAAAAAGATGGACTAGCCAGCTTTTCGAAGACCTAACGAAAAAGTACGGAAAATGGTAGTTGATGCAAAAGCTCAGTTACAGTGTAGTAGAAACAAACCCTCCGAAAGAAGACAGTAGGTGTAGTTGGCACGTAATGGCACTAGCTAGCTAGCTAGCAACCTAGCTAGGAGGATGAGGATGAGGATGAAGAGTTAGAGAGGAGAGGAGAGGAGAGTAGAGTAGAGAGAAAGAGAAAGATAGAAGAGGAAGAGGTCGGGAGTCAGGTGAATAATAGATAGGGTCGCGGCCACGCAATCACGGTGAAGCGAGTGTTTGCACCCGTGATGGGCCCTCCCCGGAGCGTACTACCGTCCCTCAACCCTCGATTCTCAATCCTCGAGAGTTTCCTCTTTCCTCTCACCCTACCCAGTCTCTTCCTGCTTCTTTTATGTCAGGGAAAATGGACCACGAATAAGTGATACCCTGCCGGTATTGTGGTACTACCGAGAGAGAGAGCATCGTTGGACTCTCTCTCTCTCTCTCTCTTTCTTTCTTTTTCTTTCTTTACCTCTTTTTTTATATGTCTATCTATCTTTTTTTCTCTTTCTCTCTCTTTCTCTCTCTCTCTCTTTGGAATCACTCTCAGCTGGACAACGAGAACTAACCCCAAGACATTTCTTTCCTCATTCAACGCATCGAGGACAACGCTAAAGATTTTCCCTCAAGTGAAGTAAAAAAAAAAAAAAGAAATNAAAAAAAAAAAAAAGAAATCGTAAAACACGTCGGGAAGAGAGAGAGAGAGAAAGAGAGAGACACCCACCCGTCCTTCGTAATCTAGGTCGACGCATGTCCAAGGCGTTGAAGTCTCGGATCATGCAAGTATAAAGAAGATTCTTATTTCCTTTTCTCTTTCTATCTTTCTTTTTCTTACTTTCTTTCATTCTTTCTCTCTTTTGACTCTTTCATTACTCTCATTTCATCTGAGAATCACTCACTACGTAAGATTCATATTCATTTTATTTAGATTTATTGGCATGATTATATTTTTTTTTTTTTTTTGTATATGTCGATAAAGATGAATATTGTTTTATTGGATTGATTAGTATTTTTAAATGATTTGTTGAAAATCTGAATGGATCTAATTTGTATTATATTTTTTTTCAACAAACATAGGACAGTTTTTATATTAATTATTCTCTCTCTCTCTCTCTCTCTCTTTTTTCATTTTTTCTCTGGAAATAATAAAATACTTATATATTATTTAGGGTCGCGTAAGGTAGAAGGAAGAACGTTGCTGTTGTTGTTGTTGGGTTCTTTTAGAACTGTTGGAGGCAGAAACTACGTTCGGCTTGTAATTAGCGAAGAAGGCTTCTTATCCGCGCTCGTCCATGAAAGGCTCCGGCTGTGCATGGTTTTCTTTGGACCGATAATATCGCCGCTTGGAGAAAAGAGAGAAAGAGAGAAAGAGAGAAAGAGAGGGATCATGGCTTCTATTCGCGCCCAGTGACCCCGCTTCTCCTGTTGCCCTTCTACCACCCACCCCTACACCCCACCTTCTCCCTGCTCTACTATTCCCGACAAAAGGCTCATTCTGTTATTATTATTACGCGCTAAGAGATTCGAAGGGCTTTATTTCCCTTCGGACGGTCTAAAAGATAAAATGGACATCTCTCGTTCTCTCGTTTGCTGCTTTGCTTTTCCTCTTTATACGCAATTTACTTCCGATTTTGTGTAGTTCTATGGAAAATACAACACGTTTTAGGATTACGTTTATTCATAGTACAGTATTATTCTAATTAGAAAACATTATTATTATTATTATTATTATTATTATTATTATTATTATTATAAAATTCATTTGATAAAATGATATTCGTCAAATGAATATTTATATATTTAAAAAATTAAAAAAAAAAGAAATTATGTCTAGACTTTATATCGAATGCATATTTAACAATATCGTATTATAAATATTTATTGCAATTACAAAAAAAAACGTAACACGTATAAATAATCAGTTATCGATATGAAACCATTTTTTTTTTTTTTAATTTTTTTTTCTTTCTTTTTCTATTGGATAGCAGACGATGAAAATAATATATCATAGAAACTGTTGGAAACACCCTTGTAATATTCTCGAGACGAAAGGTTTATGAGAAAAGCTCGTTCGATATAGTAAGGAAGGGTAGAGGGGATGGAGGGGGGGGTAGGAACATGTTACACATAGATAGGAAGTCGTTGTAACGGTGTGTTATCTGTTACACTCGGAATAACGTTACGTTAGTTTCAAAGGCTTTTATCGAATAACGTTTAAATTTAGAATTTCTTAAAGAGCAACGCGTGTATAACGTAGGACGTTTATTTCATTTTTTCTTTCATTTTCTATTTTTCACTCTATCTGCATTTCTTTCTTTCACTTTATCTCTTTCTTGTATTCTTAGTTTACTGGTCATCCATATCTATGGATAGAAGATGAGCCACACGCCTCGTAATATGACTAGTGTGTTCTTTAACGGTGGGATGAGATTTAAAGCACACAAACGAGTAATAATGATGATATATATACGTTAAGCAGAGAGGTTGCAACAACCTAACACACAACACGCAACAAAGCTGTTACACGGTAGGTTCTCGAGTATGCTACGGCTCGTTACGTTGTTCCTAAACAACTTCTTCAATTCCCTCCTCTTGTAAGTTCAACGTTGAAAAGCTGTTTTCTTTTTTTTTTCAAAGAGAATTTTTTTTTGCAAAAAGGATACAAATTTTTCTGACCTTCGTGGAAAAGAGAAAGATTTTTTTGTTTATTTCTTGGACGTTAGAAACAAGTGTTTCTACATTTTTTTTTTTTTTTTTTAAATATTTAAAATTACTTACTAGACACACGCAAACGTGTTATTTGTTTAAAGAAAAATTATTACTAAGAAATTTCTTTCCTTCAATAAATTTAGCGAGTTTTATCCATCGTATGTGTCAACGAAATCAATAATTAAATTATTAATATGTATATAGAAAAAAAACACACACATACATTAGATCATACAAATCACATTGATTGAAAGATTGATATAAATCAATTAAATCGTAAAAGTTCACTCACATTATTTCTATTCTAAATTTTTATCCAACGTTACATCATGTCACGTTATATCGTTTCCGAATCTTAATTTTAATTTTAATYGTATTTGCAAAAGAATACTCTCATGATGATTCGCGAACTGATTAATAAGATGATAGTTCGAGGTAACCGATCTCCGAATGCTCGGGACATGACGAAATTCTCGAATTTAGAGTAAATTCGTGTCACTTATCTCGCGAGTAAAGTGGTGGTAGTAGTTATTACTATTATTATTGTTATTATTATTATTATTTTTGGATCACGTCAGAAGTAGTCCCACACAATGTACTCACACATAAAGATACACTTTCCTACAATTAACATTTATATCAGACAATAGTTTTACGTCATAGATCAGCCACTATAATAAACGTTAGATTTATCCTATTGTGTTCAATCTGACAAGTTAAGAAACGATGAAGAATTGAATCAACTCCAAGAGAGAAAGAGAGAGAGAGAGAGAGAATAAAACGTCAGAAACGTACAAACCTGACCGACCCGAACGACCAACTTGTGTACGCAGTTTTTGGCGAAAATTTCGGAAGAATTTTGGCCCATTGGCAAACGTTTCTTGATGTGGCCTAACGGGTTGGCACGATTATGTCCTGCTTCATCTACCTTTGCCAAGTTCACTCGCGTACGTTCGATAAATACATCAAGAAGACGTGGGATTGGATTGCACATTATCGCTTTCTTTCTCTCTTTCTCTCTTTCTCTCTCTCTCTCTCTCTCTCTCTCTCTTCCTCACTTTTACTCACTCTTAAGCTAAATTCACTGGCCTATTAGAATATTTTTTATAGTAATCTATATATTCTACTATGTGCGAGTAACAATCTACGTTTAGTGTTATCCCCTTCAGACCCAAATTTTTGTTCGTTTAAAAAAACATTATTTTCATATTAAAATTAATATGCATGTGAATGAAAGTAATCACATATACATGTTATTTCTATTTATTTATTTATAATTTTGTAAATGTACATTTTAATGAACATATATGATCTTTATGCAAAATTAGTAACATTAAGGAGATCCTGAGAAATATTTGTATAATAAATATACCTAAAGTATATTATGTATAATAAATAGAAATAACATGGTTATATTTTCATTCACGTACATATTAATTTTAGTATGAAAATAAAGTTTTTATTTGTAATTAATAATGTAATCACCAGCCCTCGTTATCAACAAATCTTTTTCCGTCTAGTATGCTAAATTTTTAATACTAAATTGATAAAAATCTTGTATACAAATTATTTGATAAAAATATAAAAAATTGGACACATTAGTAGAAACGACATTACTTTCCGGTCCTCCTAATATAACCCTATTTTGTACATAAATTCAATTTGGCACAGTAGTTCCATATGTGTGTGTATGTATAAGATAGGAAAAAAATTAAAAAAAAAATAAAATAAAAGTATTAATTCAATCACAACGTAACGAATAATAAATAGTATAAAATCTTCACGAGCTTCTTTAAATTATTATCGTACCGAATAAAGAATGACAGAATGAGAGAAAGAGATAGAGATAGAGAGTTAGGCATCTTCTATATAATATATCTCTTCACTACATTATTCTCAGAAAGACGTACGACGACTACGAAGACGACGACGATGTATAAAACGTTTCTCTTTACTACGGACGATTGGAATCGGACTTGAAAAATGTTCATAGTTGGATCATTGCCGTTTTACATAAAGAAACAAAAAAAGCCGTATAATGCTTTAGAAAGACGATAACGATCCATCCTATATAAACAACTATACCCCACTTTACTTATGACGTATGTCAATGGAAATGGTAATAAGACCACGTGCTGCTGGACACAATCCTTCACTCTGTCTCCGTGACATTGTAAATTGTAAGAGAATTAGAATGAATAGAAAATACACGAGACTAAAAAGAGGAAAATGATAAAAACGATGAGGGTATAAACGGGTAACACGGGGGGAGAGGGATTAAGAGAGACAGAAGGGAGTGGGAGGTGGGGAGTTAGAAGGGGAGGAAAGACTTCTTATAATTACGATTTCTCTACAACGAATCAATTCATCGACGAAACTGATTACCTAGGAACGATTATCGTCTTTTACTCTGTTCTCGATATGTCGATAGGCAGGGGAAGAGTGGGGGAATGTGAATGCAAGCTTATTTGTTTTATGCGGCACGTGTAACGAACGATATTTCCGCTTAAAGTTCATTAACAAACGGTAAAAGAAAGATGACAGATATAATATAATCTCGTATGGATCTTATTTTTTTTATATTCTTTCTTATATATATATATATATTTTTTTTTATTATGTTTTTTCTTTTCTTTTCTCGAATCAACGATTACTCATATAGCCAGCCAGCCACTCGATGATTTCTTACGTAGTACACATATATCGAGTTTAACAATCCTTTCGATGTTTATTTATAAAAAAAAAAAAAAATCATTTGGTTGCTTTTAAAGATTGTATTTCGACAATGGTTCTTTGTCTTGAGTTTATAAAAACGAAATAGAGAACAAGAAAAAGAGTTAGAGAGAGAGAGAGAGACAGAGAGAGAGAGAGAGAGAGAGAGAGAGAGAGAAAGAGAAAAAGTATATTTCACGAAATATATTACATACTCAAAACTGGGCACTCAACGAAAGTTTTATCGAATATCTTTTATTTTTCCTTCACTTTACCAACTCTCGTCTCGTGTGGCTTTGTTTCAACTTCGAGAAGAAAAAAAAAAGGATTTAGTTTACGACTCTCTCTCTCTCTCTTTCTTTTTCATGAGTACAATGTTCGCTTTTAAAAGAAACGTTCATCGAAAGAGAACGCACAAGTTGGCACATTTATATTCTCAAGTCAAAAATGTTGATGTTGTCTCAAATGTGTTTCATTTACTGACAGAATTTGTAGCATATTTAGTTAAAATAATTTATGATTAATTTTGTTTAAATGACAATAATATTGCTACGAACAAACACTAATGAACTAAAGAAAGAAAAATAATTTATTATTTTTTTTGTTTTATAAAGATAGACGTCGATTTAATTCTAAGTAATAATTTGAAACATACGATAAAGATAATAAAGAGAAATGTGATATGAAATGAGACAAGAAACGAATTGAATCCAATATTACTATCGAATCAATTTTGAACGATTATTATCCTATCCTAATTATAAAATAACAAGGTTGAAGTTATGTGATGGCCTTTAGAAACGAAAAATATAATCAACAATGTTATTTAACACTTAATCATATTTGAATTACATTTTAAAAGAGACAAATAATGTAAATTTATAACAAATACTCGTGTATGTTTATACGCATTATATTATGTTAAATGTTATGTAACAAAGTTCGAGAATAAGACTTGTACTCTTTTAGAATCTTATCATCGGATGATAAGCGTCAATATAAGAATCAAATGGAAAAAGGAATGTCTGTAAGAAAGACGAATTCTCTTTTTCTTTTTCTCTCTTATCCTGAATTGTTTTAAAATGAAACGTAAATTTAAATGACACTTAAACAGCATAAGTTTTCTTTATAACACGTGTTGCTTACCCATCACGAGATTAATTCTTTTACGAGTAAACAAAGTTAATTAGATTGAAGTTGAAATATATTTTAAATATAATATTTTATGTTAATGAATAAATTTGTTATCAAACGAATGTGATGAATCATGCGAATTTTCGTAATTAGTATATAAGACCTTAAAAATATCGGTAACCATATATCGGGATAATAATGATGTTGATGTTTTATCGAGAAGAAAAAAAGAAATGTATCCAATCATCGCGTTAAATTAAAATACATATCATCAAAGTAGTTAGATGATTATAATGGTAAAATGTTAAATTATCTCTGTCTGTTATTTAAGACAGCTTGAAATCAGAGACTTTCAGTGATTTCCGTTTGACGAGTTGTTTCTTATCGTTTGAATACAATGCGAAACGATTCATCGTTTCCAAGTATTTTAGCATCTTAATGATTTCATTTTTATTAGAAATTTATTCTTAATTTGTTGAGAATGATCATTTTAACATATAAAACCGAGAAAAAATCACACGTATAAAAAGATAAATTTGAAGGAATGTAAAATTAAAGAAGAAGAAGAAGAATAAAAAGAATTTTCTTGATAAAAAGTTTGTTTAAGAACAACACAAACCTATGGGAATTGTGTCCAGTTGGAGGAGGCGTGGCACTCCGCCTGTTATCCGTGACATCGTCTTGAAGGGATAAGGACTCGCTGTTCATCTTACAGGTTAACCTTTTTAAAACGTCGTCCATGGATCTTTTACTAGCCGGTACTGTGGTAGTTGCCGTGGTTGTAATACCGGTACCGTTGTTACTGTGATTGTTATTTTGCGTAACTGTATTGTTGTTATCGTTATGATGGGGTTGAAAATAAGAGTCAACGTTGAGAAGTGTAGGCGGAGAACCACACTCGGAGGAACTGGCAGCCTCTTGAAGGCCTGTTAAGGAAGATGCCGAGGAGGAAGTAGTAGTATTCGCACGATGATGATGATGATGGTGATGATGGTGATGGTGATGGTGATGATGGGGATGATGATGATGAAATGGACCAGTCGTAGAAGACAGGGCAGAGTTTTCTTGATTCGAAAGGAATAGAATCCTCTGCCTTTTGGCACCGCGAATTGAATTCGAGGAAGGTGAAGGTGAATCCCGAAGATCCGGTTCGCTTGTAGTTGCTGGGGATGAACAACCGGAGGATTCACACTCTTGGCCTCCTCCTACTCCACCTGTTCCTCCTTTCTGTTGAGAGTAACACTCTTCGACGTCCAAAACACGACCCTCTTCGTTTGTCCCAGTTGATGGAGGCACCACAGACACCCCTGATGCAGCGTTCTCTTCTCCGTTGCCGCCACCACCACCACCAGGAACAGTGGTAGCAGTGGTGGCTGCACCACTATTGCTATTATTGCTACTACAAGCACCACTACCACCGCCTCCTCCACCTCCTTCAACGGCAGCAGCAGTCACCACCGAAGAGCTCGTGTCCTCCTCCTCCTCGTTGCCTCCGCTCGTAACTGTACCCGCACCGCCCCCGCCCTCCGATAGCTTCGTTGGTGGCGATTTCCTCTTAGAGGACATTCTCGGTCTGGAACACAAGGGAAAGTACTGCTCAGTTGTTGTTGTTGTTGTTGTTGTAGTTGTAGTTGTGTTGTAGTCATTTTTGTTCGTCGCTTTTTTTTATTATTTTTATATTTTGTTATTTTTGTTTGTCTCTTTTTAATCAATTCGTTTTTTTTTTTATATATATATATATATTTCTCTCCCACTCTTCCAAAGTTCCTTTTTCCGTTCCGTTTATTTTTTTTATATTTTCGTTTTAATCGTGGTGGTTTTTTTATATTATTATTTTTTTTTTCGTTTTATTTTATTTTATTCTTTTCGATTCGAGATAAAAGTCGAGACAACATTAGTTTGTAATACACATTTCGCGATCTGATATAATAGGGCGGGGGGGAGGAGTTTTCGATTCTTCTCTTTTCATTGTTTGTTCTTATTTTTATTTTTTATTTTTAATAACTTCGTTGAGAATGTTTTAACACTTTTCTATTTTTTTTTTTTCGGAAATCTTCTCTCCTCTCCTGTCGTAATCGCTTGGCAAAAGGTGCTCTCTAGTGCGATATCGAGAGAGGAGATCGGAAAGGCCATCGAACCCCATACATAGCCTTCCATGCTTCGAGAAACACGTCCGACGGAAATCTCCTTAGGGAGAGAAACAGAAAGAGAGAGAGAGAGAGAGAGAGAGAGAGAAATATGAGAATGAGAAAGTGTAAGAGAAATAGAGAGAGAAACAGTATCAGGGTGTACGTCTATATGTATATGTATGTATGTGTTGTGCTTTTAGTTAATAACTGGAATACTAGAAACATCTAGTCGTGATTTGAGAGAAATAGAAATAGAAAGAGAAAGAGAGAGAGAGAGAGAGAGAATAAGAGAAGGATGGAAAGGGAATGGGGATGAAAGTGTGTGTGTGTGTGTGTGTGAGAGAGAGAGAGAGAGAGAGAGGTTAGTCGTTTCTTACATTTGTATACACTTCTTAGTAGTGAGACAGACGTAGAAAGAGAGAGAGAGAGATATATATATATATGACATTTGGTTTAGCGGGTGTTAATTTAGATACGGACTTGACCGTCTTCGTACGTTCATTTCCGTCTACAAATGACCAAATCTAAATCTAAATCGTTCTACGACGATCAAACCTACGAACGAATAAACTACACGTGTGTTATTAGTTGTATTGAAAGGAACCCCGAAGAGACGTGTGTGTTTGTTGCTCATGCACGATAACTCAAGATTCGCATTATGTAATCGGTGGTCGTTGTAAGAAGAGACGCAATAATGAAACGCGATTATCGTGTATGAATTATTGTATTGCGTGCGAGTGTCGTAATATTTTTTCTCTCTATCACTCTCACTCTCTTTGATTCTTTCTCTGTCTCAGACTCCGTCAATCATTTTTCTCTTTTCGATCGGTAGATATTTGAGTACATGTGTATATGTGTATACGTGAGAAAGAGAAAGAGGGAACGAGTGATGAACTAGTGTGAAACGCGAATAGGGGGGTGGCGGGGGATGGATAGAAGAAGAAGAAGAAGAGTCAGTTTCTTTGATTATCTTCTTCTATTGCCGGACTCGGAACGAGGAGGTTACGAGGTCAATAACGTTCGCGACTCGATTTCGTTGATCCACAACATAAAAAAAATTGCAAAAATAAAGATTTTCATTGATTTGATTTATCTTTTAATTTTTTTTTAATTTTGTTTTGTTCTTTTTTTTTTTTTTCTTACATTTGTCTCCTCGTTCACCGAGAAATTATTTGATATTAATTTTGTTTTTCTTTTTCTGCTTCCAATTTTTATCTCGCGTTTTTTCGAATATACTATATATATATAGATCGATTAAAATATAATTATTTGTCTGGTTAAATTCAAGATTATCAATCCTTTTTTTTTATTATTAGAAGACACATGTATAATTAATGAATAACAATAATTGGATGTAAAAAAAAAAAAACCGATCAAACATGTGTTTAAATTATACGTTTAACTAACAAACTAGAATGAAGATTATCCAATATCCTATTATGCTAGCTAAACACGTGTCCATATATTTATTAGTATTAGTAGTATATATGTATAATAAGTATATATGTGTATATGAAAATAATGAATTGTAAGTATGCATTATTTCAAACTAAAAACGCGGAAGTTGCATGAAAATGAGATCGGTCAGATTCTTGGTAAGAAAAACGATCTTGAGATCATAGAAATGACGATGACGGTAATGGTGATGATGGTAGTGGTGGTTAATGGTGATAGGGTGAACGAAGGAGGAATGGGGGGGGGACGGCTAAAAAGATAACCAAGCTTAGTAGGCGAGACATCTGTACTTTATTATCAATATTCGTACACATGTATACAGACATACATGTATCTTAAAAAAGATACGTACGTAAGTAAAAGTAGTAGTGCATGATCATTCTATTTAACTCTCATGCTTTTGTTAAAATTAATAATAATAATAATAATAATAATAATAATAATGATAATAATAATAATAATAATCATGTTGTAACAATGAACGAAAGTATTAGTGATTTACGCGTGATCGAACAACCCACGCTACGCAGCAACATTTCTACTATGCTGGATTGTGAATGGCCAATGTTAAATGGCGAATTGGCGCGCAGCAAGCACGTGCTTCCTTGCTAGCGCGTGCATGAGAGAAAAACTTATTGCATCTTTTGATATTCTTTCTCCTCTTTCTCTCTCTCTCTCTCTAACTAATATAAGTAAATGTAAAGGTCGAGATCGCAAGAACTTTTATTTCTTTTCTTATTCTCTCACTTTCTTTATCTTTTTTTGCTTTCCTTTTTTTACTCGTTAATTAAATATAATCGATGAAGTGTGAAATTAAAGAGTGAGGGGCAGAAAGAATAAGGGGGGGGGGAAAACAAGAAAATTAAAAACAATATTATTTACCTGATAACGAATATTATCTTTAATATCCACGTTTCTTTTTTTTTATGTTTTGTTTATAACTGCGAGTCAATTTTTGTGTGGCAAATAAATAGTTTTTATAAATTGTGAAAAAATGATTTTAAAGTAATAAGATATTTCTACATAGAAATTTTATATTATTTTATACACGAATTATAATTGATTCAACACTTCGTCTATGTATTCGTCAATTATAAATAATACAAATAATTTGAAATAAATCAATTTAAAATGTAATTGTCAAGAAAGGGGTGTAGTTTAAGAATAAAGCATTATTATTACGAATTTCGAATCGAAATTTTACAAAGTTAATATTTTCATCGTCATCGTAAGTAAGTAAATATATACGTATATTTATAAATTTCGTATTGTGTGTTCGATAACGGGTTGACATCGATAAACCAACAAGCATAAAGCAGACCGTTAGGAGAACGTTACGGAGATAAATTAACGACGACGAGCCACCCCCCACATCTTTCTGCCTCGCTAAGTACTCTCCACTGGCTGCCATGCAATTTCCATTCATTCAGATACTGATTCATTAACTTCGCGAAACCAGCAATTACGCGAGCAATTTTTCCTGAAAAATATTATGCGAAATACGCGTCGGATCTGAGTTAGTGTGTGTACGCACATATACACACACACACACACACGCCAGTTTGCCTCCTCTTCATTGTACGAAAATGCTAGGTGGTGATTCTCTTACTCTCGAAAAGAAAAAAATTAAATTAAATTACGCCCAAGTGTGGGAAATTTTTTCGTCGTACTGTTTACACAACCGGTACACCACCACCATTTAAAAAAAAAAAAACCATTTCGTCGTTCGCTTTTTTATTTTTTATTTTTGTTAATGTTAGGCAGAACAGCATTATTATTTTAGAAACGACAAGGGGGGAGAGAGAGAGAGAGGGTAATGGTAGATTATAAGTGGTGCTTCCTCGAGTACAAGTTTTTTGTACAAATTATGAAATTATTATTATTATTATTATTATTATTATTATTATTATTATTATTATTATTATTATTATTATTATTATTATTATCGATGGGCTTCTTCCCTATTTCAAATACCCTTTTTAACCATCCAACATTTTCATGTTCTTATGCTACAAAACCCCTTTTTTGGAAAAAAATTAAGCAGTAGGGGTTTTGCTTTTGCTACCTGGAGTATGAAAGTGAAGGGAAAGAGACAAGGGGACGTTTCATTTTTCCTCGTTGTCGTAATGTGAGGTCTTTTTTTTCTTTTTTTTTTTTTTACGTAATTCGTCTTTTGTATTTCGACATTAATTTTTTGTATAATCGACATTCAAGGTCGTTCCGTGAATCTTTTAGCTTTTTTTTTTTTAATTATAAAATGATTGTATTGCAATAAACAAAAAGAAATAAAGAATAGAATATTGATATTGCCGAAGAAAAAAAGAAAARAAAAGAAGAAAGAAAAAAGAAAATGTTAAATTGAAATAAATAATCGTAAAATTATTAATCGTATTTAAACCATTCATCAATTTATATTACAGACAACTGGTATGTAAGTCATTATGAAATTGTAACGTTATTAATGTGTAGTACATTTAAGTGCTTTTGATAGGATTATCTCGTTCGAGCAGAGCACATTAGTGTGTCTTATCGAGAAAGGTCGAACATCTCAGTTACATAGTATCATTGAAAGCAATTTTGCTGCTATATTTAAAACCATACTCTTTCTCTTTCTCTTTCTATTATCTTTACTTTACTTCTAAAAAAACAAAAAATAGAAAAGGATGGATAAAAAATTACTGTAAAAAGAATAAATGATATTTTATCGGACAGAAATTGTATTTATTTTGTAATATTTTGCGACTGAAACGCTATTATGTATTATTTCCTCAATATCTTACGAATGATTGTAAAAAATATACATATATATATATATATATAATATGATAATTTACTATTCATTTGTACGAAAAAGAAGAAAAAGATATTTGTTTGCGAACTTCATCATTTTTATCAATTTCTTTTACGACATTTTTGACGATGACCATGATTATTTGCACGCGACGAAAAACCGAATGATAACATTAACAAACTTACGAATATTATACTATATCATACTCATTATCCTAGTTGTTTTTATTTGTTTTATTCTTATATTCGTTTATTAAAACGTTAATAAAGTATCTTTCATGAAAGTGAAAACTTATCGCTGGAGACTAATTAGCCATAGCTCGTAAAATGTTATAAGAGTCAGACGATGAAGATTTTACATTGCTCAACGAACAGCTAGAAAATTTCAACCTTTTTTTATTTTTAATGTTTGTCTTTCTCACTTTCATTTCATTTTTTCTTTTTTTCTTTTTTTTTTTTTTTTTTGAAAGCACACAAATTTAATCATCGTAAAACACGTGATAGGTATCAAAGTACGTTCAGAATTATGTGGGTCCCCAGAATTTTTACATTCAACAGGCATCATTGCGATTTCATGACACGAACACATTTACAGAAAGTTTTATGCTAATTTCGACGACTATTTTAAATAATTAATCGAATATTATAAAAATTATCAATATACTGCATCATTTAATCGTGTTACACTACTTGTTTATAAATCACGATGTTAGGCGTGTAACAAGTGAGTTATAATTATATATGCGACAAAACACGTTTATTTCTTTTTCTTTTTTTTTAGATTTATTTACGAGTATTAAATAGGATAATATTGAATAGTTTATTCATTGATTGGATAACATAACAAGATAAGATTTATAAAAGATTTCTTCTTTTAAAAAAATTATTACAAAAAAGCGAATAAAAAGAAAAAGAAACAAACTACAAATCATTTCGCTTTATTTTATTTTTTTTTTTTTTTGAAAGTAATAGATAACGCGTGTATTTTTAGTAACGTTATCTGTTTAAAAGAAACCAAATTTTAAGATTGTGATAATCGTTAACTTGGTATACTTAATTTTTTTGATCCAAAACAGCAACCAAAACAAAGAAATTGAGTGAAACTAGAAGACATGTGAAAAAAAAAAAAACCAAAATACTAATTTGTTTACCTACAAGACAAATTTGTTTAAAAATAAAAACAGAACATAATATAGAACAATTCATTACATTTTGTTTTTTCTATTTTTCTTAAATCTACGTTTTGGCTGAAGAATACAAAGCTTAGTTGATTAGAAAAGTTCCAAGAACTGAAGTGCTGTGACTTCCCTTATATGTGATTAGTCAGTTAACAGAAACTAAGAAAGAATATGGAAAAAGAAAGAAAACTTAATCCCAACGGTTAAATTTTTCTAACATTAGTGTTAGAATGGGAATAATGCAGGGCATATGTTAGGCTCAAGTAGCAGGAAAAGAAATATAGAACTATTATGGGTGGAGCCCAATGTTGTGGCTGGAAGTCAATCCTACTTCCGCCGGTATCGAAAAGAAATGAAACATGAAACATTTTCCAAAAGAGAGAGAGAGATCTAGTTTCTAAAAGAAGAAAAGGAACCAAATATAAAAAAAGAACAAAAAAAAAATTAAACGAATAAGAAATAGACAAATATTATTCTTTGTTTTATATATAAAAGGATAGAGACATGGATATTGGATACGAACAATGGTAATAATTGTCATCCGTCTCAAGTTTGTTTTCTTCATTAAGTTGCTAGCTAATGTGTTTAGTTGTAGAGTTTAAAGTTATCTTCACAAGTCCTAAAAGTAAAGAAGGGAAATGAAAATGATGGATTTGAAATGTGTTCATTAATATTAGGTATAATAGTGTGCGTGAGTATAGTATTTTAGAGAATTTCTTGTCTGAAAATAAAAAGGGTAAAAAAGGGGTAGATAAAAAAAGAAAAAAAAATACGATCCATGATAAATAATAATGTTTCAATATTTAACAAATTTGTATAGAAAAATTTATAAAAAAATTTATTATGATATAATGAATAATATATTATTATAATATAATATTATATTATAATGTATATTATATAATATACGTGTGTAATATATATTACATGTATATTATATATATGTATATATATATACAAAATTAATATATTTTTATATTTTAATATTAGATATTAGATTTTATATTATATTATTTTTTATAGTATATTTTATTTTATATTAAATATTATTATATTTTATATATTTATATATTATATTTTAATTTAATGTAAAAATATATAATTATTAATATAAAAGATTATAATATAATATTATATTATAAAATATATAATTTTATATATAATATGATTATTATTATATTTATATATATATATTATAATATTATTATATATTAAATATTTTCTATATTATAATATATTATATTATACTCTAATATTTTTTATAGACGATAAAAAAAAATCACCCCTTTCTTTCCACCACCGCAACCACCCCTGTAAGAAAGTAATATAATTAAGTTAACCGAGTACTCTGATTATGCGAACAAGAAAATAAGAAAGAAAATGGACGCCATTGACTAATTTTATTCAATCACGGATAATCTTTGTCATTCGAAAGAAAGAAAATAAATTAAAAACGAAGGAAGAGAAGGAAAGAAAGGTTAAAAGGAAGACGAAGTATGGAATGCCGATAAGAGGTCATTAAATTTTCTTTCCTCATTTTTTTTTTTTTTTTTTTCACATTATTTCAACAATCCCTTTATCATATAACACAACCATAAATCAATCGTTCAAGAATCGTTACGTACTCGTGAGAACATGATATTTGTTTAAATCCTTTTAGAAGGAGTTTCTTTAAAAAGGACCAGGTCATTCTCGTAATATTATATTATATTAATGTCACATGAAAAAACAGGACGAAGTCCTACTAACAAAAAGGAAAAAAAGAAAAAAAAAGGAAAAGAAAAAGAACGTCAGGTAAAATTATTAAGAAAAAAAAAAGAAAAAAAGGAAAAAGAAAAACAAAAATGAGGAAAAAGGAAAGAAAAAAGGGGGAGAGTGGGGGGGAAGGAAAGGAAAAACATAATAATGTTGAATAATTATTAATACTCAATCAACGTTGGAAAACGTGACTAGAAAAATTGATCAATTGAACGTTGACGATGATAAGACAAATAATAAGAAATAATACGTGTGACGAGAATATAATCGTGAAAAAATCTATTAATAAAAAATAGTTTTTACAAAGATAAATCTGAGAAATGAAAAACATAAGAAACAGAGATGTAAATGGAATAGAATAAAAGAGAGAAATAGAAAGAATAAAGAGTAAAAAAGAAAAAGAAAAAGAAAA
Source organism: Polistes dominula (assembly GCF_001465965.1). The sequence goes on along the minus strand of NW_015149048.1, from coordinate 281,953 downwards.
AGTAAGTAAGAAGACGAATAAGGTATAGAAGAGAAAAAGAAAAAAAGAGAGAGAGAGAGAGAGAGAGAGATGATAGAAAGAAAGCAGTATAGGAAAAAGGAAACGGGGAAAAAGCGTGGCGAGTGTTAGAGAAAAGCCATATCGTTAGTATTCTTTATAGAAGCGCCGTGGGATATGCTCTACATAATGGAGTCCCAGCAAGCGTCTCTTCTTTTGATGCTGCGACGGCCGATCTCTTGTTTATGTATGAGCGGCTCCGGACCACACCCACGCATACAGAAAGAAGACACATACACATACACACATAGTAAGAGAGAGAAAGATAGAGATACTCTTGTGACTCCTATACTCACGTACTTTGATACTAACACTAAAAACACACTAATACATTGGTTGGTTCTAACAGTAATGTACCAGAGTGACGTTACACTATGTCGTCTTCGTGTGACAACACACGACGAGTATGTGAAATTCGTCGTAGTCTTCGTGACATACACCATCACTAATACTATCGTATCTTTTCTCTATTTCTCTCTCTTTCTCTCTCTCTCTCTCTGTTTCTCTCTTTCTATTTCTCTCCCCCTTTTTGATTTTCTCGACAAACGACGACCAACGAGAAACGCAGAAGCTTCCTTCGTTCGTACGTTCGTCGTAGACGCGACATGGAACTCAGAAGAACCGACAACGTACGCTCTGTCGGATACTGTAAAAGCAATCTTCCGTTAGTCTTTTTCACTTTTTTTTATTTTTTTCTTCTTCTTCTTCTTCTTTTTTTTCTTCTTTTTCTTCATCTTCCTATACTTCTTCTTCTTCTTCTTCTTCTTCTTCTTCTTGTACCAAGAATATGTTATCAGCACGAGCCTTCGTAACTCGCACCCTCTTCTTTTAAACCCTCTCCTCCCTGTTCTTATTCTTTTCTTTTTTTTTTGTTGCTTTAGTCCTCCTTCGTGGCTTTTTTTTCTCTTCTACACCTTCCCCTTCCTTCTACCCTTTCCCCTTTTACAGCATCATCGTCACGCACGACAAGAGGAAGATAAGAAAATATTTTGTTCTTCGTCAAAAATCTTAATCTTTGCATACCTACATACATATATATATAAGTATATGTGTATATGTATTTATTTCTACGAAAAAAATATGTGCTTTGATACGAAGTTTATGTTAAAAGAGTAAGATGACTGTTAGTTGGAAGAATTTCTCTTTAATTTTTTTTCTTCTTTTTTTAATTTTATTTTTTTATATTTTTTTTGATATATTTTTCAAACCGATGAAAGATAAGATTCGAAGAAGAAATTATTCAAGATGAAATTTGCGAACTTTCTTCACTAACGGATTTATCGTTTTAAGTATTTTAAAAGTACAAATAAAAAGAAAAATTATTTTGAGAGCTTTTTTTTTTTTTTTTTAAAGAACCGACGAATGACGTAATAAGAATATACCACCATACCTACAATTAACACGTATTTTATTTAAAACGTTTAGAATAAAGAGAAAATATTTTTAAGAAAATTTGTGTGTTAGCCTAGCCTAAGTTTCAAGGTTAAAACGTAGTTTTATAGTCGTAAAAAATGATGGTTTTTTATTGGATAACCTAGAAGTAACAAAAACTCCTCAATTTTCACTGAACCTTTTTTTTTCTATTCTATCGTTTAAATTTTCTACCTGCAGTTGACAAATCTTTTACTCTCCAGGGTAAAGATATGTTTTTCGAAACTATGACGTATTTAAAAAAAAAAAAGGAAAAAACGAAAGAAACATTAGCCTAGAGAAATCGATCGTAATATATTTAGTTTTTTAAATTAAACAAAAATTTATTAACGTTGAGTGAATAATAATAATAATCGAGAAGAATAATAAGAAGCCGCCTCTGTGGGTAAAAAATGATGTCTGATTAGAAAAGAATATACAGTGAATGTAAAAGGTATTCCTTACACCGATCAATTTGAAATAAAATGTTGTAAAATTGTAATTTATCAACTAATTTGATATAAACAATAAATTTGTACATATTATTGAAAGTTTTTACAATGGATATAATAAAATAAAAAATATATCGCGAAAGAAAAAGGAAAATCGGTACTTCGTGTTCTTCCAATTTTCATGACAAGTGTAACGTCTACAAATAGAAGACAAAAAAAAAGGGGAAATAGAAAAAGAAACGAGAGAAAGATAAAGAAATAGAATAGAAGCTTTGTGTGATATGTAAATTCTTCTCAGATATGGCGGACATTAATGGAAAGAAAAGATGAATTATTAAAAAGTTGAAGTGAACGTGTGCGAGAACTCGAGAATTACTAGGTGGTATCGGAGCCGTACCTGATTAATTGTCGTAACGTAATTACCGGTGAAACGAACGAACGAACGAACGAACGAACGAACGAATGAACGAATGAACGAACGAACGAACGAACGAACGAACGAACGAANGAACGAACGAACGAACGAACGAACGAACGAACGAACGAACGTACTCGGTTGAACTTTATCGAGGGAAAATATCACCGAGTAGTATGACGATAAGAGAATAGAATCGTCGTCCTTGGGCCATTCGATATTTACAACATTTTCCGATTAAATATGCCTTGTAGTTGAATTAGTATCGAATTACAGTAATATACATTCATCAACGATTAAAGATATGAAAAGTAATATAAACATATCTTCATATAAAATATCATATTTATAAACTATCTGCTAATTATCGTATTACCTATCATCAATAGGAAAAAGAATGATTATTTATGTCTTTTATTTTTATTATTATTATGAATAATGATATCGATTTATTTATGATTCTAGTACATGTTTAATCCTTTTTTCATGAGAAAAATACGAAATATTAAGATTGTAACGAATAGAAGGTACCAAATCGTAGGAGATGAAGAAACAGTCGATGAAGTTGAACAAGGAGAAGGAAGGGGAGGTTGATAAAGGAAAGGGGGAGGGATATCATGCCGAGTGTAAGCTTAAAGAGAAGTAGGGCCATATGCTCAATGTCAAGTGACTCTTAGGTTAATTTCTTTGTCTTGCTCAACGATGAACGAAATTATTTTACCTTTCTGCCCTGACTTCTGATATTTTTTTCTTTTCCTTTTACTTTTTGTCATCTAAAGCAGTGGTTTCCTAAGTAGACAATATCGTCCTTTTTGGTATCCCTTGTCAAGAAACATATGAAATAAAATATCAAATTTAATATATAATGTGCATACGTTCCACATGCATAGCTTGTGTTTTGGAAGAAAAGAAAAAGAAGAAGAAGAAGAAGAAGAAGAAGTCAGAGGTCAAGAATTCATCCTTTGTAGAGATTTTTCCTCTTAAAGAGAATAGGATGAAAGAGAAAGAGAAAAACAAAATCAAGAAGAGTATGATTTAACTAAGAAAATAATATTCAATTTGTGATGACACAAAATAATTGAACCAATTAACGATATAAACTGAACCAACTTATCGCGAGAGGAAAAACTGTAAGATAAAGATATACAGAAAGATATATATATATAAGGGAAAGAAGAAAGGGATGAGGGGGGGGGGTGGTGATGTTGGTGAATGCACGAGAAGGAACCTAAGGAATTGCTATTAAAAAGTATACGTACCGATGGGAATAAAGCAAAGTAGCATCTGGAACGCGTTAGAGTTCTCCACATGCGTTCCCTCCGTACTTCGCGTGTACCATCTCACACATTAACGAACATGACCAATATGTTTCACTTCTACCTACACTTTCTAGAATCTTATAAAGAAAGGGGGGGAAAGAAAAAGAAAAAGTAACACCCACGTGTACGTTATAAAGTTCCGCAGTACTATCTCAACGAGAACTCGACGAACGAACTCGACTAAACCAACCAACGAATGAACGAACGAACGAACGAACGAACAAACGAACACGTAACCGGTCCATACATCAAGAACAAAGCACGCGTATGGACGATGCGTTCACCACGTATGATACCCCTATGGGTACTATTATGGTACTTCGACTATTTGCAACTATTCATACGTTTCTCGATGGACGAATATTCATTCTATGTGTTTTTCTTTTTTTTTCTTTCATTCTTTACCTCCTACCTCTCGCAGTATTCTCCCCCTCTCCACCCTCTTCACCCTCTCTTTTGTATTTTTTTCTCTCTCTCTTTATCTATTCGATATATTCATGGTGGTTTGTTTCCAGAAAGAATGGTATAATAACATATATAAATTTGTATTTGAAAGAGTTGTTGTTGCTATGTTGTTGTTTTATATTAAAATAAAAGATTTCAAAATACACAAGTTTCAAATAAATATAAATATTTAAAGGGGTATATTGTATTATTAAATTTATTGTGTTATCTATTGTATTTATGTGACCATATGTATACAGAATGTAAACGACGTAAGATAATACGAATAAGATTAAAATGATACCCCCTGATTCGTTATTATGACTGTCACATATTCTTTATAGTTTATTTGAATGAGATGATGATGATGATGGTGATGATGAACGATATGATTATCACGAGGAAGTTTGATTTGTTGTTTGTCATCTTGACAGTTCTTAGATTTTGTTTGTGACACTTATCGATAGTATTATTCGAAGAATCTTTTATAAGGAAAGTTCTATCTATTATGTATTTGTCCTATAATGCATATGCATGCAATTAATGCATACGTGTGTATGTAATTTGACTTTTTAAATTTAATAGACACATCTATCATCGACATACCATCTTAAATAATTTGAAATTAATTTATTTAATTGACTTTCTAAAATGAAATTATATTTTGCCGATCGATATATTATAGTCAAGTTTAATTATTAACGTTTTAACGATTTTTATTTGTATTCTATTTAGATATATATATATATATATATATATATATATATATATATAAATTTGTAATAAAAATCTAACACGACAGTATCTATTGCAAATTGTTTAACCGTGCAATATAGAAATGAACAAAGAAAAATAAACAAAACAAAAAAAATACAATAAAAAAACCTTATACGAGAAATCTGTTACAGATCGATCCCCCCACCGGTGTTAAAATTAATGATATGCGAATGTTTTATTGCAACTTTTTTTTGTCTCTATTTTTTTTATATGCATATGTGTATCGAAAGTGCAAGAAATTGCATCGTCTCGTTTAACTTTGCAATAGTTATACGTCTGTATGATTGACTTTAATGAATTTTTAATGGGCCTCGTTTACAAAGCTACAATTAAACGTGTGCGTTGTATTTAAGTTTATCTTCTTTCTCATACGCTAATAAAAATGGCTCATCGATAGAGGTCCACGTGCTAAATCACTTAACCTTCTCCATCTAATTATATCCTCGTGTGTATATTGGCTCATTATCAACAATCGATTTTTCTTATAAACGAGATTCGAATAGTTCGATAGAAATTATTAATTAATTTTTTTTTTCTTTTTTTGAGGGGATAAAGAGGGTTTATTATTATTAACGTAATATTATTAATAATAATAATAATAATAATAATAATAATAATAATAATAATAATAATAATAATTTGTTATTTACGATTACGCGAATCTTTCATTTTTTCCTGGTTAACACATCCGACGGATAAGATTGACATCTCGCGTATACTCGTGTCACTGAATCATCGTCAATTTTCACATTTTATTTACTAATGATTATAATAATTTAATGATTTTTTTTCTTAATTTTAAACAATCGATTTCTTTAAGTGTGAGATATATCGATAATGATGAAATTGAATACACAAACGATTAATCGTTGATGTTCTAATTTTGTCAGACTAATAATTTTACCTTTTGCTAACAATATATTTCCTTTGAATACCTTAATACGATATTCTCATTAGATCGGTCAAAGTCAAGTACAATATTACAGAAAGGGAAAGAGAGAGAGAGAGAGAGAGTGAGAGAGAGAGAGAGAGAGAGAAATGAAATAGGAAGAGAACAAGATGAGAGTTGAAGAAATATCGATAGATCAAACTACTGAGGCACTTGTCCGATAGGTTTTTATATTCTTTTTATAATTGCACTGCCAAGAAGATTATTAGGTTAGCTATTAAGATAAATCGATGTTATTCGTTTTTACATTATGTGTCGATATATAAAACGTAATACATAGTAGTCAAGTAACTCATTCATGCTAATAGTTAATAATCCACGTGTAGATTTGTAGAGCATTCGAGGTTATATAATCTGTTTTTTTTTTCTCTCTTCTTCTTATTCTTTTTTTTTCTTCAAACTATATAATAATAAATAAGAAATGATTTATCGATCAAATGTTAAATATATATATATATATATATTCTCTTACATCTTCAAAGATTAACATGCCGAAGCATTTTCATCCAATATGACATTAGATAGCGTTTACAAAAAATTAAATCAAATTCGTTCAATTAGAAATATTAATATTTTTTTATTTTTCACATGGAATTTTAATTACTCCGATTTAGACAATCAATGTAATAGAAAAAAAAAAAATAAAAAAATAAAAAAATAAAAAACATACAAGAAAAAAAGAACAAAATATATAAGACCCTTTTGCAGATAATTATAATTATAATTATAAATACTAATATAATAATATAAAATATTAAATATAATAATAATAATAATATATTAATAAATAATTATAATTTAAATACTTTACTATATACATATATATATCAGCTTGGAAAGAAACACGATATCTCTACGTGATGATGGTGATGTTTTATCATTATTGTTTATATTGTTAGTTTATCTCATTCTTCGTTTCATTCTAAAGTCGATTTACGCAAGAATGGTTAGTTCTTTTTTTTTTTTGTATATTTCTTCTTCTTCTTCTTCTTGCTTTCTTCTCTCATGCTCGAATCACTCTTACGTTATCGCCATCTTACTCTAGCATCAAGAGAACCGAGAAATCTCATGTTTTGACACTTTAGTACTGTGCTTTGTCTCTCCTACAAGCGTACTGTAGTCAACTGACGCAATCAAAATACGCAGTATATCTCCTTCATTGTCGAGTTTACACGCTCGCATTTCCAAATTCATTGTATTATACCGACCGTATAGACGTCGTAAGTAATTATAGAATCGTTCACATATCTCAAACGCTCGTGCCACGTTTTCTGTTAAAATCCCTACACTATTCATTTCATTACACATATGTATATATATATATATATATACATATATTTTAAATCTTTCTTGTTGTATCGTCATCCTAGAAGTCATTCGAAATGTAACGAATCATTTCTGAAGACATAACGGTAGTATTATTTTTTTTTGTTTACAAATTATAATCACATTATTTATTTCTTATTTTTCTTGTGTTTGTTTATTGTTTTTTTTTTTTTTTTAATAAATGTTGTAAAGTTATTACGTCAATTAAATTGTTTACAATAATATTGAAAGAAATCGTGTTGTTGTTGTTATGTTGACTCTTATAATTTTTGTGATTTTAAATTAAATAATCTGATTACACGAGAATTATATTAAATATTAAATATTGTAAACGAACATGCTATAAAACAAATATTCATCTATCGTCACTCGTACAAAAATCATGTCAAATGTCAAATAATAATTCGTATTATGCCGAATTTAATATATTTTTTATTTTCTGATTAAACAAACAAATTTTTTTCATTAGAAAAGAAAAAGAAGAAAAAGATCATAAATTGTTTACAACAAGGAACATGTATATAAAAAAATATTAATAATATCAATATCATTAAAATAGGATTAATATCATTTGCTTCTATTTTTTATTACCACTATACAAACATAATGTAAATCCTACCATACAGAAAATTCGTATGTATAAAAACATATATATATATATATATATATATATATATATATA
>NW_015149048.1:246797-273382 GCF_001465965.1 Polistes dominula | reverse complement strand
AAAAAAAAAAAAAAACAGGAAAATAAAGAATAAAAGAAAGTGTTATACGATAGAAAAAGATTTACGTAACGTTTGTTAATTACTTTTCATAAATGTCGTGTGCAAACTTCGATTTGTAATGATGATGATGATGACGAGGACTTTGTATGGTGATTAATCAAAATAAGAAAAAAAAAAAAAGAAACGAGAGCAAAGGAAAAAAGAAAATGAAGTAGAGTAATAAGAAGAAAAAAAGAGTAAAAATAAGAAATACGAACTATTATTATATCAGAGTGGAAGTAATAGAGTAGTATGAAGTAAGTAAGTAAGTAGTAGTAGTAGTAGTAGTAGTAATAGGAAGCTTTTTACCAAGCCGACAAACAAGTTACACCGCGATAACGCAGGTTTTATACGCGAAACGCATTAACCCCGGGCCCGTGGCTGGGCTGTGCCTTAGTCGAAAGAAATCTTTCTCGTCGGAATAGTTATAGGGAATCGGCGTGTTCGTTTAAAAATAATTCAAGGAGCCCCCGTTATAAATAAACCTCCGATGATTGTCTATATTTAAAGTTTTAGAGTTAGACAAAGGATCATAAATATAGACGAGTAAGAGAGGAGAGGAGAAGAGTAAAAGAGATGAGAACGTGCGTGTTCGATCTCCAGCGGTGCGAGTCTCGGAAAGCTTGAGCTTTCCAAGTGTGAGCTTTACGAATGAGAGAAAGAGAAAGAAAATGAGAGAAGAGAGAGCTTTCAACTTTTACTATATAACTTTATTTTTATGTAACATGAAACACACGTTACTCTGATCCACCCCCTGTAACCCTACCCCCCACTAGCAATGTGGATTTTAATTGCTTCACAATGAAAAATTTACTTCTCTTATGACTTTTAATAAGGAACCCTTTTTCTATCCCTCGGATTTTCTCTCTTTCTCTTACTCTCACTCACTGTGTCGGTCTTTTTCTTTCACCCTTAGGCGACGCCACGGGCTGTTTACGTTAGGGGAATGACGCGACGACCCTTCGAGATATCGCTCAACAATAAGGGTTCCCACTGTGCGTTTTAAGTCGCCTCAAGACCAACCCGACGACCATCGGCCCACGCACGTAATCTCACGCTTATCGTAAGACCATAATCGCCACCTTTCTCGTTTGTTAGATTTCATTTGAAAAAAAAATCTCTAAATAAACCACCTCCCCACTCTACTATTAATCCTGCGTTTGATCTTATCCGTCTAATCGTAATATCGTGTATTTTAAATTATTCGTATTAATTTTACTCAATGACAATGATCAAAAAATATGTTTTTTTTCTTGAAGTAACTATTTAGTCGAAGTGATTGATGTGGACAGCTGTCGACGGATTCGTCGTTGGGATTCGTCAAAATAATGACGACGAATAGTAGTACCGAACTCGAAATAAAGTCATTCCTAATAACATATTGCGTAAAAACTGATACCTTTGACACTTTATTAACATTTTTCTTATTCTTTACTAATCGATTTTTTTTTTTTTTTTTTTGATTAAATCTTATACATTAATCAAAAGAAATATTAACGAAAATTAAAATGTAATATCTTAATTTCATATATCGCGAGATTTTATAGTATGAGTTTGAGTATGATAACTCAATGTAAAGAGTATATGGGAAATTTTGGAAGGGTGTATGTATGTATGTGTACGAGGGCTTGGAAGCCTGAAGGAGCGTGGAATCTGGCGAAGGAAGGCAAGAGGAGGAAGATACGAAAGCATGAAGGGTCACTGGGTCAGATGCGTTTCCTCTCTCACTTTGACACCCTTCACATAGTTTCCCCATCATTCACTCACTCTCTCTCTCTCTCTCTTTCTCTTTCTCTATCTTTCTCTATCTTTCTCCATCACGTTTGTTCTAATCGTCCCGAATTCATCCCTCTGTCTCGTTTCCATCGTTTGTGAGAACACATGGCTCGCTCGTTGATGCGTATCTATCTACTCTGTCTAACTGGGAACACGAACCAACCCGATCTTTTTTATCACACCATGAAAAAACATAATCGAATTTATGGATTTTCTTTCTGTTTCTAAATTTTCACGATTTATCGATTTGTCAAATGAAAACACGTAGGTCTCATAACGTTTTTTAAAATCAACAACAACGTTCGATGATAAAGGGACAGAACGAATAAGATCTAACTATAAAAAGGAACCAAAAGGTATCGACTAGGGGAAAAAATAAAAATAAAGAAAAATATGGAAAGAAAAGAACGAGAGCTGTCACTCACCTGCCAAACGTGCTCATATCATTCTGCCCGTGCGTCGGTATAGCGTTCGGCACGTCGACGACGGTGTAGCGACACTTGTCACGTATCAAACAAAACGCACACCTGCACAAACTCGACACTGCCGACAATGAAGTAGGAGAACGATGACGATGATGATGTTGTTGATGATGTTGACGACAACGACGATGATGATACAAATAACGATGACGATGACGATGACGACGAAGATGAAGATGACGATGACGATGAAGATGATGATAATACGACGACGATTCCGTCGTGTTCGGTTAGTTCGATGTTGTCTCTTCGAAGAAAATTACTATCAAGAAGTATTGTAACGAACTAATTGAACAATTCGTCAGTCACCAAATTAACACCAAAAAAGTAACCAGATATGAAAGCCTAGGTCATGATTCTTCTTCTCATAGAATAGTAGTAGCATAATAACGTTTGTCAATCCTTGTTTTATTAGTTTAATTAGTTATTACTTCGTTGAGTAATAACTACGATGTGTGTGATGTATTTCGTATTAAATAATATTATTGTTAACTAACTAAAAAACCGATCAAAAAGATATTATTTGATGATCGGTCGAAAGGTACGTAATACGGAAGAAAAAAAACAATCACCAAAAGTGAAAAAAAAGGTAAAAAAAAAAAACAAAAAAAAGAACTCAACAAAGCAACGTGAGAAATAATTATTGATATTATTGTTATTGGAGAAAAAAAAACAAAAGAGAAAGTAATTACAATAACAATGAAAAACAAAACTAAAGAAACGAAAACAAACAACACTTGTCACTGCAGGAACTTGACGACGAAATAGGATCGATCGATAGATCAATAGATAGATCACGTTTCTTGCATCAAACGTTGGGGTTGTTCCTTGTATACAAAAAAAAAATAACACTTGTGTATCGCGCCCGGTTGGATCCTCCTATTATTGTTAGATCCTTGTTAGAAAAGGGGGATCCTTATGGAGGATCACGCGCGCGGTTGGCGTGACGCGTCCGCTCGCGGCGTCGTCGTGTTAGCGACACTCCTTCGGTCCACGTACCACTGCCGCGGGCAACGAGGCGCCGTGTAACCTCGCTAGAGCGCCGGTCCCGTAGAGTACCGGAAAGGCCGGCCGGGAACGAGAGGGAGGGTCGCGACTCTCTACTGCTTTGCGCTGCTGTTCAGTTAGCAAGAGATAGAGAAAGAAACACAGTGAAAAGGGGAGAAAGAGAGAGAGAAAGAGAGAGAGAACGACAGAGTACGAGAAAGAGAGTGAGTAAGAGCAAGAGAAACACCCCTTCTCTAACGACGATGGTGTCGACGGCGGCGACAACGACGGTGACGGTGACGGCAAGCATACAATGGAAATAATCAGCGTCTCGGAACGTCGGCTGACTGACTGAAGGCCCCGAGGACCGTGCGGGATGAGATTCGGAAGGCGCTGCTGTGCTGTACCGTGCTGCTGTTGCTGCTGCTGGCTGGCTGGTTGGCTTGGTTGGCTTGGTTGGTTAGCCGGCGCGCGCTACTGCTTCATCTTTCTCTCGCTTTATCTACCTATCTATCCATCTGTCTATCTTCCCTCTCTCTCTTTCTCTTCTTCTCTGTATCTTTGTCTCCCTCCTCCAACCATTCAACTTCTTTCTCTTTTGCTCCCCGCTTCATCTTCTTCTTCTTCTTCTACTATTCTCTTCTCCCGTACAAAACGTGCTACCCATCTCACTCGATCTTTCTATTTGCCTTTGTTAACTCGCTTCGTCCTACTTCCTCCCACCACACAACACATTTACCACCACTACCATCCCACCACACTACGTTACTTGCCAACCTCCACCGTTTGACTACAACCCATCGCGTTCTCTCTCTCTTTCTCTTTCTTTCCTACCTCCTCCTCTTCCTCCTGTTCCTGCTCCCACCTACGGATCCCTTTAGTCACGTCTCTGTTTATAGGTGTGCGCTCGCTCACTCGCTCGGGCTCGCAACCGCGCGCGCGCGCTCTCGCGCATTCTCTCTCTCCATTCAAAGCCCAACAGAGTTTATACTCGCAATGGCACGCCCCTTTTGCGGGCGTAGTCGCCGCCTACTTTCTCCGACACCCACGCTACCGTACCCAGTCCTACTCTCGTTTCTACTCCCCACTACTCTACAACCTGACCACCACCACCATCACCACCTCCACTTGTGTTATTATTACCGCACCACTACTACTTCAGCTATTGCTGCTGCTGCTGCTTCTGCTGCTGATACTACTATACTACTATACTACTACTACTACTGCATTACTACTGTTGCTGTTTTAACTTCTTTCTTTCTATCTATCTTCCTTTTTCTCTTTCGTCATGTTAGGAACTGTCGTCTGCCGATCGTACTCAGACGTTTGCTTTCCGTTTCGCAAAACGACAACTTCTGTCGGTTTTTTCCTTTTCCTTTTTTTGCTTTTCTTTTCGTACAAGTCTTTGATAACGAGCCTAAGCATAAAGGAACACAACCGATTTATTCTTGTTTCTATTAGTGACTACGAAACGACGACCACCCCTAAACTTTACTGAACATCGACCTATCGAACGTCACGTGGCACCGTTAACCGACGCATATATACGCACGCATGTTGCACGGACCCATCCATCCATCCACGCACGCTTGCGGTTACGTATGATACACGCACTGTGACCCAAGTATAACACGCGAGCACGTGCCATTTTTCACCGTAACTGGCGAAAGCACGCATGCGCCCCTTCCCGTTATTTTTTTATTTATTTTCTCCTCTTTTGTTCATTTTATGACAGTCAACGAGTTTAAATATAAAACTATCCATCGAATAATGTCGTTTAATGTTTTCAACAGAAAATGACAGATAAATTTTAAACTAAATAATAGATCAATAAAATGTTATATAGGAACAACCAACGCCCTGAGGAAGGTAATGAAAGTAGAAATAACAAGATGAAGATCCTGGCATAAAGAAGAACAAAATTTTATATATATATATAAAAAATAATCTATGAATAATCAAATCGGTATGCAAAAAGAATAATAGATAGTATGAAAAAAAAACAAAATGTCTATAAATATCACGACCCTCCATACATATATATATATATATATTTTTCCCCGTAAACGATTTGAATCTAAAAAAAGGAGGATTCTATTCCGCAGGTAGAAAGGTTGGATTTGTGGAAGAACGGTTAGGGAGAAGGAGGAGAGAGGTGGAGAAAAGAGAGGTCGAATCAGGTGCAACGTAGGTCTTTGGAGGCGGCGGTGGAGTCTGGCAGTGCGCATTGTCTATTGTCTCGAGCAGAGTCGGCGGTGGTGGTGGTGGTGAATGTTGATGGTGGTGGTGATGGTGATGGTGGTGGTGGTGGTTGTAGCATTGGCGTTGGCGTTGGCGTTAGCGTTGGCGTTGTAGCAGTGGCACCGACGGTACGGTACAACCCTCGGCCGGCGCCTATCGGCCTCGTCGTGACGCCGTAGCAGAGAGAGGTGGTGAAGAGAAACGGACCAATGGGAGCCCAGGCACACCCGCGCAAATCACAATGCTCATTGTTGTCGTCGAGCTGTCCGCCCACATACCCCTGCTGCTTGCCTCTCACGCTTTGCCACCACTCTTTCGTTAAAGCAATACTGGCACCGTTGGTTCCTGCGCTTAGCACAGGTTACTCCTGATTCGTGTTGTCTATTTTTTTATATTTGTGATTTTATTTTATTATAGTAGATATATTATTGTCATTATAAATTGATTAATTTGACTAGAATGATTTAATAGTAATAATGTTAGATGAAGATATACGATATTTTTATAATACGAAATAGAATAATGTATTTATGTTATTATACTTTATTTATTTATTATTCTATATGATTATTAAAATTGTTTTTTTTATTTACTTTACTTTAATTGTATTTAAAATATTTGGATTTTTTCTAATACCAGTTGGATATTTTATTAGAAAAATAAAAAGAAAGAAACAAATTATTCCAAACGCAAATGGTTAATGATATTCCACGTATGCGTAATAAAGGAAGGTACGAATGATATCATAGTCTACATACTACGTACGTTCTATCTTGTATCTATATCTTAATTATAATCAGATTTTAATTGCGTACGTCTTAATTTATTAAAGCATAGTACGGTTAAGTTATTTTTTCTGGTATTGTAATAAGAATTGTAAAATATCTAGGATACATACAATGTGCGTCTAGTAAAAAATTGTAAAATATAATATATTATGCCTGGGGACATGGAAATGAGAAAATATCTCTTGTTCGTTATTCCAAACGAATTACCAAACCTACTTACGGTTACTTCAAATTGTTTCTCGGTATTATTATTCCGTGTTGAGAGTCAACACGCAATACCACGAACTGACATACCCTAAAGCATTATACAAAAAATAATTTATTATTTAAATATCTCAAGGAAAAAAAATTTTTCTTTTTTTCTTAGAATCACAAGTAGAACGGATTACGCGCCAAGTATTATAAAATATAACATAAAAACGAAAAAAAAAGAGAGAATATATTATTTATTAAATCCTTATATATTATTATTATTATTATTATTATTATTATTATTATTATTATTATTATTATTATTATTCTATCTATCTAGCTTTATGAAAATGTTTCTTTTTTATAAAAGGGGGAAAAAAGATAGGAAGATTTTGAAGAAAGAGGTACAAGACATTTCACGTATGTGCCGACGGTAAAGGGTTCTTCGGTTGACGTCAGTCGGCTTCTACTCCGTCGTGTTCATCCCTCCGCAACATCCCCCACTACCACCACACAACCACCATCATCACCACCACCACGGAAAGCGGAGCACGCTCGGATAGAATATCCTGTCTCGTTTCCGCCATAGGTAGAAGTACACAACATAAGGTAGATATATCTTGCATATATACACATATATACATACATACATATACATATATATATATATATATATATATATATATATATATATATATATGTTACCAACGTAATACGGCTGTACTACTATCATCCCTGCTGTTCTTACTCGTGCGAGTAGCAAAAGCGAAATAGAGAGAATAAGAGAGGGAAGAAGAGAAAGAAAAAAAGAAAGAGAGAGAGAAGAAATGGTGGGTAGGAGCGTGGCGTCGGTGCGCATCCCTTTCATGTCCTCCGCAAAACCATTCCTTCCAGCTTGTTCCACCGCGAGTTCGTTCTCCGCATCACCGCACCCTCGACTCCTACCTCTTACAACCCCCCACCCTAAGTTCTCCTCACCCGTTCTCTCCCACCATTATAACCCGCCTTTCGTCCACTCGCGAATGCTCTCTTTTGTCAACAACTACGAGCCACGATCATTACCCGTTCTCGTTTTTCTCGTTTTTCTCTTCTCTTCTCGTACTTTTCTTCTTTTTCTCTACCTCATCGTTTCTACTATCTCATTCTCGGTTCTAAGCTTTCTTTGAAGTAACATTGCGTTGTACACTCGGGTTGCTAGCAACGTCGATACAACCGAGATTTCTCCGTTCTTTGCCAAAGGAAAATATACGCATTGCGTCGTTCATGCATGTCTTTCGTGTAAAAGCCTTGTGAAAATGGTGGAAATACCTTTTTTTTTTTATTTATTTTTGGGTATCATTATTTCGAATAATATACATTATTAATATATAAATAATATATAATAATATATTAATAATATATTAATAATATATTGTGACATTACGCCACGTTTTCTCCATAACATTTTTTTCACAGTAGTATAAATTTAGTTATATAAAACAGTAGTATACCTACTCTTTTTAGTAAAAAAAACAGTAGTTTATATAAAAGTAAAGGGAAACACTGTTTAGTGATAAATATATAAAATAAAGGAGACATTGTAAAACTCTAGTGAAATACTGGATAAATATGAAATTAGTCGAACATACCCATTTATTTATTAACAATAAATGAACAAAATTTATTATCAAAGATTTCTAAATTATTTAGGTTACCAAAAGAAATATAAGACATAGGAAACTCACTGTATAAATAAAGATTTAACAATATATATTAATAAATGCATGAAATATACAATTAATGATTATTTGGTTAATGATGATGAATAATTATAATATTATTCCGATAGGAAGAATATAAAATTTGATTAAACATAAATATAATCTTTTGAAAACGATGCACGATCGATTATTCAATTCCTCTTCTCGAGTTATTCGTATTCGAGATAGGAAGTGCACGGAATAACTCAGGATGAAACTTTTTAGCATTCTTCTTGGAAATCGCGACTTTTATCTTCTTTTCAACTCGTAAAACTCGTTCCTGTGTTTCATATTGTATCGCCTAAAAGGCATTCTACTTATGGCATGCGATAGAAATCGGATGTGCCAGCCTTGGACATAATTAGGAAGAAAGAAGTAAGAATATGGAGAATGTATAAAGAGAAAAAGAGAGAGAGAGAGAGAGAGAAAGAGAAAAATCTTGTTCCGTTTGTGGTAAAGAAAGATAAGGGCAATTTAAAAAATTTTACCTTTTTTAACTTTAACTTTAACTCATGTACTCTCAATAAGGATCGGCATTGTGGTGTCAAGAAATTGAATGGATGAAAAAGCAAAGGATCTCGTAGGGAATTAGTTTTAACGAACTCACGGATTTGTTCGTGGATTTCATCGTATTTGTCCATAAACGTCAAAATGTTACCTGCTAAATCTCTCGTACACGGTAAATCAAATGCAGATGATTATTTACGACACTTGCCGAAGAATTCATTTTTGACTATCGTACGATCAAAATGAAAATACGTAAATTCGAGGCTTGTAATTATTCTTTATATGGATTAAGATACATAATAGATAAGAATTGTATATAAATGTTAGATATATATATTTGAAATAAAATTGAAATAAAATATTTTCTTTCTTTTCTTTATCGTTTCTATCTTTTTCTCGAGTCTAAACCATCTTTGTAATAACTTGGGGACCACACGTTCACCCTCCTACAACTGTGATATATTTATACCAAATAATGTCCCTAAAGAAAAAGGGGAAACTGTTCTACCTTGTACCCTTTTATTAGGGAGAACAATTCCTAAAATAAAGATATTTTTTAATCTATAGAAATATAAAAGTCAAGATACTTGTATTCTTAATGCTTCTGTAAATATTAAATACATTCGGTGTAAAAATTGTAATAAAATATTTTCTTTATATATTAAACACATATATCTACTTTTATTCGATATATTATTTATAAAAAGTGATATACATAAATTAAATACTAATAAATACAATTAGAATACATTTCATACCAAGAGAATAAAGTTGGAATTTAAAGGGCAAGAAAAAAGAAAGTAAGTAAGTAAGTAAGAAAGAAAGAAGAAAACAAAAAGGGAAAAACTCTTTTCATGTATGCGAATTTTAGAAGCAGGGCGGATCGCGATTTTCAACGTCCGCTACGTGGCATTTGGTTGCGCGGGAGCGTATTAACTGTGCCCGCACAGTTCGGGATACCATTCTATTCCGGTACCAGTTGTGTGTCGGTGTGCGGGAGCAGAGCAAAGCAAAGCAAAGCAAAGCAAAGCAAAGCAGAGCAGAGCAGAGCAGAGCAGAGCAGAGCAGAGCAGAGCAGAGCAGAGCAGAGCAGAGCAGAGCAGAGCAGAGCAGAGCAGAGCAGTGCAGTGCAAGGCAGAGAAGCAGACAAGAACAATGAATGTTATATACACGTACGGACGTAATGTTTGTGCATCGTCGAGTACGAGAAGCTTGAAGTAAGAGGAAAACGTTTCTAATAGTGGGTGTACCAACTGAAAGAAAAGAGATGGATAATATGAAGCAAGAGAAAGAGATGAGATTTATGTTTGGCGACGACGAAGACGACGACGAAGACGACGACGGTGGCGTCGGAACGTTTTGCTCGTATTGGAAAACGACGAGTAGAAGAAGACGACATCGTCCGCGATGCCATGAGCATCACAACGACGACGACGACTACGACAACGAAGAAGAAGAAAATGAAGAATAAGAAGAAAATGAAGAAAGTTGAGAAGAAGACGAAGACGACGAAGACGACGACACAACGTTCTGGCCACGTTTGTGAATGAACCACACTGGCTCGCCAACGTTTCCGGCCCTCTCTTCTCTTTCTTTCTCTATATATCTCTCTCTCTCTTTCTCTCTGTTGAACATTCTCCACCTACCCTCATCTCCTTCATCCTTGTTTTCTTCTTCTTCTACTGCTCATGAATGAGAGTCTCGATCACAGTAAGAGAAAGAGAAAGAGACACACCGGACGAACCGTTAGCCTTAAGCCAAACGGTTGCAACGGGGCTTGGGACGAATTTAGATCAGGAACGTAAAGAGAGTGAATAAGATAGAGAGAAAGGGGAAGAGAGAGAGAGGGAGAAAGGAAGATGGGAACCCGACCGACGTGGCTCATCCCTCTTCGCTTCCTTCCTTCCTTTTTTTGTTCCACTTCTTCTTTCTTATTCTTCTTCCTTCTCGCTTTGTTGCTCCCATTATTAATATATCGCCCTGTTCGTCGTTGAACACCACCTCCCCCACTCTCACCCCCTCCATACATGTATATATATATATATACATACGTATAAACGTATATTCGTACTCCTCGAACTCGTCACCAAATCCACCCACCTCACCCCTTTCCCCTGTTCGGGTTATTCCACCAAGATCGTTCGCCTACGCGATTATAAATAGTGTTTTAAAACCTTTGTCGGCATTTCTCTATTTCCCTGGTTTCAAACAACCCGTTTCAACCGTATCCCTTTTCTCTATGGCGTACCGGGAGACTTCTTCTTCTTTGCCTTTTCCCATTCCTCCCGTTAATGATTTGTTTCTTCGACTGTCGTGTATTTTCTGGGTCTTTATCCCCTCTTTTAAAATAGCGATTTCTATCTCTCTTTTTCTTTCGTGTTCTGAGACGAGAAAATGAGAGAAATCGAAATGGATGGATGGATGGTTCGTATAAACGACGAATGAAAACCTTTGGTCGTTAAATATATCCGTTAAATAATCTATCGTTTAATATAATGCCTATATACTTGTATATATATAATGGTCTCATCTCTTCGATAGAAAATTTAATAACAACGATGAAGTTTTTATCATTGATAATAATTGAAAAATTATTTTACCTCGAACATACAATTATCTTTTTATATTTTTGTATAAGTTGTTTAAACAAATATTATAATAATATTAAATTTAAAAACATAAAATAATAAATGAATATACATAACACTAAATAATAGTGTAATATATAATAATATTATATATAATATATATTATATATTATTTAATAATATAATAATATAATTATTATAATTTTAATAATATATTTTATTATATAATATTTATATAATTTATATTTTTTTTTATTATATATTTTATTATATATTATAATATAATATAACATAAATATTATAATAAAAATAATAAAATAATAAATGAATATACATTATATTTTTTTTCTAATCAATTTACGATTATATTTATTCGTGTAATTAAATAATGGAATTTAATGTTATAGGAAAGAGAAAGACAGAGAGAGAGAGAGAGAGAGAGAGAGAGAGAGAAACAGATTGGAATTTAAAGAGCAAGCACGCAGGGATCGTCTATCGTCGGTGCATCGGTGCGTTACCGACCTCCTGGCGTGGGAAGAAACAGGAAGAGGAAAAGAGAAAGAGAGTGAGAAAGTGAGATAGAAAGAGAGAAAGAGAGAGAAAGAGATGAAAGGTATAAAAGAGGGGGAAATGGACGCGTGGCTGGGCGCACGTTCGAGCCATCGTGTGTCAAACTCACGTTGAGTAGTGCGAACCACCGCTATGTCCAACGGCGTGCCGCGAACTGTTCACCGTTAAACGCTCATATAAATAGCACACGTCAATGTGTGTATGTATTATGTGTATGTGTATATGTGTTAGAGAAAGAAAGAGAGAGAGATAGATAAAACGTGACAGGTGTCCGCTCTGAGAATAATTAAAATCATGGTATAAGTGTGCTCCGTATAATGATTCGATTAAGTATCAAGAGAGAAAAACAGACAACGAGAGATAGAAAGAGAGAAAGATAGAGATATTTAAATGCCAATACGTCAAGTAAACGTGGGCTTGAATTACGATCTTGTCGAACGATCGACGTGTATCACTGTGAGTCTCTGTCTCTTCCAACTTCCATCGTTAGCATCGCGTTTCGAGTAACACTCGAATTTACTCTCTCTCTCTCTCTCTCTCTCTCTGTCTCTCTCACTCTCTCTCTCTGTCTCTCTCACTCTCTCTCTCTTTCTCTCATCGCAAATCGAAATTTAATCGTTTCGCTTGGCATTTTTCGTGATAACGATTGAATGAATTGATTTGATTATTTGACATTTATAGAGGATAGAAATTTCAAGATGGTATAATTAAATGCTTGATCGATCGTTTCGATTCGTTTCGTTTGAGTTTAGTTTTGTACTTGTTTTTTTTTTTCTCTTTTTTTTATATATGTTTTTTTTTTCCTTTTATTTAAAATATACGACGATTACGACGACGACAATGTTATATTATTGTGTAACTTTTAGATAAAATAAATATTAATGGATATATAACGTATTTTATAACTAGTCATATAATTTCTATTAATAACATACATAAATATTAATTGTATGTATTGGTATACATATATATAGATATTTATGAATATTTATGAACAATACACGTGTTACCAGTTTTTATTTGAGAATTGTAAACGCGTGCGAAACTCGCCGACCTTCCTTCCAGTCTTTTACTACTCTTCATGTTTAAAACGAAGAGCAGGTATATCAGCGTGAAAATCTTTTGTTTCGGTTAACTTCTCTTTCTCTCTTTCTTTCTACCGTGTGTGTTTTTCTCGTTTTCGCTCTCACACAATATTATCGTTTGAATATCACGTATCGTTCTTTGGAACAACGTAAGTAAGTAGGCTTTTGACACGCGAACGATTATGCCAACTCCGGTTATGCAATTAGGTACATAATATGGGTAGCAAACAGTTTCACTCATCGACGTTTACGATGATAGTTTCTTACCATTATTTTCTATGATAAATATATATATTTATATATATGTATATGGTCCAATTAAATGCACGAGAATTTTTCTTTTTTAATATGGTTGCATTTAATCACAATGTAGTTATACAAAAAAGAAACAAACTTATACACTTATACGTAACAAATCTATTAAGTGTAATTAAAAAAGAAAAAGATGCACAATTAAACCATTATTCTGTACACTAAAATGTTACAATATAATTATTTCTTGAAAAGTTATGAAAATAAAAAGTTAAAATATATTTACCTGAACTTTAATAACAAAAATATCATATACACATATGTATATTTTTAGAATTTTGACAATTAAAAATGTACGTTTGAATAAGAATTTTTTTTTATATCTTTTTGTAAATAAAATAGAATATAAAAAATGAAACTCCTCCCTATTCCCCTACCACCGTTGTATATTGAAAGTAAAGCGCAGCAATTAAAGTGACGTATAGGTGTGTTGAATCGGGTGGTATCGCGTTGATATTTTCTCATCTTCTCGTACGGCTGCGTTAGTGAATGAAAGCCTCGTCCCGTCGTAGCAAAGAGTGAGTGAGTGAGTGAGTGAGTCAGGTTGGAAAGAATGGCGAGAATATTTCATAAAGTCGAAGCGAGAAAACGGCACGCGAGCAAACGAGCGAAACGGTCGTCGGTTGCTAGAAGAGTTTAAACGTGTGGCTATTATTACTGGCTCTTCCGTTCTCTCTTTTATCTTTTTTTCTCTTTTACTCTCTCTCTCTCTCTCTCTCTCTCTCTCTCTCACCCCTTTCATTTTCCTTCCATCTCGTTCGGTATTCGTTACGTCGCATCTAACCATAAGTAACAATAAGTTGTGTGATTTTGTTAGTTGATTCATGAAAAATTCGATACTTCCACTGACGTTGATAAAATTCGATACTGCAAATGACAATTTTTGTCCTATTGTTCTATTTGTTTGTTAATACCGAATGAGAAAAAGAAAAAAGTAAATTCGATTGGGAATTTTTTTTTTTTTTATACAAAATTTTCTTTAAAAAGATAATTAAATTTTTAAAAGAACTATGTACTCTTTAACTATAATAGATTATAAATATATAAATGTATAGGGCAATAGCATTTAAAAAAAACAATGGTATTCCAATATTAAATAAACCGAATCATTGTTTGACAATGTTATAATTTTAATTTTCATTTTAATTTTAATTTCAATTTTTTTTTAGCCAAAAAATGATGATGATAATAATGGAAGGAAAGAAACAATTCAAGATGCGTCGTGCCACGCACGAGCTCAACCCAACCCAATCCATCCCAACCCAGTCAGAATCTTACCGAGAGAATTAGAATGAAAGACGATGACTACTACTACTACTACTGTTACTACTACTAATACACAACGAAGAAGTTTCACGTGCGGTTCCGATCTCAAGACTAGACGAGTTAATCGGCCGCGGAAGCACAATAAACTCCGAGATAATAAACGGAGCGCCGTCGGTTGGTTTACCATAATAATGCCTTCCACCGTGGCAGATTCGTGCAGCAACCAAAGTCATCCCGAAACGAACACACAAGTACTATAAATAGTCGAAGAGAGAAAGAGAAAGAGAAAAAGAGAAAGAGAGAGAGTGAGATGCTCTCTTCTTCATCTCCTTTTCTTGCTTCCTCCCTTCCCCTTACCTCTTTCCTCATCTCATCCACCTTCTTCTTCTTCCTCCCTTACCCCTTTTCCTATCTTTCTTTCTCTCTCTGTTTCTAACTCTCACACGTTTCTTCGAGTTTAGTGTCTTCCTCTACCGCATAGAAACTGTACTCATCTGATCATCTCTCCAAACACTTGAGGGAGGGATAGAAAGTAAGAGAGAGAGAGAGAGAGAGAGAGAGAGAGAGAGAGAGCTTACGTATGGTTATTTCAGAGAGCAAATATATATATCTATCTCTCTTTCTCTCTCTCTTTCTCTCTTTCGACGCGATATTATTACGTGGGCCCACCGTATCAACGCACGAGAAGACGCTCCCGATAGTTACAAACCAACAACAAAGATCGGCAAGCCTAACGAAAGATCAAAGAGAGTAGCATCACCAGTTTCTATATTTTCCTCGAATGAAATCTTCGCGATTCGAGGGAAGTTTCTGGCTTGAGAGAGAAAGAGAGAGAGTTTGTTCATATACTGTCAAACATACACACACATATATATATATATATATATAACGTAGGTAGATATTATATCTATGTATCGGTAGAATAGATATGGAATTAGATCAGCGCCCACGATCGAATACTGAATTGAGATGAGTGAAATAGAGTACAGAATATGAAGTTTATTATACATATATATATATACATACACACACACATATACTATCCATCTCGCGAATTATTTCCCATTGATATTCGCCGTGGTCCAATCGGTCTTTCGTACCGAGCGAATTAAAACGAAGACTCATCGATATAATAAGAGTTGTGGTTGTAGTAGTAGTAGTAGTAGTAATAGTCATAGTAGTAGTAGTCGCTTAGTTAGTATGGGTTCGATCCCTTCGGTAATTGCATTTATGTTCGATTCGATGAACGTCCTCAAAGGAGTCTCAAAAGGGAGACGAAAGATCCATATCTAGAAGGAAAACACGTCGTCAAACCTTCGTCCACGTTTCTCCTGCGTATTTCGAAGTACTTATACAAATGTATACATACATATATATGCATATATATATTTATATATATAACTACATATGCGTATGTAGATAGATCGAGTATAAATGTGTAGGTATATAAATACGTAAATAAATAGACACCCTTTCCTCCCTTCATCCCTATACCCCACCCCCACCCTCTCTCGATTTCTTCGGTGTTCCATTGGTTCGTAGCTTTTCTCTTCTCTCAACGATGCCAGGAGAGAAAACGGTACCGTGTTACTCTTCTTCTATTACAGAAGAGAGAAACTGAAATGACGAAGAGTGGTGGTAGAGGGTGGTGAATATGGGGTTGGGTGGGAGGTTGGGTTAGGAGGTGAGAGGAGGGTTCGGGGACTTGGTTGGATGGTTTAGATTTGCGGTGACAGGAGCGAACACTCGCAATGATTAATGGCTTAGCGCATTAACAGGCTATTGACAAACACGTTTCTCATCCGAGAAGCCTACGCCCTTTGCGCGATACTCTCCCTCCCCCATCTCCCCACCTATTACATTCTCTTCTCTTTCTTCTTATTATGTTTCTCTGTAAGCAACGACGAATACGAAGACGAAAACGAAGACGACGTCAACGAAGGTRGTGGTGGTGGTGTCGGCTCAACGATGAAAGGGAAGAAAGGGAAGAAAGAACGAAAAGAAGAGAACGCTTGGAAGGGTGAGCCCTTCTTAAATGCTCTACCTCGTGGAGAGAAAACCCAGTGGGTGACAGAGAAAGAGAGAGAGAGAGAGAGAGAGAGAGAGAGAGAGAGAGAGAGAGAGAGAAAGAGGTAGATAAGAAAGTAGGAGGGAAACTGTTTTCTTCTTACATTGGCGTGTCGACAAAAACGCATCAACCCCTCCTCACTCTTCTCCTCCTCCACCACCTCCTGTTATTCCTGAAAGATATAACTACTGAGTCTTTCTTTCTTTCTTTCTCTTTCACAAACCCTTTTCTTCTTTTTCTTTTTTAGTAAAAGAAAATCTTTAAACGTTTTCACGATCTCGAAGTGTTATCGGTCTTTTAAATAGGCGAATATTTTGCCCCCTTTTCTTAGCACAAAGCTGTCGTTCCCTCTAAACCACCCTCTCCCTCTTCTCCAAACTCCCTTTTTTCACGCGAAATAATCAACGATACGAGGATACTCTCGTTGATTAGTTTTACTCCAAAGTTGACTGCGAATCTATCTATTTGTTTATGCGTGTATGTGTTTTTTTCTTTATTATTTTTTTTTAATCATAATAAATCAAAGAAATTGGTATAATTTTTCTCTAATCACGACAGATTTATCGAATGACTTCTTCGACTTCTCGAAATGTTAATTGATTCTCATATTTATATAACTAGATACGATTAATAATAATAATCTTTTTTTTTTTTAATCTATGCACGAATATTATTAACTCGATGAACGTTTAATGCTAAGTTTAAATGGTTGATTCGACAAAAAGAGAGAAATATAAGAGAGTAGAGTAAGTTTTACAAGTATCAAAGGTTTATAACGATGCAAATTATAAGCATAGTCAGACGCGTGAGAAATAAAAGATATAATTAACATAGTTACATTATTAAGAATTGCGTATAATCATAAAGATAAGGAAGATCGTAAATTTGAACGAATTAAATCCGCTATGTTATGTTTCTTAATGAATACGAAAAAGATTTCTCTTTGAATTTAACTTCGTTCGAATTATCGATCCTAGAATTGTTTCTCTCTTTTTCTATATTACTTTATCTGTCTTTGTTAGTATTCATTGGTACCCTTTCTCGATCGTTGTCCCCGATTATTGTAACTGCTATTTCATAGCGAGTCAGATCGCGTTTGCGTAATGTGTGTAAATACGTTTTATCGTTTGTTCGAGATAAATATCTACAACATGCGAGATCTAAACGTGAACTTAAACGTCTATATAATCCGACTGTTTTTCTCACGAATGTTAAAACTCATTTTGACATGAATAAAATAGACAACTTATTATATCAATCATAATCGAAATTTAAAAATGTAAATATATACAATTGATCATTTCATATATAATATGTTAAAGTTTACAAGTGAAGATAATTATAAATAATAACACGAATAAAAAGAGTTAATTTATAAAATTCATTGAAATAATCAGATACACACACATATATATATATTTATAAACTCACGTGTAATACAAAATTTGCATATGTCGAAAGAAAGAAGATTCGTCTCGTTATTTCAATCCAATCAAAGTTACATTTACTTATGTATTGTACGTATGTATATATAAGCATATAAAGCATATCTCCTATCTCTAACGGATATATCAAAGATAAAAATAAAAAAAAAGAAATATATATATATATATACGAAGGGCGAATAATAAATCCTGGCAACATTATTCGCATCGATGTTACGGATTGAAGCAAGCGAGACGCGAACGAAGAAGAGGAAGGGAAAGGGTGGTACTTGGAGGACGAGCAGACCGATTCGAGAGGGCGACTATATCGGCTTTGGAACTGGCGTTGGTGGGTAAAAAGGAGGAGAAGGAGGAGGAGGACGAGAAAAGAGTGATAGAAAGAGAAAGAGAGAGATGGGGTAGTAGTGGGAGAGGGAAAGGGCTGGCATTCAAGCGTCGACGGGAGGGCAGGCAACGTCTCTCTCCCCCTCCCCCTTTTCCCCGCGTATACGATCGTTGGGCTTGTACTTTTCATATCGCACGTACGAATACACCTCCTACGTGGGATAGGTAGTTATCCAGGCATATCCGGCTCCATATTGAAATTCGACGGGCCAGCGATAGAAGAGATCATCGTTTTCTTCCTCTTCCGTTTTTTCTTTTTTTCTTTTTTTTTATTTATCCCTCGTCTTTTTTATGTTTTTTCTTCTTTTTTTTTTGTTGCGATCCACTTTGGCATTTGATTGGATTACGTTATGCTGCACGTACCAACGAGCTTACCGGGGGATACACATATAGATAGGTAGCAGAGAGAAAGAAGATATGCATCTTTTTCTCTCATCTCTTTCCAATATAATGTACCGACGTTTCTGTGAACATACTTGTTTGTACGTATTACTTTTGTACGCGTATTTGTGAGTCGTCTACACAAGAATAATACTGCACGCGAGCGCGCATACGTACTAACTCGTTAGATGAGAAGAAGATAGTGCTATATATATATGTGTGTGTATGTGAAGAGAACTGAAGAGATACGACCACACCAACATACATATGTGTACATACATACGTTAGTCATGTGTTGTCGTTTCTTGTGTATATATATATATATATATATATATATATATTATATATGTATATTACATTAAATAAAATAGAAAAATCGTTATATATATATTATAATACATATGTGTACATACATACGTTAGTCATGTGTTGTCGTTTCTTGTGTATATATATATATATATATATATATATATATTATATATGTATGTAGGAAGAACACCGTTCTGAGAGCAAATTCGAGGAGCAGCGAGTCTTTTTATGCTCCTCTATCCTCTCCTCCTCCTCCTCCTCCTTTTTCTCTTTCTCTGTGTCTCTTTCCTGCTTCTATTACGTCTCCTCCTCCTCCTCTTCTTCCTCTTATGTCTCTTTTTGAGACCTCTTCTCTTTCTCTATCTCTTTTTTTTTCTTTCCTTTACTTGTGTTCTCTTTCCATGCGTATGCATCGATGGGCCACGTGCATGGGCAGGCAGGCAGGGCAGGCAGGGCAGGCAAGGCAAGGCAGGGCAGGGCAGGGCAATGCAGGGCAGGGTAGGGCAGAGCAGGCCACGGTTTTCGCTCCGTCCTGACGAAGGTCCCTTTCTATTCGGCATGATGATTCCCTCTTTTCGATTTACTCTCTCTTGCTGTATTGCTTACCGCCATCGTTCACTATACACGCCACGCCACGCGCGCGGGCGCGTGTTCTCGTTCGCGTTTGCTTGCTATAACGAGCGATTTCTCTCGCTCGTACGTATTTATTAAAAAGGGATATATATAGGTACCGTTTGGTCTTTCTAAACAAATTACTACACATCTACATACGTAGACTCTCTCTCTCGAACATTTTTTTTCGGCTTACCCAAAGAATTCTTTCTCTTTCTTTCTTTTCCATTTTCTTTATCTTTTTGTTTACATCAAGCCTCGATCCGTGGATTACGATTCCAAGTACCTTTATCAATCCATCATCGTATATCGGTAACGAAAAGTAGTATTAGTAGTGGTACTAGGTAGGTAGATAGGTAGATAGGTTCTACTTGTACGTTAGGATTATTAGAAAAGTGAATAATTTGAAATTTTTTAGAAAACGAAAATAATCATTGGAAATGAGAGAATATTGAAAATAATAATAATAATAATAGTAGTAGATTGCTTTTTTTCAAATATTCTTTATAACCAAACGAAGGAAGAAACGAATCAAGTCAAATACATATATTTATAGTTATACCATATCTACATACGTAAAAAGGAAGTTGAAAAAGAAAGAACGGAGGAAAAAAAGGGTAAGAAGAAGAAGAAGAAGGAGAAAAAGGGCGGTGGAGGTGGGTGGGGAATATCGTAAGACGGTCGCGTTCATTCCCATTTGTGGAATCCTAGGAATCGCACAATCGTGGCCAGGATTCTCCTCCGGTGGGTGTTCCTCGTTGGCACACCGTGGCTCGAGGTGAACGGGGAGGGAAAGTGGGGGAGGATGGAGGATGCGCGGAAGAGGGTCGAAATGGTGGTGAAGGAGGAGGTGGAGGAGGCAGCGGCACCGTAGGGTTGGGGAAAAAGGGAGCTGCTTCTGAAGGAAAGAGAGAGAGAGAGAGAGAGAGAGAGAGAGAGAGAAAGGGATAGATAGAAAGAGATAGAAAAGGGTGGGTAGGTAGAGTGGGGGAGGATGTGGCTCAACTCGTTCGACCCATTCATGTTCCGATGAAAAGGCAGTGCCGAACAGACGTCGTGAAAAGAGAAGAGAATTATTATGATTATTATTATTAACCTTTCTATAGGAATGATTTTCCCTTTTCCCATCTGTCTTCGACTTTCCCGATGTAGATAAAGCCCAGGAGTACGGTGAGAGTCTCTCCTCCTCGTTCGTCCTTTCTCGTCCAACGAGAACGTGCAAAGACCCTTTTTTATTCTTCTCTATCTTTCTCTTTCTTTCTCTCTTTCGATTATTATTGGCAAGTTAATGTCGTAATGTCGTCTCGACGCGAAATGATCCTCTCGTCGACAGAATAATATTATTATTATTACTATTATTATTATTATTATTATTTCTCTAGGAAAAAATACGAAACAATATTATTCGAACAATTATTTTACAAATATCAAACCTTTTCTTTCTTTATTCGAAATATTCTATTAAAAAATATATATTGGATTGACAAGTAAATAATTGTGGATTTTGTCAAGGTGGCCTTTTAAAATTATTTATGGCAACTTAGTTACCAACCCAATATATACGCAATTATGAATGATATTAGTTATAATAATGACATTAAAAGAAAAATGTGTTTTAAATTAATATAATAACGATAAAACTAATAACGAATCTATTTAGATGATACTTGTATAATCTTTTAACAGTAAGAAAAGAGAAATATATATATATATATATATATATATATATATACTTACACAGAGAGTGAGAGGAAGAATAAAAGAAATAAGAATTATAAAAAGAAAAGACATATGCCAGAATTAGAAGCGTCTGCGTTCAAAGGAAGAGAAAGAGAAAGAAAGAGAGAGAGATAGACTTTGGATCATCGTACAATGAGACTGTTGTTTGACGCGGAATCGGTCTGAGCAAAGATCTTCTTCATCGAGGAGGTGATGCTTTTGCCTTTCAAAATAAAGCCGAGAAAGAGAAAGAAGAAGAAGAAGAAGAAGAAGAAGATCAGAACATGGATATTCGGATAGAGGAGAACGTTTTGAAGGAATTGAGGAGGAAGGAGAGGAAGAGGAGTGTCGAAGGTCGAACATGAGGGAATTTACGCGTTTCGGTGTCCGGTCCTCACTTCTCTAACTACGAATCACAACACACTCCGACGTAGTTTTCCCCCCTTTTCGAATAGAATGAAAGAGACAGAGAAAGGGAGATGATATGTATATGTATGTATGCGTGTATATATGTGTGTGTGTAGTGTATGTGTCTTCCTGGCATCGTCATTCAAAACACGTGGTCCATATTAACGGCATCGCCGAATAATGGGGCCGAGCGTGGCCAAGCGAAGAGAGCCTAGGCTTCAAGAGAGCACCCGATCCACTCGACTGTCCAAGCTCAATTATGCTGACTATCGTCCGTGCATACCACTCTTTTTCTCTCTCTTTTTCTCTTTCATTCTCTCTTACTCTTTTTCTCTCTTTACATTTTCTCGAATGCGTTCAAGAATACGATGCACGATTAAGCGATCTCTCGAACGAGCATCGAAATCCCTTTTTCTCTCCCTTCACTATTCTCGTCAAACTCGATCGAACTAGCATATTTTAGATAATTATGATTAATTTATTTACTTCTTGTTATCGCTATAGGTTGAATAATTAAATAATAGAAACATTATTTTTATATTTTATTTTTATATTGATGATTGTTTGTATTCATTAGTGTTTGAAATATATTTGAAAAAATAATTATTTTATATTATTCTTCTTTATGGAATATTCGTATTTTTTTTTTTTAGATAATAGATTATTTTAATGGAAAATTTATTATATAGAATATTTTTTATATAGAAATATAGAAATTTATTTAATTTAAATCCAAATTAAAAATAAACAAAACGTTTATATAATTATAGAAAATAGTAAATTTCAATACCATATATCTTACACGTATATATATATATATATACAAATATATTAAATTATAACAAAACAATAATATTAATCTATTTAAAATTTATATTTAAAAAATTACAGAAAATAATTATCAAATAATTAAATAAATAAATAAATATATAAAAGATTGTCTATCATTTCTCTTTCTAAACCACCAATAATCCATCGACATTTCTTTTTGGCAAAGAATAAATTTGAAAGCGCCATAGCGTGTAAAGGAAGAAACTCGATCATGGTTTTAACGTTAGAGAAGGATGATGGAAAGGGGGAGGTGGAGGTCGGGGGTGATTCGTAGGGAGAGTTCTGACGCGAGTGCCTTTTCTTTCGTCGTCGAGAGAAATAAAACAAGGGGGTCGAGGGAATGATCGGGAAGGAAGGAAGATATGGAGGGGGGGTTAGGGGGTTAGGGGGTGGTTCGGAGATATGGGAGAAGGCAAAGAAAGAAGAAAAAGAGAAAGAGAGAAGGATAGAAGGAAGCTTACAAAGCGGCTCTTGTTGAAGAGGGTCCATGAAGAAGGAACGAAATTGTGCGTGGGAGTTGGTACGCGTACGATATATATATTTTGCAATTAGTATATATAAGAACGGCATCGACCAGTCCTAACTTGTATACATATCGACTCTCTGTGATCTCTTCGAGTGCTCAAAACCACACAGGGACCATTTGGCCCCTCTTTTACTTTAGGAGATTCTACTTTTATATTCTTCGACTTCAAGCAATATATTATATGTATACAATGTATAAAAAGTACTATAATATATATGCTTCTATATATAATGAAAAGAAATTGAATTGAATGAATAAGAGTAATGTTTGTTTTAAATGGGGTTGCTTGTTTAGTCTTCTCGTTGGATTTTATCGTATCTCTCTTCTTTTTCTTTTTTTTTTTTTATTTTTTATTAAATATGATACTTACGCGCGTTAGAAGTTAAGTTATTTAATTGAAATAATTGTTTTATCATCGATTAGATTTTTATTACATGAACAATATTTTTATTGGAGTGAATGAAAGAAACTTGTTTAATTGTATATAAGATAATTTTTTAAGCAATTTTGATGCATTAAGTTAATTGATAAATTAATCACACGAAATTATTTTTTAAATCACAAACTATTATATATGTATAATAAGATAATTTATTTAATACAAGTTGTAGGGTAAAATATTTATTGACGACAATGACGATTGCACATAAAATATATTTAAAAGGAATAATCTGTAGTCATGTATGTAACATAATTTTTAATATTTTACGTAGGAAGAATATAGATTGCATTTAAAAAATTTATAGAAGAAATCAAAAATATTCGTATATTCCAAATTGATTATATACGATAAAAATCTAAAAAAAAATATAAGAAATCGTATTATTTTATGAGCGAAAAAGAATTTACGAGAATAGTTTGAAATATCATTCATAGAGTTGTTTCTTTTTGCTTGCGTCTGAAAAAGTGGTTATAGCCAATATGATGTCTAACCATTGGTAAGATATAGTCAATACCTTAAAAAGAAAAAAAGAAGAAGAAAAATAAACAAAAAAATAATAAATTTAACTATACAGCAGAAATATTCTATTATCGTAGAAATATTATTTTTGTGTAAATTTTTTCCCCTACTTATTCTTCATATATCGGTATATATATATATATATATATATATATATATATATATCTTTTGAAAATTCCTAAAGAAAATTATGAAACGTCTTATTACATAACAACGTTCCAACCGAAATGTTATAGAAGACAATTATTCTTTAATCTTTACACGGTCACGATGTGTAATCTTTCAACTTCACTTTAGTTACGCTGATAATGTCTTTACTTTGGCTTCTCCACGTGTATGGACAAAGAGAAATCTTTTTTAAAAAAAATATCTTCCTAGTGTCTTCTATCTTTTCTTTTCTACATCTTTTCTTTTCTCTTCTTTTCTTTTCTTTTCTTTTCTTTACTCAAAACCAAAAGAAGAAGAAGAAGAAGAAGAAGGAAAAAAATAATGAATTTTATCCTAGACGTAATGTTATTCCAAAGAGTTTACGGTGCACGTTACTCGAGTGACAAGAAGCTACTAGTCCAAGGGTGACGAGACACAACGCGTCTCATTTGCTTAAGAATAACACCATTGGTTTTAAAGCTGCCGTTACGCGGTCACACGATGATAATACACGCGTAGGTTTTTTTTATTTTTCTTCGTTTTCAATTCTTATTTCATTTCTCGAACGCATTCGTCTTCTTTGTCGGCATTAGTTGAAAGTATCTATTATTTTGCAATGAACGACAAGAAAAAAAAAAAAAAAATAAGAAGAAAAAAAAAACAACTCGGACAAAAAGAATCGTTAAATTAAGAAACAAAGAAAACTGTATTGATCTATAGGAGACTTGAAGAGAAAAAAAATTGTCTATTCAATTTAAAAATTTAAATATATTTATATACTAGGATGCTCCGTCCACGCATTGCTGTGAGTTTGTTATAAAATGTTGATTTAATATCATTTTAAACTATTTAGTAAATTATAACAACACACAAAATAATATCACAATTAGAATATAATACATAAAATAATAATACTCGAAAAAATATAAAAAGTAAGGTTAGTTTTAGCGAAATAATTGAATTGTAATACAGCACCATCTAACGAAAACTTAGTGTATCTAGAGACTAAGATAATATCTAAATAATAAATCCTTAAATTAGCGATAAAAAATAAAATTAATCGAGATAAAAACTATCCTATGTACTAAATTGAAAAAAATCATACAAAATACAACAAATTTCATCAAGATTGTTTCAGTAGTTTCGAAGTTTATTGGAAACCAATAATGTGACACTGAATTTTTATGCATAAAGAATCTTCTTATATATAAAAAAATTGTTCATTGTACGAGTCGGGTGATTAAATAAAGCAAAAAAAAAAGTAAATTGTCTGAATTGTTCATTCCCACGTTAAATCAAAAAAAGAAACATATGTTTTCTTTAATTTCTGACACTAAAAACGAAACTAGCCCAACTTTGTCGTATTAACCAAAGTATAAATCTATCCATCTCCATCCCCTTGAATGCGTCTACCACTACATCAACGATTCTATCTTAATCCAACGAAGACTACCACCACAATCACCATCACCATCATCGCTATCATCGTATAACCAAGTAATAAAGGAAAAGAAAGATTAGAGAGAGAAAAAGGGAGAGAAGGGGGTGGGAAATAAAAGATGGATGGAAAAGGTATATTCCGGTCACGATGATGGCAAAGCTGTTCAACACTGTCGATGGCATAAAGATCTTAAGAAAACACGGGGATGGTTAAAGAAAGAAGGAAGGAGGAGGAGGAGGAGGAGGAGGAAGAGGGAGGGTAGCGGTGATAAATAAGAAGAAGAAAGACAGGAAAATAGGGTGGAATGGTAGGCGAGGGTGGGAGTAAAATGGGAAAAGGGGGAGGAGTAGTAGTTGGTCGTCTCATCTCTCCCCCGGACACAGCATCTTCTTCGTTCTCTTTCTTAACGTCATAAAAATAATCAGCGTCGTCCGATGAGTCCGGGAAACCTTGTACTTTGATCTTTTACTACGGGCGTTTGTTTCCTCGCGTTCTTGGAAGATTCTTTACCATGGACGACGACGACGATGACGTTGTGTGTCTCTTGTATCCTTTTCAAAAGAATTACCAAACAGGGGGAGGGGGTTAAAGAAAGAAAGAAAGAAAGAAAGAAAGAAGGAAAGAAAGAAGAAGTAGAAGAAGTAGAAGTAGAAGAAGAAGAAGAAGGGAAAGGAAAAAGGGAAAGAGAAAATCACGTAACAAGAGAGAGAGAGAGAGAGAGAGAGAGAGAGAGAGAGAGAGAAAGAGAGGATGGGAAGGCAAAGTTCCTTCGCGAAGACGG
>NW_015149048.1:218584-246737 GCF_001465965.1 Polistes dominula | reverse complement strand
GGGGGGGGGGTGGAAAAGCGGTGGCACGGTCATTTGGCTCGTGGCAACGTCGACGAAAATCGAAAAGAGATAGAAAGAGAGAGAGAGAGAGTAGAAGCGTAGAAGAAACACGTCCATTGGCCTCTCACCGGATTGGCCATTCTGAAATTGAGTACGCCACAAATTCAACGGTATTTCCGAGCTCGAGCGAGCTTGCGAGTTCGCGTTTTCTCTTCTCGCGAACGTGTCGTAGTCGTAGTCGTAGTCGTAGTCGTCATAGTCGGTGGTTTAGTATTTTCCTTCTACGTCCCGAAACTCCAATAATTTGCCTTCCAAAGAGAAAGAAATAAAGAAGGAGAGAGAAAGAGGGGGGAGGAAAAAAACCCAATGGCAATTTCCTCAACAGTAATCGAAAGGCAATTACGAGAAAAGCGTTTGCGAGAAGAAGAAGAAGAAGAAGAAGAAGAAACAGTTTTCCCGCTTTTCTTTCTCCCCCATTGGTTGGTAGGTGGTTATTCTGTTTTTTGCAAACATTATTCAAGAAAGTTCCTTCTTTTCTTTTTTTTTGAAAGAATCGAACACGCGATTGGTTTCTCGAAAAATATCTTTTTTTTTCTCGTTCTATAAACGGGTAATAGCCAACAAAAGAGAAATTCTTTTTTTTTTTCATAGACGAACCTCCGTGTAATTTATTTTGCAATATAAATATAAGTATAATATAATATTTTTTTAAAACAATATTATCGACAACTAAATTTTACCATAAATGAGAGAGTCTCAATGTAATTCATTACGAACAATTATATTAAAATGATAATAATATAAACCGAAAAAATATCGTATCAGTTTCAACTAATATTATTAATTATAATAATAATTATTATATTTATAATAGTAATACTCAAACTAGGTATGAATAAGCATCAATCGATTGATTCGAAAAAACAAATGAAATTCGCACGACGACATAATCGGGGGGTTGTGGTAACTCGTTAGCAGCATGCTTCGAAAATCGATGATACGCGGAATGCTTTTCTCCTCTCTATTCGTGACACGAAAATACAATGAAAAAATATATCTATATATATTATATGTATAGACACAACACACATATAGAGAAATCCACATATAGAAAGAGAGAGAGAGAGAGAGAGAGAGAGAGAGAGAGAGAAAAGGGAGATGTTTTTTCCGCGGCTATTCGGCTTTATACGTGGCGTACACGCGTGTTGCTACTGCACGATGTATCCTTTTTTTTCAACTCATACCACCCTGTTCCTCATCCCCCAGGGTTCTCTACTCTCTCTCTCTCTCTCCCACGTTTCGCATTTCTCTTTCTCTATTTCTTTTCTCTCTCTCTCTCTCTCTCTCGTTCTTCCGAATTGAATAGAGTGGGTCCCATCTCTCGATCCGTGCACATCCAAATCTCTCATTCAAGCCGAATATTTCCGCTTAATCGATCGCGACAAACGCAATGGAGGTAGGTAGGGGGTATGGATGAGGGTGGGGGTGGGGGTATTGCGGCTATAGATACTGATTGAATGCGGCGTATCGACTGCGCGATGCGAGCCAATGAGAGGATACCGTGCATAATGCATAGATAGGATATATCGCGATTACACGCTGTGCTGACCTGGCTACCGTCGCGTTCCTAGCACACGCATATATTGTATATATATATATATATATATGTATATACACTTTGATAAAGCCATATGTATATATAGAGATACTAATACTGTGTTAACCTAGCAATTCTCTCCTTCTCTTTCCGTCTGTTCGTCTGTCTATCTCTCGTTCTCTGTCTGTTTCTCTCTCTCCTTCCCTTTTTCTCATTTTCTCTGTCTATTTACTTAATAATTATGATTTCGATATAGATGGACCTTCAAATAGATAGATAGATAGGTAGATAGAGATATATATATATATGGCCCCAGCTATCGGTGGCTAGTTTATCGATTAGATACCAAAACGAAACGATTTAATCGAAATTGGTTAAACGCGTTGAAAATTAAACAAAAAAAGATAAATAAAATAAAATAAAATAATGCACCTTTTCTTTTTTACGCGGAATAAGTTAGTTACATTTGTGCGATCTCTTTCATTATTAATTTATTATTGTCTTTAATTTTTTTTCGTTACATTTTTTTGTTTCTTCTAGAATTTCATTCAGAAGGAAAATTTATTTGACAATTTGAAATAAAATAGGAAATAAACTAGTAATCGGAAAAATTGTATTATATAAATGTATTTTCTTTTTAAAACGACAAAATATGCATACCATGTAACATTCAATACGTTGATCGAACATGTTACATATGCTTTTCTTATCATTTTTTTTGTATTTTCAAACAGAAACAAACATACAAAAAGATATGAGAAGAGAATAAAGATGGGAAGAGAAGAAAGACGGCAAATTGATTTTCGGAACACTCGTCGATTCTCGTGTGGGAGGGAGGTCGTCCACGTCAGCGAGTAATCGCTCATTAAGTTTGGCAAGTCCATACGTCGTAGAATTGGGTGGATAGGGGTAGGGGTGTAGAAGGTAGGGAGGGATTCGAACGCACCCGATGGACGATAAATTCATCACGGAATAATGACCTTAATGAACTACGAGGGTAGGAAGGGGAAAAGAGAAAGAGAGTATTAGAGAGAGAGAGAGAGAGAGAGAGAGAGAGAGAGAGAAAAGGGTGGTTTAGGGGAGGGGGGTAGTGAGGTAGAAGAGAGATGAGGTGTATAGCGAGTTCGGTCCTGGACTCGGTATGAAATATTCAGCTGGAATCAATCCGGGTCTCGTGTACGTGCGTTTTGGAAAGACGTGTTAGTTGAAGTTAAAGACAGACAGATAGAAAGAGAAAGAGAGAGAGTGAGAGAGGTAGGGAAAAGGGAGAAAAGGGTGGGGTAGTTTGTACGACGACAAGTTCCTGAGGGGAACACGAGGGCTCGCTCGCGTAAAGCGGAACGGAGGCTCGCTTAACCCTTGAGTTTGCGGCCGAGACTAAAGTAGTTATGTTTGTCCTTTGAGTTGATAGGGCAAGTACCGCGGTCCGACCCTGCTAATCCTAGGAGACTGGATATATTCTCGCTAATGGGTCCGGTCCCTGTGTCATGGATGAACATCGAAAGGAGCAGTCGTCTAGATTTACGTGTTCGATCATTCGCTTAAGTTTCATCATCTATTAATGAAGATTATAATAATATATAATATAATATATGTAATAATATATTTAATATATATTATATATTTATATTATACATTAATTATATATTTATTAGTTATAAATAAATGTATACATATAGAATATATGTTAATACACTTTAAAGTTAATGTATTTAACTGTTACTATGTTAACTGTACATATATGTATGTATGTATACTTTTACAGTTATGTACTATCGATCTTATTACATTTCAACTAACATTTTGTCATGTTTTCTATGATTATGGTCTGACAAAATAATATAGTTAGAAACAATGAATAGGACATAGAAAAACGGGAATTTGCAATTGGTTTAGAGAAATTCAACGATAGTAAATAGATAAGAAAGAAACAGTGGAATCAAATTACGGGTTACCGGTTTCGCGATAAACGGTTCGTTCGATCAAACGACCGGGAAATAACGGTGCGAGCTTAACGAACGGTGTTACGTAACGCAGGTGTAATCACCTGCTCGCGACTCGTTTCTTTTCCTCTTCTTGTTTTTTTTTTCTCTCTCTCTCTCTCTTTCTATGTTTTTTTATTTCTTTTTTTGGGAGGCTGATCAACATCGAGACACCAACCGATTCACCATCACCATCACTAACACCAAAGAGAGAAAGAGAGAGAGAGTAGGTATATTCGTCGTCATCGTCTCGACACTACGAAATGCATGGAGTATACACCATCCGTCGAGTTAATTACAAGAGCGAAGGTCACTGCTTCTACCCGTTTAATTAATGTCGCATTAATTCACTACCACTGGGCGAGAGTTTCGTTCAATGAAAAAAAAAAAGAAAAAAAAACATTAAAACACCAGAGTTATGTCATTTACATAGTCTATTATCTACCGTCTCTATTCTCTTTTTTTTTTATTGTCCTTTTATACAGCACCAAAAGAAAAGGAAGATTCTTCTATACCTATTTCTATAATATTATTTTATTTTTTATTTTTACGATGATCAAAAGTCTCATAATAATTTTAATCAACGAATTTTTTCTTATCACCGATTAATCTACACGAATTTTTATGGTGTTAAAGAACAACAACATTATCAACCAAATATCTCTCATATTGAAATGAAATGAATGAAAAAGGAAGAATATTCAGAGAGATACAGTGGGCCAATGAATATCTTAAAGATATTCTATAATAAGACATTAAGAAAGAGAGAGAAAGAGATGAGAAGAGAAGGAGAGAAAGAACAAGTAAGAGAAAGAGAATGGGGAATGGTGAGACGTGTTAAGGGGTAAGGGAGACTATAGTAGCGTGGCTAATGAGTCGCGGGATGATTGATTCGCCTATTCGCGTTTTGCCCAAGCTATGCCTTTGCTTGCTGTCAAACTTCCTTCTCTCTCTCTCTCTCTTTCTCTTTCTTGCTCTTCTATAGACTCTATTTCTCTCTCTCTCTCTTTCTCTTTTAGTCTCTCACTCACTGTCGTTTGCTCTCACCTTTAGTTCCCTTCGCACCATAGCCGAGTTTATTCCCCATTCACGGACTGTCACGACGCCCGTGGCAACATTCAATAAATATCGTATAAACGCTTTCACTGGGAAGCACGTCGACAAGCCCGAAACCCGATTCAAGAACCATCGTCTACGTCGACCAACAACCATCACCACCACCACCACCACCACTACCACCACTACCATCAACCCCGTTGCTGTCGTACCAAAATCTGACACGACGTTCGAAAACCTTCACGACCCCTGTTCTTGCGCGAGCAAGGTATTCGAATAACGCGCCAAAGTAGTTCTCTCTTTCCTTTAAAAAAAAAAAAAGAACAAAAAAAGGTTCCCCCTGCCCTTTTTTTTCCAACGACGAGCTCGTCGAATTTTACTTTTCTACGACGATGTTACGTTGACGATCTTGTTAACGGATTTGAGATTTTTCTTCTTTTTTTTTTTTTTTTGAAATATTCTTTGAAACACCACTCACGTTGCTTCTTCCAGACTTGTCAAAAGGTACGAACAAGAATTAACAAGGAAACTTATTGAACGTTTCTTCGATACTTGGCAAAAAGTATTTTTGTGATAATGATTTTAAAAATACGTTGACATTTTTTTATTACAAATAAACGCGCGGATGGTATATTTAAACGTTATTATCCGAATATAATAATAAATAATTTATTACTTTACTTCCATCCCCTTCGTACCTCACCTTCCACTGTGCATATCAACGTCATTATATAGATTTTATTTAATTTCTGATTAATCCTACAAACGTATAGGATTCCCATTTTACAAGTCAATGAACAATTCTATCCCCGATAATTATACCTCGGCTTAATCAATCCCAATTAAAGTGTGCAAACCAAATTAAACGATCAAGCGAGTAAAAGCGCAACTTCAATTCGTGTCCAGGTATAAATAGATACAATGAATTAAGTATAGCTATTTTCTCATAGAGAAAATCAGAGAGAAAGAGAGAGAGAGAGAGATAGGACAAAATCATTTATGTTCAATTGGGAAGGATGGGAGATTGCACGAGAGTCACGAAAATAGCTTAGTCATTCGAATTTTGGCATACTCATTCCGCTTTTATTTATAAGACGCTTATCTTAAAGTTGTTGGATAGGTGGGTTCAATCAGTGTCGTCCCTATAACTTTTTTCTCCCTTGTCTCTTTTATCACCTAGTCTTATGGTGTTTGAAAACCAGTCTTTCTTTTCTACCTTTTCTTTTTTTCCTTTTTTATTCTCGATCGTTTGAGGGAAAGGAAAAAGTCATTGGAAAATCGGAACTCCCCCTTTTTTAAAGATACAAATAAGAGGTCAACGATATCCGAATTTTGTTTCATACTTTTTCTCTTTCTCTGTCTCTCTCTCTCTCTCTCTTTCTCTCTCTTTCTCTTTGACTTTTTATTATTTATTTTCTGCCTCAGTGTTCTCGATCGAATGTTAGACACGTTATCGCGTTATTGTCCGCCTGTCCTCGGGAGATGGATCACGTGTGAACCTAATATAATAACATCCGATGTCGTCCAATAAAGGCCCTTTTTGTGCTAAAGGATGACGGAGTACCACACCGTGGCCATCGCGATTGCCACGTTTTCAGATCGCTTGCACAAATTTGACGTACAACGTTAACCCCGTACAAAGGTGCACAAAGTGAAATCGTTCTATTATCGTAAAATCTTTTTACTTTTTTATTGGTTCTTTTTTTTTAATCGTCTTTATACAAAAAATCACCGTACAAAAGTACGATGTAAAATTGATTTATTTTTTTTTTATTATTCTGAATATTAATACGTACGTATGTATATGGAGTGAAATCAAAAATTCGTGAGTTTATTGTGTTGCTTTTTATTTGTAAAATTTATTTGGGAATTATAAATTGATATTTTTTTTTATATTATATTATATTTTAATATTATTATATATTATATATTTTATATTATATACTATTTATATATTATTATATTAATATATTATATATATATATAATTATATTTAATATATTAATTTTAATTAAATATATATTTAAATTAATTATAACATAAATTATAAAATTTAATTATTTTGGAGTTATAATTAAATTATTTTGAATTACAAATAAATTATAAATTAAAATGCACAAACTTTTGTGATTCATCCTAATATTATTTATTAGATAATATTATTTATTTATTATTTATATAGAAAGACAAGAAAAAAAGAAAAAAAAGATAAGAGAAAATAAGAAAAACCAATGACCATTAATGACGATGAAAATAAGAGAAAGAGAAAACTCTTTAAGTAGAAATATATAGTAGAAACGAACGAAGCAAAACGAAATCGAGCAGTCAAAGGGAATAATTCAGAAGGCGGCTACATTGTTCCCGTTACTATAGGCAGTCCTCTCTATCCCGTTAAAGACGATCCCATGGGAGTAGTGACGGGTCGTCGGCGGTTATGCGACACGGCCGATAATAAATGTCGTGAAATTGCATCGAATTTCTTCCTTCTCCTTGACTCGACTACTTAGCTATTTATAACGAACGATCGATTTCCCCACCTCCTCCTCCTCCACCTCCTCCTTCTCCTACTATCCCTTGGTAACGCTTTCCGAGGAAAGACAATTTTCCTTTAAAGGTTTTTTCTTTTTTTTTTGCTTTAAATGATACTCGTATCATTTATAATATTATCTACAAATATAATTGGATATTTTATGTACGTTTTTCGAGGTCACACACGTGTTTGTTTTTTTTTTTTATAAAAAATAATGCAAAAAAAAAATAGAAAATAATACTACTAAAATAAAGAAGATTACGATAATAAATCAAATAATTTGTATATATTTATATTACAAATTTTACACACACACACACACAATTTCTTTTTATTATATTTATACATATTATTATACAATTTATACAATTTACTATATTAATTAATTTATACAATTTATATTTATATTATAATATATATTTATAAAATAAAATAATTTATACCCCTATAATTATGAAAATGATCTAATTGTAAATCATATATCTCTTGTTTCAAGATATTTAAAGTATTAAATTTAAACATTAAATTTAATTCTATATAATATTAAAAATAACAAACACTATCTGAAGGGTTCATTCAAATCAGAATAAAGAGGATAAAAAAGAAGGAGATAAAAAAAAAGGAGGTCCAATAATTATCGTGACTCAGTGTGGATCATAATACGAACGTAATTGACGTTAATAAACGAAGAAGAAATAAACGTAAAGACATAATAAAATGTGTTAGATAGAACGTAAGAAAATAAAAGAGGGCCGAAAATAAGACTGTGTGTGTGAGAGAGAGAGAGAGGTGTTATCGTAGTAATCATCCATCGTGTTCGAAGCCAAAGATGCAACAAGAGTCGAGTTTTCTCTTCACCCTCTCGTGAAGAACGCAATATTATATTATAATCCCGGTAGTAGTGACTTTGGTGAGAA
Organism: Polistes dominula; assembly: GCF_001465965.1. Next base: position 238,655 of record NW_015149048.1, on the reverse strand, counting down.
TGAGAAAGAGGGTTGTGAAAGAAAAAAGAGAAAGAAACAGAGAAAGAGAGAGAAAGATTGCTTGTAAGGCTGCTACGAAAGCAAAGAAAGAGAAAGGAGGAAGGGGTAAGAGAAGAGGGTGGTGTAAGAGAGAAAAAAAGAGAGAGAGAGAGAGAGAGAGAGAGAGAAAAGGCGTTAGTTGAAGAAAAGAGTGAGAAGGATGGTAGGGAAAGAGGTATAGGAGGGTGATGTAGGGGGCTTGTCTGGAAGATTAGCACCTCGTATAAAAGTGCTGTAGCGGGAATGAAACGGGAGAAAACGATGAAGAAGAGTAGGAGTAAGAAGAGGAGGTTGAGAAGAAGAAGAAGTAGGAGGAGAAGGAGGGGGAGGTACGAAGAAACGATGGCTGCGATGGAAAGAGAAAGAGAGAAGGAGAGAGAAGGAAAGGTGACGGCTATATAAGAGAACCGAAGGTGGCGAACATTGAAGGGTGTATGAGAGAAAGAGAGAGAGAGAGAGAGAGAGAGAGAGAAAGAGAGGGTGTTGGGTGTAGAAGAGGATGTCGGGAAGGGGGTAGAAACCAACGGCGACGACGACGACGACGACGACGACGACTAAGGCCGTTCCTTTCCTTCTTATATACGTGGTATGTACCACCCTGGTGCGCGACCCACGTGTAAGAGGAAAATTAGTTTTCAGAAATTTTTATGAAAGACCTGAAAAGAAACTGTAAGGTTCCTTTTCTCATTGGAGGCTATTTTTGTTCAGAGAGCCATGGGGGGGATTCAATAGCCTTTATTTTATTCTCGTGTTAATCTCGCGCACCAAGCTATTGCGGCTTACGCCACGGAATACACGGGGAAAAAAGAAAGAAACGAGATAGAGATAGAAATGGTAAGAGAGAGTAAGAGAGAGAGAGAGAGAGAGAAGGATGAGAGTACAAGAGACCACGAAGAGAAGCTGTAGAATGGGAGGAGACGTTAAGTGAGAAAAAGATAGAAGAAATGAGAAAGAGTGATGAAGAAAAACTGAGAAAGAAAGTGTGATAGAGGCAGAGAGTGAGAGAGAGTGTGAGAGAGAAAAATAAAAAGAGATAGAGAATCGACGCGGACCTTTATGAAGAGGTTGTGCTCTCGCGAGTACGGCTATCAAACGGAACGGTGCATTATGAGCGTAGTAGAGTCGAGTCTCCGGGCGCAATAAAATCTCCGCCCTAATTAGTTTTCAACAATTACGGAGAAACCCGAAGAGAAAGATATAGAGATATAGAAAGAGAAAGAGAGAGAGAGAGAGAGAGATAAAACTGTGGTGTGCTTCGTAGCGGCGTTAATTTTTGCAATTAAGCGCCCAGCCCTCTGTCTCGTGCGAGTTTAAAGAAGGAAAAAAGGGTCGTGCGTCGTCGAGTTGGCAGGTGATGCGGCGCGACGCTAGCCTGTCATGACAAGAAGGAAGAAAAAAAGAAGAAGAAGAAATAGAGAAAGAAAAAATAATAAAAAAGCAACTTTTTACTCTCTTCCCACGACTACAACCAATAATTTCATCTTCTTTTTCTTCTCATCCTTGTCTTCTTCTTTACTTTTGTTTTCTTGTTCTACACGAATATACGAATTTTTACGAAATTAAAGGTAGACGATATTTGATTCGTGTATTGTTATTATTATTTTCGTGATAATTATTCGACAAATCATTTAAGGAAGAATATTTAAAATTGTTTAACGTTTACATTTTGTATATTATACAATTGGGAAAGGAAAATTGTTTTAGTTACGTTTTAATTTATCCAATTAAGATTTAACGACAGTATTTTCCATAACGATGATGTTGATAATAAGAATTTGCATTGAAATGCTAAAATATTTATGTCGAAAAGTTATTATTACTAATTGTTTCATTTCTTTTTAATAGTTGTTCGTTTAAATTGAAACGAATTTCGTGTAGTTCTGTTTTTTTTTCTTGAAGTTGGGAGAAAAAAAACATAAGACAAGTTTGAAGGAGACGTTGAAAAGAATTTGTTAAAATTACGTTGAAAAAAAAATAAAAAAAAAAAAAAAATAAAAAAGAAACAAATAACTTCTTTTGCTTTTATTATCGTAATATTCTCGTTTTTTTTTTCTCTTTCTGAAATGACGAAATTCTGGATTAGAATAAAAATTGTCGAGCGACGTTTAAAAAAGATGAAAAAAAAAAAAAACCTAAGACGAAGAAGAAGAAGAAGAAAATGAAGAAGATGAGTGGAGAAACGCGTCTTCTCTAAAAGTATATTCAAGCTGGTTAGATATTCTTTGAATTTAATAAAGGCAAACCGTACACACATAGGTTATGTTCCTTTCTACCGTCGTTTCTATTGTCGGGACCAAGCAGCAATTCAGCTTGGTACCGTCCAATTATCTTCACCGCTTCAGATAGCCTCGTAACGAACCGATCGACGCCTCGTTACGTACCAACCATAACTCTTGGCTCACAATAGCGTCCTTCAAACGAATTACCCACGGGGTATTTGTATAACTCGCGATGAACGCCACGAAATGGTGGTGGCAAGCATTAGTTACGTACGTTGGTAGTTGAGTTGGTACTTCAGATTAGAAAGTTAAAATAAATGATCGTTGAATAGTTTTACTAGTTAATTTTATAATATCATCTTATTCTATGTATGAGAAAGTGAGATAAATAAATTTACAAAAGGATGCTAGGATGCTGCGACCACGCGTTGCTGTGGTTTTGTTATAAAATGTTGATTTAATATAATTCTAAGCTATTTAGTAAATTATAATAAAACACAAAATAATATCACAATTAGAAAGGAGTACATAAAATAATAATACGCTAACACAAATGTAAAAAGCAAGATTACTTTTATCGAAATAATTGAATTGTGATACATAGCCATCTATTGAAAACTTACAGTACCTAAAATTCTATATAACCTGTAAATAATAAATATAAAGATATGCTATAAAGAAAGAGAAAATATCGAATGAAGTATATTAGGTTACAATCTCGCGAATAATCCAATTATATTTTTAACTCTCGTAACAATTTTCAAATATGTTATTAACGAAGATTAAAATCAGTTTTTTTTTTATCACCAATAATAACCGATCGATCGATCGCCGTAACGAATAATTTGTGTTCTGAGTTTTAATATACAATTTTAAAGTGAGATTCTTATTATCGTTTAGACAAGGTGTTAAAAATGATGGAGAAAAAAAAAGAGTGGTTGGTTGGTTGGTTGGGTTAGATGAAGGATCGTGTATGATGGTGTGAGCAAGAGAGTAAAGAGTACGTATACGTTCAATGTTCTTACTCTGGAATGTGAGGCTGCAAAGCCGCGTCAATACGCTTGCCCGGACGACGAAGGAAAAGGGTCGGAGAAGGGGGTGGCTAAGGGTGGGTGGCAGCACGAGCGTAGAACAGAAAGAGAAAGAGAAAGAGAAGGATGGGTTCTTCGAAGGCTTGGCTTTCACGAAAGAAGAAAGGTATGGTGGAGGTGATAGTGATGGTGGTGGTGATGATGATGGTGATGGTGGTGGTGGTGGTGGTTGTGGTACTCGTGAACGAGAGTAAGAGAGTACCTATGAAACAAGAAGGAAAGAAAATAAAAAAGAGAGAGAAAGAGAGAGAATATCGAAGGTGGCAACTGAGAAGAAGAAGAAGAAAAAGAAAAAGAAGATGGGTGGGATCTTAGGGAAGTGAGAGATCACTGCTCCGCCAATATTACAGCCAGCTCGAAGATTACCAATATCCTTGAGAGGCTCTCTCTTTCTCTCTCTCTCTCTCTTTCTCACTGACTCACTATCTTTTCCTAGTCCTGTCATAAAAGACGGAGCTTACGAAGATATTACCTAGCCGACATGGCTACCAAAACCACCGTACCTCCTTTTTCTTCTTCTTCTTCACCTTCTTCTTCTTCACTTTTTTACTCTCTTTATTTTCTTTTTCTTCTTTCTTTATTTTTTTCTTTTTCATCCTACTTTTTCTTCTACGTCCATCTCTCACACTTTTCTCAACTTCATTTCAGGAAAATACTAAAAACACAGAAGACCACACGGTTAGGAGAAGGATGGATGGGGTTGATGGTTAGAACCGTTGCGATGATGAAGGCCATCGTTGATGTTTTTTTAAGAACAACTATCTTTCTCTCTCTCTTTCTCTCTAAGGAAGTAAAAGCTAACCCTCTTTTCTACTTTCTTACTACGATCCTGGAGAAAGTGCACGATCTCGCGAGACTATCGAAATAGGGGGTTCTGCTTGATGAAACGCATTGGCCAGAGGGAGTTAACTTTACTTGCCAATCCTATGGGGACACATTGGAGTTTAAGTTTTTTTTTTCTCTCTCGTACTATAGTAAAGGACATCTTTTTTTTATCAAAGATGATTGGTCAATACAAATTTAAATCAAACGAATATCAATGAAATATTCGTACGAATATTCAACGAGAAATTTCATTTGAATCTAATCTTAAAAAAAACGTTGAAGTGTTCTTCACAGAAAGACAGACAAACGTTAGAACGTTTAATAGGAAATCGACAAAGTTATTACATGTCCTAGTGGGTGAAGTACATAAGGTTGAGTATACAATGGCGTTTCCATTGTGATAAAGCTTTGTACAACACAAAGGTTTAATCCGCGAACGGATCTGCTAATGTCAACATCGTTCGGCCTTACTGTATCAATGTGTTCACATACATATGATGTTCTCTACATGAAATACATAGAGGAAACATACAAACGTACAAACACATAGAAACCACCCTGCCTGCATGTCCGTTCGCTAGGGACAGAAGCTGGTCTCAATAAGCGTCCCATAATCCACCCCAACTTGAATAATCGTGATTCTCTCTAGGCATTGTATCGTTTCTCGTAAAACCCTCTGAGCGGTTTTGGGAAGGAAGGAGAAGGAAGATCGTAGGAAGAGCGCCATAAGATATGTATACACATGACACCCGTGTTATGAGTATTCATTGCGATTCGCTTTGACACACGGTTGATCCAACCAATCCAAGTACAAACCTTTTTTTTCTTTTCCTATAGTCAACCCTAGGTTTGGGAACCTAACCGATCTGATAACGGTTACGAATCGTTAGCGAGTTTTAATGTAGCAAATAGAATTGATTGTGTATAGTAAAAGCGGATCATTAATGGATATATATATATATATGTTGTTTCAATATAAATATATTTGGGTATAATTTTGATTGAAATTTGCGTTACTAGAATTTCAATGATGTTCCTATACGACTAAATAATGAATAAATTATGGACTAATTTAATGAACGAATTTAATAATGAAGATAATTAAAATATGTTTATTTAATTATTATCTGTCTTTAAATAGTTATTAAAATTAATCATCTTTACTAATATATATTAATTCTTTTTCCTACGTATAATTAAATTATTAACTACTCGTGTATTATTTAAATTGAACAAATAAAGAAATTAACCTAATGTCCACGGTTAAATTGTAAAGAATTAAATTTTCCATAAATAATATTAAAAACTATTTTTATTAATAATCTTTACCCAATACTCGGAATGCATGAAAGATGAAAAAAAAAGTTAAAATAAACCCTCCGTAAAAATCTTAATAAAAATAATTGAAAAATAATAGAAATAAAAACGAAGAAGAAGAAAAGGGATGAAAAGTGTCATGGATGTTTAAAATGAGTTGAAGGGAAAGGGAAAAAAATATAATTTATGCTTAGAGAATTGCTAGCAGTACACGGAATAAAGCACAGTACCTTTCTATGAGGTTTAGTCGTTGTTCTTTCTTTCATTTTCCAACGGGAGGACAGAAGAAACGAGTGAGTTCGACGTCGTTCAGAAGGAAGGAAGGAAGGAAGGAAGGAAGGCTTGGCTTGGCTTGGTTTGCCCTTCGAAAAGGTAATTCTAATTCCATGGGCGTACGTCGGGACTCTCTGCTAGCTCTCGGTAGCCAGCAACTTATTTGCACGACAGTAGTAACCACGTACGAATGCGCGCGTTAAATGTAATTTACGTCGTCGACGTCGTAGTCGTAGTCGTAGTCGTCGGCACCGGTGTCTGGGTTCCTTTAATCCCCTCGACATCGTAATATAATGGGCAAGGGCCTTCTTTCTGCATGCGTTTGTCCTTCCATGTCTCGTCTTCTTACCTACATGTATATAACATATATATGTGTATAAGTTAGTGAGTGAGTGAGTGTATATGAGTGAGTAAATGTGTGTGTGTGTGTATACCTATCAAAAGACGAATAACAAATACATATACACGCAAACACATATTACATGTATATAAAATGAAACGACCTCGATGATCGAGTCATCCTAAAAGAGATAGAAAAGAAGGAAGATGATGATATCATAAGAGAGAAAAGGACAAACGTTCGCTTTGACGGATCAGAGAACGAAAAGAGAGAATGAGAGTGAGAAAGAGTGAGAGATAGTCGTCACAATGTAATTACGCAGCCTCGTGAGTCGTTTCGGGGCAGCCGGATTACGTGTGGTGAGGCGAGAGGCAGCTTATTTTGACATTCTTATCGTAAAATCAGAGTGCGGTAATCCCCGAGGCGGCGCGTGTAATCTCATCCTTCCTCATCCGCCTTTTGCCCCCGCCCTTTTCGACTCCCATGGCCCTTCTACGCAAACCCCTTGTCGACCTTTCTCCATCCTTTTTTCTCTTTCTATCTGTCTTTCTCTTTCTTTCTATCTTCCTGTCTATACTCTTGTAGATTCCCAATCCACGATACGTGGATATTTCCCACTTCGTTCTTATACAACCTTGTAATCTACTATTAATTGCTACTCATAAAGAGAAACCACCACCACCACCATCACTACCATCAACGTTTTTTGAACACTCATCCCATCTTTTTTTCTCGGTTTCTTTTTTCTTCAACAACTACGTCGATCTTCGTTGAATATAATAACTGTTTCGTATTGTAATCGTTCAAATGAAAATAATTGAATTTTAATCGGGTTCTATATATAAGTAGGTAAAGATTTTGACGAGTTTAAGATAGTTGTGAATATTTGATATAGAAATAATTTGAATAAATGTTCTAGAGGGATTTTCACCTGAAAAAAGTCTTATTTTATTTGTGTGTGTGTTTGTAACTTTTAAGTGGTATCACGACTCGCCATGTCGTTGTAGTATTTACATATATACGTTTCTCGAAAATCTGATAGCAAACTCGTACGAGGAGGATGCATTTCGAAAAAGATCTTACAAGTACCTAATCGCTCGTCTTGATAACAGTGCTATAGATTTACTCGAAAAAAAAAAGGTAAAAGTTACCGTACGTAACAGTACGTTTTACCGTAGTTTAGCTTTGGACTAGTAAAGACCAAAAACGTTTTCCCGTATTTCACTCGTTAACTTCTTTAAACGATTCGCGCGCAGTTTAATTTAACTCGACGATCGCTCGTTAACGTTAGGCGTAAACGAAGACGAACGAAGGGTATTAAAGAGAGACCCTCGGTAATAGTAATAGTAGTAGTAGCTCTGGTACGGTAGCTTCGTTCCCTGTTCGTTTTCTTTCTACACCATACTATTCCATCCAATTTCCATTCTTGCTTGTCACCCTGAAGAAGGAGTAAAGCTTTAAGACTTTCCTTCCTATTCCTAAGACTGCTGTTACTATTTTTGTCCCTTTCTGGCACCAATGGTACATTCTTAAAGATAGAAAGAGATTGAGATAAAGTATAATTTAAAAAAAAAAAACAATTTGAGATACAACTATCTTTGATATCTATTTTCAGAACCTTTTTAAAATTAATTTAAAATATTATGATAAAAGTAAATTATCTTACTTTGAAGGATTGGAAATAAATTCCAAGTATTTTAATATTAAAAAAAAAAAAAACAAAAAAAAAACAGATAGAAAAATAAAAGGAATAAAAACATTTAACAGGAAATTCTTATGTGAAAATATTAATATAATTAGATGTATACTTGAAAATTGTAATAATATATGTTTCCTCGTTTGTATTACAGAAAATACCTTATTCTATAACATAACGTAAAGTTTTATGATAAGTATAGATAATACACCTACATATCTATTCAATATACATTTTATAAGATCTAAATACAGTATAATTGGAAGATTCAGAGTGGACGATCCGGATGAGAGCTTAACGGTCATTATATATACGTTTAGCGATTGATAACGGTAAAAATTATGTTCTTACATATACGTTCCGATAGCTGAGCATATGTGTTCCATAAGATGAGAAAATGTATAATAAAAGGGCAGAAAAAAGAAGTAAAAAAAAAGAAAAAAAAAAGGGAAAAACCTTTAATGAAACAGGAGTACTAGAAAAGGTTGTGGGTAAGGAGAAGGGTAGGAAAAAGGATAAACGAAAGTTATTCCCTTTCGAAGGAAATAAACGCTCGAATGGTAATATAATCGTTGAACGACGGTATAATATTCAGGCTGAATTGGCGGGTACGCGTATATGGTCAGAAACACGCGTGCGTACGCTTTTATACGCTTCGACATCCTACACACACCTACACATACACATATACACTACATATGTACGTGCAGATAATTGAATATATATTTCCACGAGTTAACGCCTCGATCGAGAGTGCCTTTAATGACGGGGCCTTTAAGACGTTAGGTGTGTAACGTCGTACACGCATACTAATATATTATAAAATACACAAATGCGTATATTCATAGAATACATTTAAAGTATATAGGTATAGATATGTATGTATATGTATTTATATGCATACGCGTTATCGCGCGTGCTTCCACGGTAGCACGACGCGAGTCATTTCAATTTAATGCGAGTCTCATGGAAATCGAAACGAGGACTTCACATTATTTTTGTTATTTTTTTTTTCTTATCCACGGACTCGAACAACTCGCATGCGTTTACTCGAGACTCGATTTTAAAACGCTTCCGGGATAAGGATCTTGCACCTATCGAGATCCTTGACTCGTCTATAACTTCTTATAAGTAAATAAGTTATATTACCAACCTGTCAACTTTTGATATTTTATTATTATTATTGTTATTATTATTATCATTTCTACTATTATATTTTTTGGTTTTATTTTAATTATATGAAAGAAAATGGGAAACTACATAGGATAGGTATGTGTTGATATATTTAGATGAAATTCTTAGAAGAAGGGAGGAAGTAAAATAGTGTTGGACATATACATATGTATATGTGTGCATATATGTAACATACGAGTCTCGTGAACGATAGGATACAGCGGTTACATTAGTTTTAGGTGGCACGTGCAACAACGTTGAAAGAAAAAAAGATAGACGAACATGGTCGTGTTAAAATCTAATTAAATATAGTTGAAAAATTTTTCGTAGAAAAACAATGAAAAACGGATCACAGAGTTCAAAATCATAATTGGTCGAACGAACGAGAAATGCGATGGTCGTAAGAGAAGACTCTAACAACTTATCGTGTTTTATCCTTTTAATTACACCCACCGGCCGTTTAAAAACCCTGTTGCTGCATTTTCGTGTTCCCGTTGCCTTACGTTTGCTCTTGGTCCCTCCCCCTCCATCTTTATTCGCGAAAGTTGGCCTTTCGGAAGGCTTTTAAGCCTGTTCTATTTTCGGGAAAAGATGTAACTCGGTCTAAATTAGAAAAGCCACCGAGAAATCGTGCCGGTTGTGAGACGAGTTAAGCTAGGTCAGGGCCAACGTCTTTCGCAAATAGAGTACGATATATTTTCCTAACATTTTTCTTTCATCATTTTTTCCAATTCTTTCATATTATTATTATAATTTTTGTTATCTTTTACAACGAAATAAAATCGATCATGATAAGATAATATATTATGTATATAAAAGGTGCGTTCATTTGACAATAATCGAAATCTCACGACATGTTCCTTTACTTATTTATATATATATAAAATAATTACATATATATAAAGTATAGTGTATATAAGGTAAGTATCAGCGAAGAAAATTCCACGAGCGTTTTACAGAAGTGACGGCGAGAGCGCATTAATCGAGATTATTCGTGGCCGCTTTTTCGACGAGCGTGAAATTCGGTCGTTCCTCGAACGAAATATAAATCGCTCGTGTCATAATTTAATGGAACACCGTTGTAAGACGCCGAGACGGATGACTACGGGGAAGGAAGAAGGTATAACCAGTTTCTGAACGTCCTGTATATATATGTATATATATATATATATATATACATATAGGTATATGTGAGTAAGTATCCATATGCCTATATCGGATATACAGTCTACGGTATAATACATATACATAATATACATATACATGAAGATTATACATGTATGTGCACATCTTAGAAAGACGCGTAACGTTGCGCATATATTTCAGACAATAATAATTTAGACACGTGTGGCCCATACGTGCTAGCCAAGAAGTCTCAGGGATAGGCAAAGGACTGACTCCTCCAAGACTCTTTCCTCTCCTCTCCTCTCCTCTTTCTCTTTCTCTCCTCTCATTCTCTCTCTCTCTTTCTGTTCTCTTTCGTTATTTCGTTGTGCTATAAGCTCGATAGGCAAGAACTTGGTGGTAACATATAGGCCGCGTGCTTTCCTTTCGGCGCGACCGCACACGTGATGTTTAAGCGAAGAATAAGAATAAGAAGAAGAAGAAGAAGAAATAGTAGAAGAAATAGAAGAAGAAGAAGAAGAAGATGCCGCTTCTGAAGAAAACGATGACGACGAGCAGGAAGATCGTCATATTGCGTTCCATATTTTCTTTCTTTCGACCTTCGCCAGAATGGAATCTTAAATGCTTTTCACTAGAATTAACTTCTTAGGAACTGCTGAATTTTGAGAGCTGTTTCTCTGTACGGCAGGGTTTAACAGACATGCCGTTTTCTGAGCGAATACATTGAAATGAAGTATTAATTGATTGAATTATAATTTTTCTTTCTAATATATTGCATATACTTTAACTTTAACAATTTAGGTATGATATATTTTTAAATATGTCGTCCGTGAAAACCACTATAGTAGCTCTTCGGTCGTTATGGAATATGGCGTCCGAGAAAACCCTTATAGTGGCGCGTCGATCGTATTGAAAGATGGCATCCACGAAAGCCATTATAATGGTGTAGTGCCTAAGAGGTTAAGAGAGTAAGAGTAACGTTATAATATATTGAAGTTTATTTAGATAAATAAGAGACATATAATATCAATGTTCTCAATCTTGATTCAAAAGCAAAACATTCCCATCTTCTTCTCTCTCTCTCTCTCTCTCTCTCTCTCTCTCTCTCTCTCTTTGTTATTTCCTCTTTAGAAGGAACAAGCAAAGCGAAGCAATTTTGATTAACAAATTCGTCGAGTCATGTCTCACGGTCGTTAATTAAGTTTACAATTAACTCTTGATAATTCGTGCTCGCTTTATCGACCCTTCGGATCTTCCACTCTCTAGCTCCCATGGTAGATGTTTCTCTCTCTTTCTCATTCTCTTTTATAGTATAATGCTCGATCGTGGACAGGAGAATGGAGACCGATTCGGTTAATGAATCGCATTACCGAATAACGATTACCTCGAAAGAGAAAGAAAGATAGTCGACTTCTGTTCCAATTGGAGACTCTCATCGAGTTTCATTACAACATTCAAGATCAACAAGAAAGAAAGAAAGAAAGAGATAGATGATAATCGTCCACCATTTGCTACTCTCTCTCTCTCTCTCTCTCTCTCTTTTTCTCATTCTAAATATATATAATTCGATCTCTCGTTAATTCCAGTCAAATTCTAGCCAAGTAACCAGTCAACATTATTTTCGTTCTACTACGTTATAAATGACGATAGACGAATTTCAACGATAAATTATCATCGTAGCTGAGAAACGGTAAGAAACTTAGGAAAGATATACAAAAGGATTATAAACGTTTCCTTTAATTTCGTCCTCCACGGTTATCCACGTCGCATGAGAGATTATTAAAACGGGGATGATCGGTGGTGCTTAGTATAGTTAGCGAAGCATCTTAGAAATAACAGATATCGATCATCGTTCTAAAATAAGCTAGAGTAAAGCATTGAGACATCGAAGGAAGCGAAGAAGGAAGGTTAGAAGAAAAGAAAGAAAGAAAGAAAGAAAGAAAGAAAGAAAGAAAGAAGGAAGGAAGGGAAAACGAAGTAGCAAAAGCATCGTGGTCAGGCGAGCATGAAATTTCTCTTCGCGCCACGACCTCGCCGAATTTCTAAGCTCGTTTGGCTTCTTTGCCAAAATAAGATCTATCTATCTCTTTCTCTCTCTCTTTCTCTCTTTCCTTTTCATTCTCTTTTTCTTCTTCCCCCCTTTTTACCCGTGAGTTTAGTGAGAACGTAAGAAATTGTTCAGCAGGAATGTTATTCGTCTTTTTGCATTTATACTTTGTCGTAGGAGTTAGAGTCAAGTTTAAAGGGAGAAGAAGTTAGTCACAGTTAGAAAGAGAAAGAAAGAGATGTTTCCGTTCCCGTTCTTCACGTTAAAATGCAAAAGAACGAGACCATTAACAAAAAGGCAACACGTTGTAACTTTGTGAACGATAACAATGCGATCTTGTTTCTCGGTTTTGAACATCTCTGACTCCTTCGCACCTGCTTTCTTATTTACTGAGTATAATACTGCAGAGATCAGCTTAGCTCAACTCAGCTCAGCTCAGCTGAGTTTGCTTGCTTGCTTGCTTGCTTGCTTCTAATAAGCAGAAATAACTCCACGACCGGCTTCAAAGCGGTCCTTTAAATATACGAACGAACTGATTTATACGCCCTCGCGACGGCTTTATTCTCGATGAGAGAAGAGAAACGCATCCAAACGGGAATTACACACGATTTTATTACTAGACAAAAGTTTACGTATTTACAACAGGTTTAAAACAACAACAACAACAAAAAAAAAAAGATAAATGAACAATGTTGATTAATGCACCTGCAAAACGTGTCACTTTAATTATTTTGTATGTTCTTCGTTTGTTTATTATTCTTCATCCAATAAGATTATATTAGAATGAATCATAAAAGTTCGTGCATTAATTATATTTTTCACATAGTGCAATTTTTTGTGGAAGTCAATAATATTACTTTATATGCAAGTGAAATATTAATTTTAAAACAATTCACGAACTTTTGGTTTACCCTAATATATTATTATTTTGTATGAAATATTAAAAAACTAATAATCAATTGCTATACCAAGAAAAACAACCATACGAGATCAGTTGAAAATATAATGTTAGACAAAAATATAAATTTATTTAACTCTTTATATAAATCTGCATGTGTTCGACGACCTAAACGAGGAGAAAACTGTTGCGAAAGATAAATAATAAGAAAAAGAAAATGAAGTAGAATAAGAGACTGCATTAGACGAGAAAGGAAAGTAGAAGAAGACAGAGAGAAAAATATTAGAAGAGAGAACAAAAATGTAGTTACTTTCAAAGTAGATAGCAGTACACAGAAGGAAGGATAGAATAGACACGAGTAAGAAAACTAAAAAAAAAAAGAAGAAGAAGAAGATGGTCGGAGGTGTGGGAGGGGAAAGAAAAAGGGAAGGGCATCGAATAAATACTCGGAGATGTAATCGCCGAAGGAAACAAGCGGCGGGATTGTTCGGCGGGAATAATTGAAAGCGCCGCTTGAGCTTCTCATTCCCATTCTCGGCGGCTCCTACCGTACCTCCTCCTCCTCCTCCTCCACATCCTCCTCCTCTTATACGACGACGATATTCTCTCTTTCTTTCTTTCTACATCTTCCATCTCGTTCTTGAATCCGTAGCGCCGTAGGGCCCTATGTTGTGTGTACCGGACGACTCTGCCACTGCACCGCAGCGGTACTCGAATGAGAAAACCTGCAACCGGTGGAACGACTCTTGGGATTACCGATGGCGGCGCTACGATCACCACCGACAACTTAAAACGACCAATAGGAATTGAAAGAAAAGAAGAAGGTTCGTCGATCGGATCGTCGTCGTTCTGGTGGTGATCGGTGGTTCCTAATGTATGCGTAATGCCGCAGCCGATCGGTTCTCCTCATTAACGCCCGCTCAGAACGACGACACGTATATACACATAAACACACACATATGTGCATACTTTTATTGGTAAAACGAAAGATCCCCTTAAAGCTTGTCTTCTCTCTCTTTCTCTCTTTCTTCTCGTATATCCTTCTTTCTCTTACGAAACGTATCGATAGGTGGACCGGTCTTCTTTCTCGAGAGAGGAAGAAGGAATGTGTTCAAGGGAGGGAGGGTTGGGAAGGAAAAGAAGAGGAACGAGACCAAGAGAGGGACACGAATATAGACCTCATGTTTTGTCCTTCGTCCTATACCGGTGTTAGTTCTTTTTAGTTTGCAAATAAAAACAATCGGGTTGAGAGGAACTCGACCCCCGATATCTGATAATCCTTCTCTTGCTTTACTCTTCGCGAGAAAGAATCCATCCTCCCTTTAAAAAAGGTGCAGAATACAATGACCATCTCTCGGTGTCTGTTACACGAATTATTATATCATTTTAAAAGAGTAAGTATAAATTGAAACCAATCATTTATCACAATCGTAAGAATTTATTTTACTTTCCGTAAAAATTCAGTTCTTTTTTTTCCTAACTGAGAGATAGAAAGAGATAGAAAGAGAGATGCATTACATCGAAATAGTAGCTACGTAAACGTTCCCTTTTTGCGCTGATCCATAGTTTATTATCCTTTATCGCTCGTCTTATACCACTACCATCACCAACACACAACCAACAGCAACCAACTCCGGTTGCTTTGGAATCGAGTAGCCTATCTACTATCACTGAACTACCGCGAGACTCTCTCTGTCTCTCTCTCTCTTTCTCTCTTTTTTTCTATCTCTCACTCTCTATGCGAGTTTTCCAGCGAGCTTCAATAATACAGACGGTTGGAAATTGTGATCGAAGGGTACTATTGGAAAGCGATACCTTAGCCGGCCGGTTGAATAAGTTATGAAACAATATTTTTAAAACGCCTATAATTCCTGGGGCCGAGAGAGGCCTCACCTCCTTCTCCTTTTCCTCCTCCTTATACTCCCCATAACCCCCACCCTCTTACGTCCTACGACGGACTCGTATTTATCGGCCCGTGGAGTATAGACGGCTGCATGGGGCCGGCGATTTCGAGAAAGAAGGGCAATCGTTTACCCGTTACTAGAAAAAAAAGAGAAAAAGAGAGTAAGAGAGAGAGAGAGAGAAAGAGAGAGAGAGATGTACGAATTTCCGTCGTTTCTTTTACGTTTCTCTTCCCTTTTTTTTCTTTTTTTATCACTCCTTCTCTTTTTCTCTCTCGTTCATTTTTACTCTTATTTTTTTTTTCTACTCTACAATCAAGTGTCCGATCGGAGGATTATTGCGTCGATTTATCGACGACATGAGATGTTTTAGTAACGATATATACCAATCCGAGACACGTGGCATTCCGATTTTTGCGGGGGATAAAATTTCACGAAAGTATACCATATAAGAGACTAAAAAATCGAATCGATTATGTATCATATTTTATGATACTTTCGAGGATAAAGTTCAAAATAGGAAAAAAAAAGAAAAGAAATGATTATTATTTTAAATATGTTCGTAAAAAAAGATGATTGTACACGTTTGAAATTTATTACGCAAGAGATTTATCATTATTATTATTATACTATTAGCTAAAAGAAAACTTAAGAAAGCGAATAAAGTGCCAATAATCGTAATCCTCAACCGTGTTTATACTTATCGTCTTTGGATCGACGTTTAACCATTGTCATCAATTTAATCGGGTACAGAGAGAAAGAAGAAAGAGAATATCCTATTGGTTGGCGATTCACTTTGCAAAAGCCATGTGTTCCATTTAAGGCGATCAACTCGGCCCACTTAGATATAAGTTGATTCTTTTAATCGTTCGAATAATAGCATCGTTTAAATTACGATCTTTATATACGTATATCGAGTGAAACTCGAGAGTCACCAGTAAGCGTCGAAAGTAAACGAGCGAAATGGCAACGCGCGGTTCGGGAAACTCGCATAAGCGTTAGTAGTAGTAGTAGTAGTAGTAGTAGTAGTATTATATACGTCGTGGAATCCATAGATATGCAAATTAGTTGACGTTCGGTATAAAGCCAGCCGGCAACCCAGAGCTTTTAACGGTGACTCCTTTTTAAGAGGGTGACGATCGAAGAATATCGACACTTCGTATAGTCAACTTCGAGAATAACGTTTGAAAGTTTGAAAATCAAATAATAGGAATCTCATATTGTTTGTCCCCTTTTTTTAAATATATTTTAAATAATATTATAAATTTATATTGTAATAATTAATAACGCAATGATATATCAAAAATGATGTTAAGATTTACTTAGTAGATAGAACAAGTAAGATCTACTAAGATCATTTAGTAGATAAAACAATTTTTATGACAAAAATTAGATATTATATAGAATTAAATTGGTCACCCATGGTATATAAAGGAAGTAACGAAGTAACACTATATGGAATTCAAAAAGATACGGGAAGCTAAGCTAAGCAACGCATTATCGTAAAACAACGTTATCGGCCATCGGCCAGTTAAATCGCGAACGAAATAAAGAAAGAGAAAGATATATAGAAGAGTTAAGAGTAGCATATACTAGTCACAGAGGATAGGGCTCCACCAATTACACAAAACGAAACCATTTTCAGTCTAACGATATAACCGTCGAGCTCGTTTCCTATTCGATCTACGAATAAGATCGAGTGGATCGTTCGGAAGAGTTAACGGATCGATTCGATCGATCGATCGATCGATCGAAGGATTCAAGAAAGAGGAAAAGAGATGAAGAAGATAAAGAGAAAAAGAAAAAAGTTAAAGAAGAAGAAATGGAAGAGGAAGAGGAAGAAATAGAAGAAGAGATGCGAGTGATTCTTAGTTGAAACTTCGGCATTTCGTTTTACGATTTCGATCGACTATAAAACTTTATCTGGCTTTCTATTCCATTGGTATGTATAAAGGCGGATGGACCGGCTACTTTCTCGTGCCCGCATTGGATTGTCGTGAAAGCAGGACGCACTTCTTGTATACTACTCTCTCTCTCTCTCTCTCTCTCTTTCTCTCTTTCTCTCTTTCTTTTTCTTTCAAAGATACATACGTGCGTGTACGTAGGTATATACAAGAGAAGAAGAATCATCATGGGGCGTTTATTGTAATACTTCCCGTTGTATCTTCTCGAATCAAACAAACGTCAACGATAACGACTACTACGACTAGGAATTGAATCTTCCCTTTGTAAAAGATGAAAGTTACCTACGTGATCGTTTTACCTGTACGTAATTAGGAATTCCTCTCATATGTGTTCATAATTATGAAAGTGGTTGTATCTTTTGTTTCAAGATATTTAAAAAAATTACAAAATAACAAACACACTACATTAAATTGAATTAAATTTAGTTAAAAATAATGTAATAAATTTAATTTAGTAAAAATAAAGTGTTAAATAACTGATTAAATCATTTTGTTTTATTTTTCAATTTTGACTTTAGATCACTTTCATAATTATGGACACATATATATACGTATATATGTATATATGTAAACGAACAACGGCGTTAAAGTTGTAAACCGGGGCAAAAAGTAGCCCGAGAAATTTAAAAAAAAATAAAAAAAGGAAGAAGAAGAAGAAGAAGAAGAGCAATTTATTGACCACGATAGCATACTACTCTCTTGGGTTGTATTTCCTTTCGTATAACACTGATTGTGAGACGAAAATGGACGAATACCACCTTCACTTCTTTCTCTTTCTTTCTTTTTATTTCTGTCTGTGTCTCTATCTTCATTACTATCTTTCAATCTATTAACGATGCTGACACGTGAAGAGTTCTCCAAATGAAAGGAGCTAAAAGATACCGAATCAATGTCTATTTTCAACGACAAGTTTGAAAACTTCCAAATCCGTTCACTATACTTATGATATTATTGGGTCATTCAATTAAAACTTTTGTCGTATTTCGTGATGAAACAAGTTGTACTTTCATTTTTTTTTTTTTTTTTAAATAATTATTGCCAAGGAAACGAATATGTTAGACCTTCTTTTTCTCTTTTATTTATATGTATATGTATATATATATATATATATATACAAATTCGAAATTAATATGAAGTTTTTTCTGTTTCTTTTTTTTTATGGAATCAATTAAATTTCAATAACCAAAGTTAAAATACTCCTTTTATCCTCCAATTTATTCTAATAAAGATATAAATAATTCAACGTATTGATATTTAAATAAAATCGTTTATCATTATGTATGTTTAAAATAATCACGTAAGAAAAATATATATTTCTATGGATTTTTTCTAGTTAAAAAAAAACAGGACAAAAGCAAAAAACGAAAAGGAATTAGAATTTAAATGAATTTGATCTTTATCTGGTAAACGATAGGATGATAGATGATCTAATCTAAGAATAATATTTAAAAAGATTTAATACCCGTGTAAACGTTCACGATCGATTACTACTCTTCATAAATAATAATTTCGAAGTAGACATAGTTGAAAGTATACCTCCTCTTCCTCCCTATTCTTAACCTCACCTCTAAGAAGAAATATTCTCACTGTATTGGAGAATACTCGTGTCCTGTGATATAGGCGGTGCTAAGAGGACGATATTCATTTATCCCTTTATATTATCAGGTAGATACGTGTAAAGCGATACGATATCAGATCCATGTTAATCATAGTCGTTCGTATGGCGCTTACCGAGTATACGCGGGAACTTATGCGAAATCCTTCTTTGGCTCGTGTATACCGGGTGCTTCGTACACTTACAACCACCACAATAACTACAACAACGTTTTATCGATTTATTTATTGAAGTTTAACGGTAGAAAGTGGGATAATATCGTTCGTGTAATGAACGACGCTATAGACCATTAAATTCATCCTAAGGCTGATTATACATCATGTCATGCAGTCGAACTTAGAAGATCGATTGTCGTTTTAACCTCGCGAGTTACGTTCTTTTACTTCGGGCGATAGTTAACTTACAATATATGTATAATGTTATTATTATTATTATTATTATTATTATTATTATTATTATTATTATTATTATTATATGGCTACCTATACTATTACAGTTATCTCTTTCTCTCCCTTTCATACTTATACCACCGACAAAGTTAACCAAAAGATCACTTCTCAAATAACGTTGTACGTGTAATGCATATCATTATTACTCGATCTTCAGATTTATGAGATCGTTGAAGAATTTTTTATATTTTCTTTTTAAAAAAATATAAAGATTCTTCTTAGGTATATAATACATACTCTAACGTTATAATAAATTATRTTTCTCTCTTTCTATTATTCTTTTTTTCTTCTTCCATCACTAAATAGTTTAGAATTATATTAAATCAACATTTTATAACAAAACCACAGCAACGCGTAGCTGGAGAGCATTCTAGTATTATATATATGCAGTGTATGGATAATAACACGTATAGTAAGTTTATCGTTTTTACCTAGAGAATATATTTGGGTAGTTTCGCACGTATCGGAGTCCGATGCACGATGTACATTAACGTCTCCGAGCACGTCATATCGATTGCGAGAACACAAGACGACGGGTTGCTGGCTGCTGCTATGAAAGCAAGCTTGGGCGCGGGCGCGTTTTCCTCTCTCTTTCTCTCTTTCCTTCTCTTTCTCTTTTCGACGTCTGCAGGGTGGAAGAGGCAGAAACACGACGAGAACGCGGATTCCACCGCACCGTAGAAGCGGAAGCCTCCATCGTGATTATCATCATATCTCCGCTAGACATCAAAGACTTATCTTTCGACCAGCCTCTCTCTCTCTCTCTCTCTCTGTTTCTATCTATGTGTTTCTCTCTTACTCGTTTCTCTCCTTTCCACCTTTCTCTTTCCTCCCCATCGTAGCCTTTGCGCCCTTTCTGTACCCTCTTGCTTTCTTTTTCTCTCTTTCTCCCTTTTTACTTGTCCTTCTCTCTCTCTCTCTCTCCCTCTCTCTCTCTTATTCTCTCATTCATGTTCTTTCTCTCTTAAACTTTACTCACAAAAATCTTGTTCTTTCTCTCTCAATTCTTGGCCACGCGCTACGACGAGGTCGCGAGGGAATTTCGAGAAATGACCATTTGGAAATTACGTCCTGGTTCTTTCACCATTCTTACTGAAAT